>JAODAL010000382.1:0-325467 GCA_025379985.1 Phyllomedusa bahiana | reverse complement strand
ACATCTCATTCATTTGCTGCTTCTTTAATACGCTGTTGGTTTTCTGCCTGCAAATCAAGACAAAAAAAAAAATCCAAAGCTGTATCTGCTGCGTGAATGTACCCTAGGGGTAATTCCACACTGAACAGAGTTACTGCAGATTTTCCTCAAAGATATGCAGTTAAAATCCGCAGCGACCACTAGCTTTTTTTTGTTTTTCCATCTACAGACCAGAGTAATGGCTTGTTTTTTTGCAAACTGAAGTGAAGCTTTCATTGGTACCATTTTGGGAAACGTGACTTTTTGATCACTTTTTCATCCCAATTTTTTGAGGACACAAAATGCAATTTTGGTGTTGACAATTTTTTTTTTCTTTTGGTGTTGACTACACATGATAAATTTTATATTTTAACAGATCAGACTTTTATGAACGTGGCAATATCAATTATGTGTAACTTTGATCAAAAGTTTACATACCCCAGTTCTTTATTCCGTGTATTGCCCCCTCTAACATCAATGAAGTCTTTTGTGGTAGTTGTGGATGAGGCTCTGCCCATTCTTCTTGGCAAAAAGCCTCCAGTTCCTGTAAATTCCTGGGCTGTCTTGCATGAACTGCGCACTTGAGATCTCCCCAGAGTGGCTCAATAAATCCCTGAGGTCAGGAGACTGAGAGGGGCCAAACCCCAGAATCTTCACTTTGTTCTGCTGTAGCCAATGACAGGTTGACTTGGCCTTGTGTTTTGGATCGTTGTCATGTTGGAACGTCCAAGTACGTCCCATGCGCAGCTTCTGGGCTGATGAGTGCAAATTTGCCTCCAGTATTTGCTGATAACGGACTGCATTCATCTTTCCTTCATCTTTGACCAAGTTTCCTGTGCCTTTGTAGCTCCCACATCCCCAAAACATCAGCGATCCACCTCCGTGCTTTACAGTAGGAATGGTGTTACTTTCATCACTAGTTTTCAAAGAGTCCGATATTTCAGCTGATGTTGTTTGTGGGTTTTTATTTGCATCCGGAAAAATTTTCCTGGCATTTGTGGACAAAATTTTTGTTGGTCTATCTGACTGTGGTTTGGTTTTTACAGAGCCCCTGATTTTGTTCATCGCTGAACACTGCTGACTGACATTATCAATTCCTTGGATACCTTTTTGTATACCTTTCCTGTTTTATACAGTTCATCTACCTTTTCCTGTAGATCTGCTGACAGTTCTTTTGCTTTCCTCATAACTCACCATCCAGAAACGTCAGTGGCTGGATGAAAGATGCAGGAGTCTGTCTGGATCCCAGAAACTCTCTCAGCTTTTATGCACACACACTAATTACAAGCAAACAGGTCACAGGTGAGGTTCTTACCTTTAGTAGCCATTCAAACCCATTTGTGTAAACTTCTGCATATGTTATCAGGCCAAAATAACCAGCGTGTGTAAACTCTGATCAGGGTCATTTGGATGTTCTTGGTCGTCATTATGATTTAAAAAGAGAAAACGCAGTAGTTTGACAGTAAATGGCATATGTATGTGTGTGTGCATGTGTATATATATATATATATATATATATATATAGATATATATATATATATAGTGTGTGTGCCGCCTACAGCAGTGTCTCGTCGTGTATCACTGGGAAAAAATGTTCGCACAACATGACATGCATAAGAGACAGCAGTTATACAAGTAAATACACACATTGAGGAAGTTACTGGAATAACCATATTAATAATCATGATTTGAACATTATTTCTATTGAGTTACCCCATAGATGTCATGAGAAAATGCACATGACTGACTCCATCTTTACGCTGCCCTTCCTTGTAGACTAGTGAAGAAATCAGGCGATACCTTTTAGAGGCTAACTGAATATATTTGATGGTGAGCTTTCGAGAGTACTAGCTCCCTTCTTCAGACAGGTTGTTATACAAGAAGCTGAAAATACACAGACTTTTTATACACAAAAGTCAGGGATCTTCAAAGGATCTTAGAATTCTTAAAAATTCTAACACGGTACATTATACTACTTACTGTAGACTGGAATGTGAGCTGTACTTTTTTTTTTCTTTGATGGGGGGTCTACTGCATTGGTGTCAGAAGTGCAGAAGCAGAATTTAATTTGTGTATATTGGATAATTGTAGTATTTCCTATGAAATACATAATAAATGAAAGCTATGACAAGTGGATAACCCCTTTCAGTATGCAGCTTTTTATGGGGAGTTGAGCAGTGATATACTTTAGTAACTCGTATTTTATAGAGTAAACCTCCGCTCACTTTAGACTTATGAGTCCAGAAGCTGTTCCTGCCAGGGATTGACGGCTCCTTCAGGGAAGACTGTCAGTCATTTAGTGCCTCTGACTTCCTGGACTTGTAAATGGCTGCTCTTTCTGGGTTTCTATCAATCCCTCACAAGCAATACGGAATCTCTTCTCTATGCTATATATAAAACTATGTCCAATTCTGCTTCGCTTCTGCTGCTGTATGTATGTGGAGTTGTCTTACACGCTTTGGGTCATCTTGTGCAAGGCTGGGCAAATCCAAGGTAGTCTAAGGGCTTGTTCACACGACGTTTTGGATCCGTTTTGGATGCGTTTTACGGATCCGTTTTTAACCTGTGAAAACTGGATGCAAACTGCATCCAAAAAGCAGATCCAGAAAACGCAACATCTGATCCTTTTTTGGATGCGTTTTGCATGCGTTTTACGGATCCGTTTTTTGGATCCGTTTTTTCAATACTTTATTTAAATCAACCTATCAAACTGCAATTTAAATATAATATAACCTATCATTGACCAAGAAAAAACCCTTTTTTTACCTAGTGTCAATCAACTGTACATACACCTATGATTTTAGAACCCGCCCCACCTATTTTTTTTTTTTTTTAAATCAACCAATAGTTTTCAAACCCACCCCATGTAAATTAATAACAATCATTTATAAACTAAATTATTTATAAACAAAATAATATTTAGTATACAAATATTTATATAAATATACATTTATATACTAATAAATACATTTATAATATTATATACATTTATATTATATCTAAATACTATACAAAAGTGTGTAATATAAATATAAATATATATATATATATACTATTATATATATATATATAATTTTAAAACATTTATAAAATATATATTTATATACATTTACTGTATATGACCCAAACATATATTCAAATTTAATTTAATTTAAATCCAATGCGTTTTAACGGATGCTTTTTTTGGCATCGAAAACGGATCAAAAACGCACCCAAAAGTATGCTGCACTTTTGGATCCGCTTTCGGGAGCCAAAAACGCACTCCATTATTTCCTATGGGGATTTCTCTTGCTTTAAAACGCAAAAAAGAATTGACATGTCAATTCTTAAAGCGGATCGCGAAAAAGCGCTCGGCAATCACTCATGTGAACAGCGATGCGCTTTTGCCATTGAAAGCAAGTTAATCACACTGACAATTGTTAGATCCGTTTTGCGGATCCGTAAAACGGATCACAAAAACGTCGTGTGAACAAGCCCTAATGTCCCAGGAGATTTAATACAATTTTTTGTTTTTGTCATTGAAAAAATTGAGGATTAAGTGGTCGGATTGGCCCCTAATATGCACAGTTTCTTATTCCAGCCAGTTGCTGTTGTCCTGGACTATGGCATTAAAGGGAACCTGTCACATAGATTATGCCCCCCCTTGCTGAGGACAGCACAAGCTAGTGTCAGACCTGCGGTTTCCAGCGCTGTGCCCCTTATTCTGTAAGATGCAGCAGTATTAGAGCAGGTACCCCTCAAATCTTATTCATGAGCAGGTGTTTTGCTCCCCCCACCAAAGGCTAGCCCCGCCCACTGACGTTAATTTACAATGTTTCTACCCTATTCAAAGTAATAGGTTTGTCATTTGAGGTGGGCGGGGTTTGAAAAAAACTGACACTCTGAAGGACTCTTTGAATGACTCTTCTGGCTGAAAACTGCAGATTTGAGCATTAAATACACGAAAACTACAGCATCTTAAAAGAATAAGGGACACAGCGCTGGAAACAGCAGGTCTGACACTAGATTGTGCTGTCTTCAGCCAGGGGGGGCAAAAACTATGTGACAGGTTCTCTTTAAGCTTAAATGCAAATTGACATAAAAGACCTGTAGTTTAAGAATACCATAGAAATTAAATTGTCGGGGGAATGAAAGGATTGTGCAGTTGGATTTCCTCATTCCCAATCCTATGTGCTCAAGTGAGATATGCCACCAACAGAGAGGATTGCAGAGGCTTACTAAGAACACAGCCGAGGCGAGCATGTAAGGGGATGTTCACACAGCTGATTTGGACCCTAAATCTGACATGGATTTGGCATTGAATCTATGCTTAATTCAGCATCGAAATCCCAAACTTAGGGTGCTTTCACACAGTGCAGTTTTGGTGCAGTTTTAACTGCGCTCTAATTAAACTGCCTTTATTACCAGCAAGCTTCTTTCACTTGTCTAAATTGTTCAGAAAGGTGTTTCAAGTAATCAATTACTGTATTTGAAGTCTTGTGGATTACAAATGTGAACATTTGTCCATGTGAACATACCCTTAGAGGAACTGAAGCCTCTCCTAGCATGTTTATTTTAGTAAATTATAGTATTGTAACCGCTTTGGAACATCTTTTCTTAGATCTTTGTTGTGTGGTTCCTCTGATGTTCCTCCTAGGAATAGACTACTAAATAGTCAACTGGGTGTGACCAGTTATGGGGTGAAATCTGACGTCGTCCAATCTGAACTGCCGCAGCCATTTTGTATACGGTTACTCTTTTGACAAGCGCAGTTATAACACCCAGTTGACTGTTTCAGGAAGGAGTGAAGGCGGCACAGCCCAGTTATGAGGGAAGATGCTGGAGAATTGTTGTTTCAGAGGGATTTCCTAAAACAGATGTCGCAGGCAGATGTCGCAGGTCCTCTTGAAGCAGGCATACTAGCAGGTAACCTTTAGGCCTCGTTCACACGGCTTATTCTGGGACGGATTGGAGCCGTACTGCGCGCCGTTTTTGCGCTTCAGTAAGGCTCCAATCCGTCCCAGTAACTACGGTAATCCACAGTTCTCATAGAGAACTATGGATTCCGTCGCCCCTCCCCGCTCGGCGAATCTGCCGGGCAGGGAGAAAGGGACATGCACATTATTTACGGCGCGTACGCGCCGTAAATAATGCATTGTCTATGGGGCCGGCGAGCAGCGCCCCCGCCGCGCTCCCGCCCCCGTCCCACCCCTTATTCAAGCCATATTGCAGGCGAAATCCGGCCCGCAATTACGGCTTGAATAAGCTGTGTGAACACGGCCTTAGGCACCTGGGGTTTCCAGCCTTGTTTGAGACCTTTTGGACACACTGCTTTGTTTTCCGTGTAATTTATTTTGTTCGGTCTTGTTAGCAGTAGTCTTCATGAAATTTGAGAGGTGAGTTCTTTATATGAGCCTCTAGTCAATAATTTGCCAAAATGGAATTTCAGGTTGGCAACAGTCATACGTTGCAATTGTGGCCAAAAGTTTTTCTGTTTCTTGCAAGTATTGTTCGAAGGGGTAAAAAACAATGGCTGCTTAGTTCCAGCACTGTGCCACATCTGTCCTCAGGTTATATGTGGTATTGCAGCTTTTATATGGTAAACCTGAGCTCCATTATCAGGCCACACCAGTTAACATGTGGAGCCGTTTTTAAGGAAAGCCATGTTTTTGCCTTGGTGTCATGTATTCCATCACATTTTAGTCGGTGAGTTCCAATTGCTGCCATTAGTGTCTTTCATGTCAGGGATTTGGCACTTTTTTTTTTAATTATTAAATTCAATAAGATTTTTTTTTTTTTTTTTCATTACAAAATAATCCAAAATTTAGGTGCCAGTGACAAATGTTTTGGCTACATGGCCTCTTCCAGTATCTCCTTCCCCTTCTATATGACGTATCGGATGTTCCTGGTGCCCACTACTTTCTGCTTTCATGAGGGGAAGTTCATACGGTGTATTATTCATGCAGATCCTGCGTTGAAAGACGTGACAGGAGATTGTAATGTGGGTTCCACTGTTTTGGGAGTGCACTCCATAGATCACACTAAACTTTTTCCTGAAATGTATGTTTTTTTTATTTATTTTTTATTTATTTTTAAAAATTGCGTTGTATGGAGAAAAAAAAAGATGTGATTTCCACGTGGAAAATAATTGTCAATAATTGCCATAAGTGGTCCCATTAAATGGGGCTATGACTGCAGCATCAAAACGTGAAATGACATGACAGAAATCTTAGTGTATTCTTTAGATTTCTACCTTGTATTCCATATTATTTTATGGTGGGATGAATCGGGCATGTTGATTCCACCTTAAAGTACAGTAGTTTTCTCTCTAAGAATTGATTTTTATGTGAAAGATCTTGCAAAAACAAGTCACTTTGCAATATATGTCCATTACGTGTCCTACCTATTCTGAGATATCCCCTCTTGTATGGGCTGCATCAGCTCCTCAGGTCGCTATAGCTACAGTCCTGTTCAATCTCTCAGGATAGGCTGCCAGCACTGGTTGCTATAGCTACAGACCTGGATTCTACTGCAGCCTAGTGGAAGCTAGTAAATATACCCCTGAATTCAAAGTGAAACCAAGAAAACAGGACTGAGGTAAGATGAGTCAATGTAGTGAGACAACCCCTTTAACGTGTGCGCCATCTTTTCATTAGGTAAAAATGTTTGTTTTTTTCCTCTGAAGAAAGAATAAATCCATCCTCCGTAAAATGCTGCATGCACGGTCTCTGACTTCTTGTGACTTTTCTGTAGGGTTTTTTAATTTTTTTTTTTTTTTTTTACTTCCTATGAGGCAGTTGGTAGTTCATTTTCATTTCTCGCATGCTTAGCGTCTACATATGAGGAGTAGAACAGAGGCTTCTTTCTGATTATTGTGGCTTTGGCTTTGTTCCTCATTTTAGCCACTCTTTGTAGTAAAATATCTAGAAACAAAGGGACCTATTTATCAAAGCTGCCTAAAAGCATTGTTGCTTATAGCTACCATTCGGCGCTCAGCTTTCATTTTTCTAGAGTTTAAAAAAATTAAAGCTGAGCTTTGGTTGCTACGGGCAACAAAGAACGTTTCCACACTTCGCGTCAAAATCAGCCGTGTGAACATACCCCGTTTTCAGAACTTTTCACAAAATCGCGTCAAAAAAGCCTCCAAAACGCCCCCAGTTCATTTTCATTGGTTCCTATGTAAAACAGCATTGTAGTTCACACACAAGGTTTTCATGCGCGTTTTAGCCGCTTCTTTAGATGCTGTTTTGGGTGCTGAAAAAGAAATGTCAAGCGTTTTCTATGCTGAAAAGCCCCATAGGAATCCATGGAGAGCTTCAAAACCTCGGCGTGGTTTTTGTCCTGGCTATTAATTTGTATTTGTGAAAATGTTGAAAATCTCGTCTGAAACTGCTGCAAAATCTTTTTTGGTTTTGACGCTAAATTTTCAGTGTCCAAATCAGCCATCTGATCGTACCCTGAGGCTATGTCTACACAGCAATTTGAAAATGCCGTTCAAAATCCGACAACATTTTCTAATTGCTGGACTGCGCAAAAAATGGTTGTCCGATTTTGGATTCCCAGCAGCTCGTTGCATCGGGGCTGCAGGAATCAAATAGCGGTCTAGCGGAATATAGAACATAGAGAAATATAGAAGGCCTGAGTAAAGAAATCTGTGCTGTGTACACTACAGCACGGAATTTGTATTGAGGACTGCAGGGCTGTGGAGTCGGTGCCTATTTTGCAGAAGTCAGTTGTCATAAAATGGTCCGACTCCCAAAATATATAATAAGTTGGTCCAGTTAGTTCGATGCAAAGAGCAAGAGGAATTGGGTCCGGCCAGTGCTGCTGCTCCCATATCTTCAGCCTCATCACATGAGGAGTGTAACTGATGACATGGAGCAGGCACAGCGCTGCCGCAGGGGAAAAGATTCTGCTCCCAGGGCAAACAGAGTTCAGCAAAATTTTTCACCTGCTTTCAAAGAAGTAGAAGAGTTCAACCATTCATCAAAACTGACTGTGGCTGAGGCAATTCCTTTATACCCCGACATTAGAGATGTTGCCCCTGTTGTCACCCCTTTGCCCCCAACCCAAGTTAGTGTAGTGAGGCCGTTCTCTAGCCTGGAAATAATGAGATCAGATGTGAGGTCATGTATGCAGGATCTGATGGGGGCAATACTATTTCTCAGAACAAATTCAGAGGCTTCACAAATGTTCCTGCAGTGTTTTGCATATTTACAATTTTTTTGTGTCCTAAAGTCATGTCCAATATATATATTTTACACTGACAAGCAAAATGGTAACAATGTTTTGAACTTGTGACTTTCAGGCTCCATATCTCACCATCAGCTTTGTACATGAAGCTACTGTAATTTTATATACAGTCATCTTCCCTATCTTGTACATAAATGTGACTTGCAAGTATTTAGCATCTGCTTAGTTCTTCAGATTCTTTCCTGTAACTGCATTGTTACTGTTTTACTCCTAAAAATCAAAATGTAAATTTTTTTATTATTTTGTTAGTATTTGGTAAATCCTTCTGGGCTCTGGATCAGATTCAAGCATGTCTTGACCAAAATCTGATCCCAGGTCTCTTCTACACATTCCCAATGTTGGTGCAGACTGGACTTGGATACAAATACAGCTTTTTCTTCAACTCTACCCACAAGTGTTCAAAAGATCAAAACAGTGTTACCCTTTTGCTTGTCAGTGTCTGTTCTACCTAAATAGCTTGATTATTGTATCATAAGGTGATAAACAGCCTGATGTAACCATTTTACTACAGTAAAGTTAGTACTTAAACACGCGCCATGTATGAGGGAGTCGGGAGTTTTGGAAATTGAGGAGTCTGAGTCGGGGCTTTGGCTTGCCGACTCCACAGCCCTGGAGGACTGCAAAAGAAAACCAGCCGAAATTCTGTTCTGTTCAGACATGGCCTTAGTGGTTTTGATAAATGAGGTCCACACTGGTTTTTCAGCTTCCATTTGCTCAGTAAAACATTCTAATGCAATTTATCTTTTTTTCAGCCCAAAAAGTAGACTGTGTGGCTTCCCCTCTGATTTCTTCTGCATCTTTTTCACTTCATTTTGTGCACTCTTTACAGTTCGGCCTCGTTCTTGGCTGACCTTGGTTTGGCCAGCGGGAGTCTCTTGACGTCCGGTCGGTGGCACCTCTCTGCACAGATGTTGTGATCACAGCTGTACATGAAGGGTTTGTTCACACTGCGTTTTTTAGAGGTATAATTGTGCAGTAACGTGAGTAGAGAGCTGGCTGTTGGTGTGATGAGTCCCTGTCTTCCCAATTGCTGCTCCCGGTGCCGGTGGTGACCTCCGGGGCTTAGTAGTTACCGATGCTGCTGGGTTTTATTAGACCCAGATCAGCCATGTTGTAGGTACAGGGGGCTGTGTTCCATTGTAACTGGGGCTAATATATCAGCGCCAATTATAGGGGAAATCATAGCAAAAAAATAGTAAAAAACACACGCAAAAAATAACATATTAAGGAAAAATCAGCAGCCTAAACAGCAATCTTTAGCCCTGCCCCCGCTGACCCTAAAACTTTATATCGCCTTTATATAAATGTCCATTACAAAAGTGACACAATTATAAAACATATTGCTTTTGCTGTTAACTGAAAAATGTGAAAACAGACTTCTTAATTTCTTCTATTTTCCCTCGTATTATAAAAAAGAAAATCAAATTTAAAAATTTCATAGAAATTTGTATCATGGATAAAAGGCAGAAAAATTGGTAGAATACCCAGTGTGAGAAAGCATTCATAACATTCAAATCTTAATTAACTAAGGAAAAGGAAAATGCCCCGATCACGAAGGGGAGTAGACGGCCTGGTCAGGAATTGGTTAATTACAGCTGGCAGCCACCATCAGCGGTCCAGACCAGTGAGAACTCAGATGCAGGCCTTTTAATTAGATCCTGCAGTCAGTGCAACCGCAACATCTAAGCTTGTATGTGCTTCTTATGCATGTCAAAATGCATGTCAAAATATTTTTTTCTCATCACACTTGACAAATAATGTTTTTTTTTTTTTTATTGGTTTCTCAGTACGTTAAATGATATTAAAAAAAAAAAAAAAGACAGTTTTTCCTATAAAAAGTAGCCCTCCTATTGCCTGAAACAAATGCCAATCCTTAAAGGGATGAAATGTTGACCTGGGATCCTACAAAATTGGTATTTAATAACTTCTAAATATATGTGATTACAAAAATTGCAGTCTGAGAGCGCTACAGGCTGCCTTACCTGCCCTTAGTTACTTAAAAGCTCCCATTAGATACGACCTGACAAGAGCTGCTGGCCGGGCTTGCTCAGAGAACACTTCTTATCTGATGAGAGGGAGCTGAAGAAGCTTTCAAGGCACCGGGTAGAATTATGTTGTGTTTTGTATACAGAATCCACTAGTTGTAGTGTGATTATCTGAGTAGATCCCTGCTTTATCTGATGACAGGGAACATGAAGAAGCTTTTAAGCTGCTGTGGAAAAAAGGTGTTGTCTTTTGTATACAGAATCCACTAGTTGTTGTGATTATTTGAGTGAACATTTCACACGATCCATTATGCATGGCTCTGTGCTCTGGCTGTGTCTCTCTCTCTCTCAGCTCAGCATGGCTTTGTTTACATTTGCTTATTAGCAGATAAGGCACGTCCTGGCAAAACCCCTTTAAAGGTAGCTTTTCATCTACTGTCTCGTCAGGCTGTGGATGGTTCTAAAGCAGTTATTTAGCATATCTAGCTTCTCTGTAACTAGCTGAGAGATTACAAAGACACAAGTGCAGGAGCTCTAATCTTTAGTAAACAAAGGTACAAGTGCTCGGAGGAGTGAAAACAATTGATTTTCTGTAAATAAAAGCTAATCTTGTTAGATATAATTTGTCTGCTCAGAGAGTATGCTCTGTCCATGGTGACGTCACTCTGTGCTCTGTCTAATTAGTAAGGAAGATTATGGAGGTAATGAGAAACCTGTGTGCACTCAGAGCAGATAAAATCTCTTCTCTCATGACCAAAGTAAAATCACAAGACTAATGTATTTGGAGAAAGTCTTCAATTACCTGTCCATGTTGAAAGCTAATCTTTGTAGTGAAAACCCCCTTTAAAGTGAATCCGTCAGCTTTTCAGCTGTTTGAATAAATACACGTATTCTCTGTGACCTAACACTACGGAAGGGACTTTTCTTCATAACACTGTATGCGTTGTTCGTCTGTTCAGCTAAGAAATGTATGAATAACTTGGCAGTTGTTTTATTCTTCTGCTTGCTATTGGGGCATGTGGCCTACATTGCTGATACTGGAATCACTGGTTTTACGGCTGGAGTGTAAAGGATAACAACTTGTTGTAAATGTATTCAGAAACAGAGGAACAGCACAAAGCAGAGTTGCAGAAAAAAAAAAAAATGCTCCAAGAAATGTCATTTCATGGGAAATAGTGTTTCCCCCCCCCCCCTAAAATGAGGTCAGTAGAACTCACAGCTCCTCTTTACCAGAATCTCGCAAAGACTTGAATCTCATTTGCAGTCCATTCTTGGGGTATGTTCACACGGCTTATTTTAGGGCGCATCTCTCCATGTATTTAGAGCGTACTGCGCTCTAATAGAGCAAAATGTGCCCCAATCATTACGGTAATCCACAGTTCTCATAGAGAACTATGGATTACACCTTCTGTCCCTGGGCGTACCATACGATCGTATTGTACGCCCGGGGAGATAAGTGACATGAAAGTCAATGGGGCTGACCAGCGCGTCTCCCGAAGACCCGGCGTAATTGCGGGGCGTACTGTACGCCCCGCAATTAAGCCGTGTGGACATACCCTTAAAGGGGTGTTCCAAGAGTTGTAAAAGCTTCTTTGTCGGGACATGATTCGAAATAGAAAAGGTTCATTCTCCCCTCCCGAACACTCCCATTCAGTCGCAGCGGCTGTCCCGTTGATCCCGGCAGTAGTTGTGATCGTTCACTTGATGGCTGCAGCCAATCACAGGCCACAGCAGTCATGTTTTGGTGGCGTTGTGGCCTGTGATTGGCTGCACCTGTCATGAGAACAATGAACGTTCACAGCTACAACCGGGATGAACGGACCGGACGCGTGGACTAAACTGACGGTAATTATAATTTATTTCTAATATTTTTAATTATGCCCTGACAGAAGATTGAGCTTTTACAACTCTTGGTTTTAGTGCTACTTTTCAAAATAAGGAAAAAAAAATAAAAAATGTGTGTGTGTGTATATATAGATATATATATATATATATATATATATATATATATATATATATAGATAGATAGATAGATAGATAGATAGATAGATAGATAGATAGATAGATAGATAGATAGATAGATAGATAGATAGATATGGGCATATTAAGGAAAATGATAAAAATGTATAAGGATACTATATATATATACCGGCAGTCCCCTACTTACATCGTTCCGACTTACATACGTCCCCTAGTTACAAACGGAGGCTTATGGAGCGTGGCTGACATTCAACACTGAGTCACGCCCCATGATAAGCCACAGCTGCACATGAGATACATAACGTTAGGTGAAATCTTCTAAAAAAAAAAAAAAGGGCACAGATAGCAAAAGAAATGTTCCCTGTACTATCCAAAATGTAAAAAAAAATTATTTGCTGGAATTACATTTCATAAATCTACCTATTCCGACTTGCATACAAATTCAACTTAAGAACAAACCTACAGTCCCTATCCCGTTTGTGACCCGGGGACTGCCTGTATATGTGTGCCGAGCAGGGAGAGGAGACGTAATCCATAGTTCTCTATGAGAACTGTGAATTACCGTAATGACTGGGACGTATTCCAGCCGTAATTTGCGCACTCCGGCGCGTAATTACGGACTGAAATACGTCCAATTTTAAGCCGTGTGAACATAGCCTAAGGGAATGTTTAGACGGCGTATTTGTGAGGCGTATTTTGGTGTGGAAGTGCACGGAGATACACCTGAATTACTCCCTGCAAATACGGTAATTCATAGCTCTCATTGAGAGCTATGATTACCCACCATCCTCCCTGACACATACCGAGTGCCTGGAGAAAGAAGTGACATGTCTCTTCTTTATACTGGTGCATAATACGTGAATCCGAGGAATATGCTGTAAAATCATAGCACTCAATGGAAAGTTGGCAAATGGATGTCAGTGGGAGCACTTCAGAGGTATGTGCTGCTAAGTGCGTACTTCTGGAGCTCAGGTGCATTGCAGGCGTGTAGCGGAGCTCACAGTGTGCGCCAAAATATGCCTGCAATACGCAGTGTGAACATATCCTAAAGCACCCAGGCCCGGCTCCCACACCCCCGAGGCTGTAAAGTGCTATGATTTTACCGTATTTGCGGGGCGCACTTCCTGCACATTGTAGTGTAATTACGCCCGACAAATACGTCGTGTGAACACCCCATAACAGACCCTCTGATCAGCTGACAGGCGAGCAAACCTACTTACAACAGCTAAATGCATCTTTTATGCCGAGGTAACAATCATTGTTTGCTTGCAGCGCAGCTCCGTATAAATGGAGGATGTGCTAACGAGAATAATGGAAGCGAATGGCTCCCTGAATATCCGCACAAAACAAGCGCTGGTTTATTCTCGCCTGCGAATTGGGGAATGTAAGGCAATTGTCTTTCCAGATGGGCAACTCTCGCCAGGTGTAAAATACCACAAGTCATAGGTTTGCTTCCATGTCCTGTCAAAAAATCAATCTTTAGAATGTGACGCAAAATGTTCACTTGATTTTCTTCCATGTATTTCCGTAATTTGTTCTAGGAACGTTTCTTCTTTTAAATATTGCCTTTATTAGTGCCGTTTGGCTACCGATGTAACCATATGTTACTGGAAGGAGTGAAAATGTCTTGTAAGCTAAGAATAGCCAAGTTGTAAATGTAGTTTCTATAGAAACGTAATAAATAGATGAAAACCTCTTACCTGCCAATCCAGCTTCCTCTGAAGACCAGGGCTGGTAGGACACTGTTCTAAATGAAGACCTGGCATAATAATAGGTGCTAGAATATAACCTATCCTGGTTTATCGAATGGTCCCTAGGAAAGGATTTAAAACTCGCCTTCGTGCTGCGGTGAGGAACCTCCCAGGAAGAAAACCTGAAATTTATGGCTAAGGCTATGTCTACACTGCATCAGACAAAAAAACGGCCCAAAAGCGGCCATTTTTTCTCTGCTGCAGGACCGCGGCTTTTGTAACGCTTTGTGACAAAAGCCGCGGTCACTTCTCGTTTTCCTGACGTCGCCCATACAACTGTATTGAATGGGAAGACGGCAAGAAAACGAGAAGCGGTGGCGTATTATACAACATGTTGTATAATACGCCGCTGCCGAAAGACGGGCAGAGAAAAGACGAGCTGTGTAGACTACAGCTTGTCTTCTCTTTTGCAGTCTATGAGGCCGCAGGAACGATCGCATCTTCGCCGCTTTTAAAAAAACGAAAAGCGCCGGAGATACGATCGTTTTCTTATGCATTGTGGACATAGCCTAAGTCGGCCCTTGTCATTTTGTTGCTTTTTTAAAGGGAGGAATTTCTTACTCGTTTCTTTCTGCTCCAACTTCTGGTGCACAAAAGAAATGCTGTATTATCAGATGCACTCCAAAAAAGCCATCACCACAACCAAAATAATAAAAAATTATACATTTTATTAGATCAATTAAAGCCAGATGAAAGTAACCCCACCTATACAGAAAATATAGACTCCCTTTGACAAAGCTAATAGTGAAACGTGCGTCGGGGTTTGCAGCCCTGTCCATTGATCTATTGCAGGTTCAGGATTTCTACTTTGTTTGTTAGGCCCGGTTCACACGGCTTATTCAAGCCGTAATTGCGAGCCGGATTTCGCTCGCCACTACGGCTTGAATAAGGGGCGGGGCGCGGCCCACAGGCCCCATAGACTTTCATTATCCACGGCGCGTATTGCGCCTGGATAATGTGCATGTCACTTTCTCCTCGCCGAGCGGGGTGGAGAGACGGAATCCATAGTTCTCTATGAGAACGGTGGATTTCCGTAATGACTGAGACGGATTGGAGCCGTACTGCAGCGCAAATCCGGCGCGCAGTACGGCGCCAATTTGCGCCGAAATAAGCCGTGTGAACATGGCCTTATTGTGTGTATCACTTTTTTTACATTTTCATGTACATTCCTTTATTTACATAGTTGTTTATATATCTGTTAATCATGTAACATGATATATGATTGGATCATGGATTAGGTGTTGATATATTTTCTGTATATAGGTGGGGTAATTTTTATCTGGTTTTAATTGATATAAAATGTATAATTTATTATTTTGGTTGTGGTGATGGTTTTTTTTTGGAGTGTATTGGTATATTTATACCATCACCAGTAGTATTACTTTAGATATATTGCCCATTTTTTTTATATAGGTGTTGTGTATTATCAGATGGAAAGAATTTCGCTGTACACACTGACCGTTTCCTGAATTTTTTTTACTTACCGTACAATTGATTCATGGTACATAAAGGGGTTATCTCGCTACATTGATTCGTCCTGTTTTCTTGGTTTCATTTTGAATTCAGGGGCGTGTTTTTTCTAGTTTCTACTAGGCTGCAGTAGAAGCCAGGTCTGTAGCTATAGCAACCAGTATTGACAGCCTATCATGAGAGATCGAACAGGTCTGTAGCTATAGCGACCTGAGGAGCTGATGCAGCCCATACAAGATAGTATATCCCCGAATAGGTAGGACACTGATAATGGACATATATTGCAAAGTGACTTGTTTGTGCAAGATCTTTGACAAAAAAAAAAAAATTCTTGTAGTGAGACAACCCCTTTAATGAAAGGACTTCTATCCAACATACTTTGTGCTTTTATTTTATCTTGGAGTTAAAAAATAAAAAGGTTATTGGGTCAATTTAGCTATAAACCATTATAAATACCTCAGAATAATTATTACAGCGGCTTTGTTAATTGTTCGTTATGTTCTCTAATAGATTTTCCTTTCATCGGAGTCTTCCCACTATAGACTGTTACGTGTCGGAGACACTTGGTAATTGCTGTGTCAGACTAAACATTACAATGACTTCCTGGGATCTCCAAATTAGGCTTATGTAATTAATTTCAGTCGATAGTGATCTATATACAGAAAGACCAGCTGATAAGAGCAGGATTAAATGCATAGTGGAGCTTTAATTAAGAGTGTTACGCCCTGATGGGTGGCTGGGATACGCACGGCTTCAATAATCAATCTGCATGATGGGTTCTGTTCTGTTGTCTGACCTCACAATTGTTGGTTTTAATTTGACATTGATTAAATTCCCTAATATTAATTTTATGTGCTCAACAGAACAGGCAAACCGTCCCAAAGTGTCCTTCTCGGAGTCCCTTGGTGTATAATCACTTAGCCTTGTCTGCTCATTGGGCAGTCGGAGACGGGAGAATTGTGTAGGGGAGAGGACTCTTGGCACTCCAGCTTGGTTCTTCAGCAGTACGAAAGTAAAGCTCCGATCATGGTGAGAGTTGTAGTACTGCAAAAGCTGGGGAGTGACCACTAGTGTAGGACATGCTAACAGCACGTATGTGGTGGGGAAATAAAAGATTAAATAGTGTGAGAGAACCCTTTTAAACTGTATGACTTTGGTCAAACGTTTTGGATATCCTTCCACAAGCTTCTCACAATAGTCGGTAGGAATTTTGGCCCCTTCCTCCTGACCGAACTGGTGTAACTGAGCTCTGTGTGTAGGACACCTTGCTCACACCTGCCTTTTCAGCTTTGCCCATGAATTTTCAATAGGATTGAGATCAGGGCTTTGTGATGGCCACTGCAAAACATTGACTTGGTTATCCTTGAGCCACTTTGTAACCAGTTTGGCAGTATGCTTCAGCTCATTGTCCATTTTCATGTCAGACAGTGAGAAAAACATGCATATGTGTCTTTTTACGTAGTGTATGTTAACTTCTGGTTTCAACTGTGTATGTATGGTTATGTACTAGTACATCTCAAAAAAACTAGAATATCATTGAAAACTAAAGGGCTTCTCCAGGACTTTTTTTCTATTTGTTATAGGGCTCACAAATGTATTATGTTAAACCTTGCAATTCAGTATATTGAGTCTATTCAATATATGGGTTTCTCCATTTAATTTAAATTGATATCCATTATCTTTTCAGTTACATTCAAATTTGAGATGCACTAGTATATGTGTGTGTGTGTGTGTGTGTGTTGTGTGTGTGTGTGTTGTGTGTGTGTGTGTATATGTATATATGTTTGTGTATATGTATATATAATATATATATATGTATTATATATATATATATATATATATTATATATGTGTGTGTGTATATATATATATATATATATTACTGTGTATATATGCAGCGCTGTGGAGTCGGTGCCCATTTTGCAGGAGTCGGAGTTGGAGTCGGTAAAAAATGGACCGACTCCTAAAATATATAATAAATTGGTCCAGTTAGTTCAATGCAGAGACAAGAGCAAGAGGAATTGGGTCTCACCAGTGCTACTGCTCCCATATCTTCAGCCTCATCACATGAGGAGTGTAATTGATGACATGGAGCAGGCAAAGCACTGCCACAAGGGAAAAGATTCTGCTCCCATAGCAAACAGATTTCAGCAATGTTTTTGACTTCATATTTACAATTTATTAAAGTTTTTGTGTTTGAAAGTCATAGCCTATAAATATATTTTACATCAAAAAGCAAAAGTGTAACAATGTTTTGGACTGCTGGTGACTTTCAGGCTACTATCTAACCGTCCACTACAGCTTTCAATGTGAGACTCCCATCATTTTATAGACAATCATCTTGGCTCTCATACATAACTTTTACCTTCAACTATTTAGCATCTACTAAGTTCTACAGATTCTTCTCATGTAACTGCATTGTTACTGTTTTGCTCCTGGTGGTGGGACAATGGACAACCTGTTCTCACGTTCCCTAATAGCACCGGGCAATATACATCACACAGGTCTGGAATGATGGCCTGAAAATAGGGGAAGAAGCCTCGACTTCACTCTTTTCATAAGAAGCGTCGGCTCAAGTTTGCCAAAGTACGAAACATGGAAGATTGGAAACGGATGATTTAGAGCGATGAGATGAAAGTCAATAGACCGGGCTCGGATGGGGGCAAATGGGAAGATCAAGGGAGAAGGGGGCTAATGGATCGAGAAGCTGGAAGAACTCTCAGGTTCGGTGTTAGAAGCCTGAGGATATGGGGAGGGGTCACAGCCAAAGAAGTTGGATACTTGACCAAGATCGATGGTGACCTCAATGCTGAGCTATATGTCCGTGTCCTACAAGATGAGTTACTTCATACACGAGTACTGCCGGCTCCCCCGAGCCTCGTGAGTATGTGCTGATCACCGCAAGCTCCAGAAACACGGTGTACTGCGGCGCGTACTGTACGCGCCGCAATATACTGTGTGAGCACACCATTAGAGATGCAGAAAAAGCTGTATTCGTGTAGAAGAGTCCTGGGATCAGATTTTGGTCAAGTCATGCTTGAATCTGATCCAGAGCCCAGAAGGATTCAGTCAGAGCTGAAAGCAAAATTTTGATTTTTTAGGAGCAAAACAGTAACCATGCAGTTACATGACAAGAATCTGCAGAACTAAGCAGATGCTAATACTAAATAATGTATGTATATGATAGGTAAGATAATTGTCTATAAAATGATTGTAGCCTCATGTACAAAGCTGTAGTGGATGGTAAGATATGGAGCCTGAAAGTCAAAAGTTCAAAACATTGTTACCCTTTTGCTTGTCAGTGTCTGTTCTACCTAAATAGCTTGATTATTGTATCATAAGGTGATAAACAGCCTGATGTTACCATTTTACTACAGTAAAGTTATCACTTAAACATGTGCCATATATGAGGGAGTGGGAGTCGGAATCAGGAGTCGGTGTCAGGCAAATTGAGGAGCCAGGAGTCGGTGTCAGGAAGATTGAGGAGTCGGAGCTTTGGCTTACCGACTCCACAGCCCTGTGTGTGTGTGTGTGTGTGTGTATATGTATGTATATAAATGTATGTATGTATATATATATATATATATATATTCATTCGAGTATAATCGAAGTAGAGACACAGATCGGCACCAAGTGTATCCTTTTCAGAAAATTTTTACTAACTTAGATATCCTCACTGGGAAAATCACTCTCTTCAATAGCTGTAGGTGGTGCTCAGTCCTAATGGGTAACCTTCTGGTTCCCGTCCGTTTTTTAGCTATTATGCAATAAAGAAATGCTGTTGAGAAGATTGGTGAGTGTCGTCTGTTTATCTTTCTACGTTGCCATACTCGAGTATAAGCCGACCCGAATATAAGCCAAGGCACCTACCCCGTTTCATCACAAACATCAGCATAAGCAGCCAAACTCTGAATTTCATAACTAAGAAAATGTACTATGTCTTATTTTCAGGGAAACGGGGTACTTTTGCCACAAAAAACTGGGAAAACTTATTGACCTGAGTATAAGCCTAGGGTGGAAAATGCAGCGGCTACTAGTAAATTTAAAAAATAAAAATGGATACCAATAAAATTACTTAGGCAGGTTATGGGCAGGTTAATGTCCCCCCATAGGCAGGTTATGGGCAGGTTAATGTCCCCCCATAGGCAGGTTATGGGCAGGTTAATGTCCCCCCATAGGCAGGTTATGGGCAGGTTAATGTCCTCCACGATTTTATTGTACGCGCAGGGAGATAAGTGACATGTCAATTATTCACGACGTGTAATGAATGTCCATGGGGCTGCCACCCCCCCCCCCCCCACGCCGTATCAGTGCGAGTTCCCGAAACACACAATGTACTGCGGCTCAGTGTTTTAGAAAAGTGACCCTCTCCCCACTCTTTTAGGCAGTCCAGGAAACTGTTGACACAGTGGCTCTGGCGGCCGCAGCCCGTCCATGTAACATGAGGACGGTCTATTTGAATGAATGCTGCCATGTAATACTACATTTTGTTTTTGGTGGTCGGTGTGTGACTGGCCGCAGCTTACCCCATCAGTAACGGCTAAATGTACACGATACAGGTCTATGGTGTTGTCACTCTGGTCTCTGTAGTGCACTTGACTCCATGTTTGGAAAGAAAATCTGTAAGGAGCGGTTTGTCTTGGAGCTGAATGGTTAGTTTGCTTCTTTTCAGAGCCTTTAGGATGTTAGTAAGTGCAAAAACTGGAGTTTTCAAGCCGCTTTTTTCATTTGTAAGGATTTTGTATGTTTGACTGATTTACTTAATAGCCTCAGACTGTTGCCTTCATGGTGAGTGAGGAAGCCAATGCAATCCTACAATGGATTTTGTAGTCCTTTCTGGAAATAAATCTCCACGTTATAAATCACAGTTTGCATTGGACTTTTAATTACATATTTAATAACATATGGCCTGCAGGAAGATTGCTTTTTAAATAAATTAATAAAGCTGCGGGTGTTAGTGTATATGCTTATGTATTAAGTCCTTGGCCTATGACCTTATGCTTCTTGTAAATGAACCAAATTTCTAATGCATGTTCTGGGGACCTGGTGTATCTTCACTATCCCTATAAATAGCTGCCTTCTTAATTGGCACATTTTTAAATTGGCATAGAAAAACACAATGCGACAAGGCCTCTTTGGCACACCCCTAGTAGATGAATAAATACTAGTGCATCTCAAAAAAATGAGTATCATTGAAAAAATTAATTTATATCCGTAATTAAAGTCAGAGAAACCCATATATAGTATAATGCTGGTGAAAACCCAAGATGTATAGTGTATCAGATAATTAAAATAGTATCTAATACAGAAATGTTGGCCTATTTAAAGGTCTATCAGGTATATGCCCTCAATACTTTGTCGGGGATCCTTTTGCATGAATGATCACATCAGTGCAGCATGGAGGTGATCAGCCTGTGGCACTATTGAGGTGTTATGGAAGCCCAGGTTGCCTTGATCGTGCCCTGCAACCTCTCTGCATTGTTGGGTCTGGTGTCTCACATTTTCCTCTTGACAATACACCGTAGATTCTCTATGGGGTTTTAGCTCAGGTGAGATTGTTGACCAATCCAGCACAGTAATACCATGGTTATTAAGCCAGATAATGCAACTTTTAGTAGTGTGGGCAGGTACCAGGTCCTGCTGGAAAATGAAATGGGCATCTCCATAAAGCTCGTCAGCAGAGGGAAGCATGAAGTGCTTTAAAATTTCTGGTAGACGGCTGCGCTGACCTTGGACTTGATCTAACACAGTGGACCTACACTAGCAGATGACCTGGCTCCCCAAATCATCACTGACTGTGGAAACTTCACATTGGACCTCAAACAACTTGGATTGCAGCATTTCCACTCTTCCTCCAGAGTCTGAGACCATGATTTTCAAATGAAATGAAAAATGTACTTTCATTTGAAAACAGGTCACTGAGCACCAGTCCTGTCCATTAGTCCAGGTAAGATGCTTCTGACGGTCCCTCTGCATTATGAGAGGCTTAACACAAGGAATGTGTTCATGTCCCGGATATGTCTGTGTGTGGTGGCTCTTGAAGCACGGACTCCAGCCACAGTCCTCTCCTTCCCTTGTCAATCTAACCCAAATTCTTAAATGGCCTTTTCTTGACAATCCTTTCAAGACTTTGGTCATCCCTGTTGCTTGTGCACATTTTTCTACCACAATTTTTCCATTAATATGCTTTGATACAGCACTCTGTGAACAGCCAGCTTCTTTAGCAATGACCTTTTGTGGCTTCCCCTCTTTGTGGAGTGTGTCAATGACTGTCCTCTGGACAAATGTCAAGTCGGCAGTCTTCTCCTTGATTGTGTAGCTTACTGAACCAGACTGAGGGACCATTTAAAGGGACTCTGTCGCCAATTTTTTTTTTTTTTTTACTTATTAAATCAAGCCCCTGATCCATATGCTTTTCCTCTGTTGTTTTTATTTCCTGATTGTAGATTTCTCAGCCGTCTATATATGATTGTGGGGAAGACATTCTTGCTTGCACTGCTTTAACAACAGTCAGAGTTACTTTATAGCAGCTTCATGCACATAGGACATAAGACAGATTCTGTCCCATAGACTTGTATAGGAGAGTTTTCACTGTGAAGGGAGGGGAGAGGGGGAGCTGTGACATCTCCTTATGACTGGTGGATTCTGTGTTATCTGTACACAATGGTGTCTCCTTTCAGTGTGACCCTGCTGTTACTGATAATGAGCACACTGCTGAAAAGCTCTCTAAACAGAACAGGAAGTGTCAGACGATTATTAGGCTTAGTGGCCAAAGTGAAAACTGCAGGACTTAAGAATTATTAAAAAAAATACTGAAAGTGATATGGAAAATTAAAAAAATAATCAAATTCCTAAAAACTGTGTTGAACATAAAAATGTGAGTTAATCAATAAGTCGTTTTTTGATGACACATTCCCTTTAATGGCTTAGGAAAGATTTGTGTGTGACACCATGAAAGAACAATATTGACCTTCCTCACATCATTAAAATTTTTTGAAATACTGATTTTTGGGTTTTTATTAGCTGTAAGCCACTTTTTATTGCTACCAGTTTGGAACTTTTTTGATTACATTTATTTCAATGCTTATGGGACGTGAAATGACACAAAAAAACCCACAATTTTGGCATTTGGAATTTTTTTTGTAGATTGGACTTTTTTGGATGTGGCGATACCAAATATGTACAACTTTTTTTTTTTTTTTTTACTAGGGGTCGCGATCATTACTACAACATAATGCATTAGACAATGCATTAGGGTAGGGGTGTCAAACTGCAGCCCTCCAGCTGTTGGGAAACTACAACTCCCATCATGCCCACTGTTTTAGATTATACAAATGCATGATGGGAGTTGTAGTTTCCCAACAGCTGGAGGGCCGCAGTTTGACACCTGTGCATTAGGGTGTACAACGATGGTGGTTTCCCCACACCCTGCCTGAAACTGAAGACATGGCAGCAATGGAAGCCTATCATGAGTCTCATTTATATATTGTGAATTAATATTTTTCTATGATAGTTTTTTCTTATTTGATCAATCAAATCCAGTTTGATAATATTTTTTTATATGATTTATGGGATAGCCATTGCTGTGCAGTGGATTTAGATGACTTTATAATTAAGACTACAATTGAGACATTGAATTCTGTGAACTTGATGTTTTATCATTTGAGTTCTTTGGGAGCTTTTTTTTTTTTAGACATTTTTTGGGACCCTGCTTGCGGGCTCATGACGGCTTTGAGCTACGTGAAGCTGCTGGACATTCAACTGTGAACAGGTGATGACTATGTACTTCTTTGGGAGTTACATTGCCTGTTGTAGTAATGAGGAGGAACTGCTGACATAGAGGTGTCGGCCTATTAGCTTTATTAACCAGAGTCAAAACGGCAATTTTCTAAATCAATAGCTGAATTTTTAATGCTGAAGTAAAACCTTACCAAAAATTCTTAAATCATTTGCAGAACATAAAACATAATTATACCATTGGTCATTTTCTGATGACACGTTATACACGGTATACTCAAAACAATGCAGAGTTGTGTGCAAGTCTGTTTTTGGGCGCACGTTTCCAAGATATCAATATGCCATTGGCCTCTGGTGGGAATACTCAGGCCAGACTTAAGGCCAGTTCAGCATTAACGTCAGCCGCCATACTAGATCTCCAATCTCGGACCTGCAGTAGTTGGCCAGAGTAGAATTTAGATGAAAATTTGGTTCGGTGGTGACCATAAAACAAAATATGACCATAAACTGTAAAAAGGTGACCCCCTTCTATGTGAAGAGGGGGATGACCTCCCAGACTGGGGGTGTCTTGTGGCAGATGTAGCTCCAGCGTAAGGCAGGTTTAATGCTTCTAAAATATTCAGCAGTCTATCAGATCAAGTTGTGATTCAGCGGGCTGGGAGTATGTTGTGTAACAGTGAGTGTTGTAAATGGATCATCTCAAGGTTTGTTATTCCTGTTGTGGAAGGTTTCTCATGCTAGGGTGTTAATATGGCCACAAGTTGCTGCTTGTCTGTCCCAGCACAGTTGACTGATTGCATGTGGGTGAACCAAAGGTTAGGTTTTATTTGTTCATTTGAATTGCATCATTTCCTGTTTTAAAAATCTTTGCGGGGTCTGAAAAAGGTAATCTTTAGCAATTTTATCACATTATGTACCTGGCCGATTAACTGATCGCCCCATACACTGCAGTGCCGTATGCCCGAACCCTGTTCAGATCCCTAATAGATAGCTATTCTGCCAGTGCTGGATCCGATTACCCTGTTTCCCCAAAAATAAGACCTAGTACATTTTTTTTTTTTTTTTTTTTTTATGCAATTCAGTTTGGCTGCTTGTGCTGATGTTTGTGATGAAATCACTACAGTATATTAATATTGATTGTTCAACAATAAATGTGAATTCTTGTTCATGGAAAAATAAGAAATCCCCTAAAAATAAGTCTTTGCTTGTCTTTAGGAGCAAAAATTAATATAAGACACTGTCTTATTTTTGGGAAAACGGGGTAGGTCCCTATAGTCAAGCCCCATAGAACCTTGCAATGACTCTCCCTTGGAAGAGGAGCCACTGTAGACCTATAAGAGTAAGTAAACTGAATAAGCTCTCCGCTCCCCTCTCCAGAGTCCTCCCTAGACTATTTTTGTAGGGCTGGTGGCTCCCTGATACCACTGGTCTTTCTCATTCTGTTTTCTTACCCTTCCTTGAATTTACTGGAGATCCTCCTTAGGCTGCGTCTACACGACAAAGTACAAATACCAGTCTGATTCGGAGTCCGACCAGTATTTTACACTCTGTTTTCAGATTCTACGATAATCCACCGCTGTCCGAGTGAAATCTGGAAGATTATTGAACAAGTTTTTTGCAAAACAGTCAGTTGTGAAATATAGGCAGTCCTTGGGTTACGAATGTGATGGGGACTGCAGGTTTGTTCTTAAAGGGAATCTGTTGGCAATTTTTTATTTTTTTTACTTATTAAATCAAGCCCCTGATCCATATGCTTTTCTTCTCAGTCGTTTTTATTTCCCGATTGTAGATTTCTCTATTAGGCCGTCTATATATGATTGTGGGGAAGACATTCTTACTTGCACTGCTTTAAAGGGCTTGTCTCACTACAAGGATTGTTTTTTTATATTAAAGATCTTGCAAAAACAAGTCACTTTGCAATATATGTCCATTAACAGTGTCCTACCTATTCCAAGATATCCACTCTTGTATGAGCTGCATCAGCTCCTCAGGTCGCTATAGCTACAGACCTGTTTGATCAATCCTGATAGGCTGCCAGCACTGGTTGCTATAGCTACAGACCTGGCTCCTACTGCAGCCTAGTTGAAGCCAGTAAACACACCCCTGAATTCAAAGTGAATCCAAGAAAACGGGACTGAGGTAAGATGAATCAATGTAGTGAGACAACACCTTTAACAGCAGTAAGAGATACTTTACAGCAGCTTCATGCACATAGGATTCTTAAGACAGTTTCTGTCCCATAGACTTGTATAGGAGAGTTTTCACTGTGAAGGGGGGGAGGGAGGGAGCTGAGACATCTCCTCTTGTGACTGGTGGATTCTGTGTTATCTGTGACACAATGGTGTCTCCTTTCAGTGTGACCCTGCTTTTACTGATAATGATTACACTGCTGAAAAGCTCTCTAAACAGAACAGGAAGTGTCAGACGATTATTAGGCTTAGTGGCCAAAGTGAAAACTGCAGGACTTAAGAATTATTAAAAAACATATTGAAAGTGATATGGAAAATAAAAAAAAACATAACCAAAAATTCCTAAAAAATGTGTTGAACATAGTCATTTTTTGATGACACATTCCCTTTAAGTTGAATTTGTATGTAAGTTGTAACAGTTATATTTATTAAATGTAACACCAGCCGAGCACAAAAGGGTTTTTTAGTTTTGGATAGTGCAGGGAAGGGGGTTTAAATTTGTTTTGCTGCCTCTTCGCCTCATGTGCTGCTGTGGCATGCTGGCACTTGTTGTTCCACGGCTACTATCTGCTGTGGAACATGGAACTATAAGTGCCAGCAGCACGCCCCATAAGTCCCCGTTGGTAACTAGGGAACAGATGTAAGTTGGGGACTGCCTGTATGACCTTAGAAAATCAGAGCCATGTAGATTACTGCTCGGATATTCTATTGAGGTCTATGGGGATGACTTTGGTGTCGGATTGGATGGTTTTCAAATCCAAAATCTGCCTGTAAAACCATGCCGAGTGCACACTCCCTAATATGGAGAGAGTAATGGCAGGATTTCAGTGGGTATAGGGTCCCAACAGTATCCAGTGCTGGTTGTATGCTCAGGGTACAATGCTGCTCATCAAAATGGTGGCATACGGAGGTTTTCTATTGTCCCACTCTATGGTTTCAACAGATACAATATGACATTCTCTATATACAGAGATATCTGTCCCCATGTAGAACAGTGCTTTATATGTGTTTCTGATGGGTCACGATACTACAGCACACTGGCTGAATAGCTTCCTTTGAGGATTTATTCAGAATTCTGATAACTGAATTCATGCTGTGTATTTTTTTGTTTTTAGAAAAGAAAAAAAATTTTTTTTTAAAAAACCACTGAGTTTTCCCGACATTTCCCCCTTTTTTTTTTTTTTTTCTCGTATTAATTTTGTGTCTATCACATGGGGAATTACACTGCTTTGGAAATTCTAGGAAGTGTGATTGTCAACACAGTCAGAAATAGTGGACCCCTGAAGCTTGGTTCACACAGAGAAGATTAGTGATGTGGTTGCGAAACATCAGAATCCACTTTTTTTGTGGGGAATAGTCTGTACATTCTTTTTAATGTGTTTTTTTTTTTTTTTGGGGTTATGTTAATGTGGTTTTCTCGTTTTAGCAAATGAGACTGTAAGGCCCCACCTAGAGTTCATAGAAGAATTCATTAAAGGGTTGGTCTCACTACGAGTATGGCTTTTTATGTTAGAGCTTGTAAAAGCAAGTCACTTTGGAATATATTTCCATTAACAGTGTCCTACCTATTCTGAGATGTCCCCTCTTGTATGGGCTGCATCAGCTCCTCAGGTCGCTATAGCTACAGACCTGTTTACTCTCTCCTGATAGGCTGCCAGCACTGGTTGCTAAAGCTACAGACCTGGCTTCTACGGCAGCCTAGTAGAAGCCAGTAAACAGGTCCCTGAATTCAAAAGGAAACCAAGAAAACAGGACTGAGGTAAAATCAATGTAGTGAGACAACCCCTTTAATTTCTGAGATGTATGGTGACATCATAGGGGTAAAACTGCTGCAACTGGTACATTAACGATATAGAATAACGCAATAGAAATGGATACAGACTGCAGAAACTTGTCCTATGCAGTGGAACAGAGCCGATTAAAGGGGTTTTTCCCTACAATTACCTTTCAACATGTAGGGATAGGTAAATTAAGACCTTTTTTTTTTTTTTTTTAGTAAATACATTGTTGTTTTGATATTGCCTGGGTCAGGAGATGGGGAGATTATCTGGTTTGAGTGAATACAAGTGTTTCTAGGTCTTTCTGCCTGATTGCCAGTTTTCAGAATTTTGACCTATCTTTAGGCAGTCATTGTCTGATTGCTTGGCGTTCCACTAAAGTTGGGGATATTTGGCTGTAGGTTGAAATTTCAGTGTGGTTTGCGTACTATACGACTGGCAAGGGTGTCTGACTGGTACCTGACCTGGCTGATGCATAGCGATCTCCTTGATATCTCCAACATTGTTGGCGGCCTTCATTTGTGCTCAGAACGAATCGATTTTCATCACTGAACAGCACTGAGGACTACTGTTCCCTCATCTAGTGTAGATGCTCCCTGGTCCTTGCAAGACGATGATGCCTGGTGGTGTGGTCAGTTTATCAAGAATGCAGACCACGCAAATGTAAAATGGTTACAAATGGTCTGACGTGACACTTGGATGCCTCTTACCTCCCTTAAACCAACCTGGAGTTCTGCGTTATTCGTCATTCGATTTTGCGGGGCATTGCTTACAATGAAACTATCTTCAGTGTGTGATGTAGCCAAAGGACTTCCACTTCTTTGCCTTTTTGTGACTCTTCCAGTTTCTCTGTATCTCTGTTGAAACCTGCTGATGACACTCTGACACTCTACGCTCAGTGGCCACTTCTGTGCTGTTGAGCAACTGTAAGGTGTTGTCTTGGTCTCATGATTTCAAAATGTGAACAGCATGATGAGGAGGACTGTTTAAAGGACCATTCAAATTGATCCCCTTAATTTTATTGGCCGATTCAGGGATCAATCACCTGTTGTGAATTTTGTCATTAAAGGGGTTGTCTCACTACATTCATTTTACCTCAGTCCTGTTATCTTAGTTTCATTTTGAATTCAGGGGCGTGTTTACTGGCTTCTACTAGGCTGCAGTAGAAGCCAGGTCTGTAGCTATAGCAACCAGTGCTGGCATCCTATCAGGAGAGATGGTACAGGTCTGTAGCTATAGCGATCTGAAGAGCTGATGCAGCCCACATAAGAGGGGATATCTCAGAATAGGTAGAATACTATTAATGGACATATATTGCAAAGTGACTTTTTGCAAGCTCTTTACCATAAAAAGCAATCCTGGGCAGTGAGACAACCCCTTTAAGCTCCTTTTTAGAGATCAGCAAGTTGTGGAAAAAGTACTGAAACATTGAACAGTTGGATAGGTGCATTCTAAAGTTAAAGGGAATGTGTCATAAAAAACTTTTTGTTTAACTCAAATTTTTATTTTAAACACATTTTTTTATGATTTTTAGTCTGACAATTTCTATTCTGTAGAGAGCTTCTCAGTAGTCTTCTCATGATCGGCACAAGCAGGGTCAAACTGAAAGACACCAATGTGTATATATAACACAGCATCCACCAGTCACAATAGGGAATAGGAGATAGTCACAGCTCCCCCTTTTTCCCTCCTTTCCCCTTCCCTGGTCACAGAGCATGCCTAGAAATCTCTCCTATAGAAGTCAATGGGACTGAGTCAGACTTAAAGGAGTTGTTTCATAGGATGCATGAATGAAATAATGCTGCTTGGCTGTCACTTCCTGGTCAAGCTGTCTGTAATTAGCATATGAGCTCTGTGTATTCAGACTTCTCTGTTTTTTAGTCTAGAATAAATAAATTACCTTCGCTGAGGTCCAGAGAAGCTTCTGAGCTAATGTAAACAGGGTAATTACTGTCTTTTGTCTGAAATATCAGATAACACACAAACTTTCACACTGCTGGCCAAGACCTGTGATATGTGGTCACTACCTGCTATCAGATAGAACAAACCAGCGGGAGAAGGAGAAACTCCAGGTCTGTCTCCTTGGGAAACCTGAGAGCCTCCAAAAGATAAAATCATTTGTAAGCTCCTTTAAAAAAAAAAAATGAACAAAGCAATATATTTTTGGAAAATCTTATTAGTGTTCCCCCACATTTTGAAAGCTTTTCACTTGAGTGGACACGCCTTTGATGGGTCATAAGCTGCGTAAAGTTCGATGCTGTAAAGCAGTGCGGAAAAATGCTGTCCACAACATATATCCTGATTGGAATATCTAATCAGAAAATAAAAATTGGCGTATTTGTACTTGGTTTAATAAGTAAAAAAAAAATGGAATATATTCCCTGTAAGAGAGGTCTCTTATGGGGTTATGATTCCTGAATTTGGCTTGATCTTTGTTAAGTGAGACATTTCCCTTCTGGCTTATGTAGCTGGCTGTGGGGGAAATATTTTCCTGAATTTCAAAATTAAATTCTTTGTGACTGGGACAAGCTGGTTTAGACTCCAAATAATAGGATTCGAAGGTAGTAACATGAATCAGATCTTGTATTGTGTATGTGGTTTTTGTGGTCATAAATTATTTCAGTATGGATGGGCTTTTTTAACTGTTCCTATTAAATTTATAAAGTGGAACCTTTCATTTTGTCATGAATATTTGTTAGTTTTTTATTTGACAAGAACCCTTGATGAGGACATTTCCTGTTTTTGTTTGTTTTTTTTTGTTTTTTGTTTTTACAAAGTCTTAGAAAAGCTGGTGTATGCCGGGCTAGCCACCTGTGCTGGTGGGTGCCGGGCTGGCCACCTGTGCTTGGTGGGTGCCGGGCTGGCCACCTGTGCTTGGTGGGTGCCGGGCTGGCCACCTGTGCTTGGTGGGTGCCGGGCTAGCCACCTGTGCTTGGTGGGTGCCGGGCTAGCCACCTGTGCTTGGTGGGTGCCGGGCTAGCCACCTGTGCTTGGTGGGTGCCGGGCTAGCCACCTGTGCTGGGGGGGTGCCGGGCAAGCCACCTGTGCTTGGTGGGTGCCGGGCTAGCCACCGGTGCTGGGTGGGCGCCGGGCTGGCCAGCGGTGCTGGGTGGGCGCCGGGCTCGGCACCGGTGCTGGGTGGGGGCGGGGCTAGCCACCTGTGCTTGGTGGGCGCCGGGCTGGCCACCTGTGCTTGGTGGTGCCGGGCTGGCCACCTGGGCTTGGTGGGTGCCGGGGCTGGCCACCTGGGCTTGGTGGGTGCGGGCTGGCCACCTGGGCTTGGTGGGTGCCGGGCTGGCCACCTGGGCTTGGTGGGTGCCGGGCTGGCCACCTGGGCTTGGTGGGTGCCGGGCTGGCCACCTGGGCTTGGTGGGTGCCGGGCTGGCCACCTGGGCTTGGTGGGTGCCGGGCTGGCCACCTGTGCTTGGTGGGGGGCCGGGCTGGCCACCTGGGCTTGGTGGGTGCCGGGCTGGCCACCTGGGCTGGGTGGGTGCCGGGCTGGCCACCTGGGCTGGGTGGGGGCCGGGCTGGCCACCTGGGCTGGGTGGGTGCCGGGCTGGCCACCTGGGCTGGGTGGGTGCCGGGCTGGCCACCTGGGCTGGGTGGGTGCCGGGCTGGCCACCTGGGCTGGGTGGGCGCCGGGCTGGCCACCTGGGCTGGGTGGGCGCCGGGCTGGCCACCTGGGCTGTTTGCAGAAAGTTATCTGTAGTGATCCTTCTAGATGCCAAGATGAAAATTTTCTTGTTTGCTTCGCTTTTAAAAAAACTGTCGGGACCGTGGTTTTCCCAGTTTGGTAGGGTTTAGGGTTGTTTTTTTTTTTTTATTCTGGTTTCATCAGTTTGAGCCCTATCTTTTATGTAGTTTTGAAGAGCCCACAGAAAAAAACCTGCTACAAATCTTTTGGCCACATTTTAGCTATCCCCATTGACATACAGAGCAAATTTCCATGCGTTTTCAGCATGTTATACGACCAAAGCATGAACAAGTTTTTTTTACGGCGAAAAACCAGCCGACGAAAATACGAATTGTATGAACTACCTAGACAACAATATTTGGTTTTGCACATCCAAAAGACTTTTTCGAAAAAAATGGGCATAGGTGCACACTGGTGTGACAGCAATACATTCCAATGCCAGCAGCATACTATTGACTAAAAAGCTATCAAAAGGCATTTCTGCTATTTAGAATACATGAAAAAAATGGTTTTTTCTTCCCCATTTTGATCAAAACTGTTTAAAGCCCCACCTCCCATCAAAAAGGGGGACCTAAAATACGGGGGAACCTACACAAAACTTTCCCTCTCTTTGGGCCCTGTTAGACCTCCAATTAAAGGATTGAAGGCTCCAGCTATAAGGTACACTGCATTGTTAAAAAAACCTGTGAAGGTGGTTGGAGGGGGGGAAAACCAACAAGGAGGCAGCCACTCCCCCATATGGACAGTCTGGACAACAAGATTTGGTTTTGCACATCCAAAAGACGTACAACGCATATTTTCTATTGAGGTCTATGGGGATGGTTTACTTTTGGTTTTTTTAGTGGTTTTTCCCGGAATTTGTGGTTCCGATTGAAATACTTGTTTAAAGAAAGGGGGGAGCGTCTTTGACAGTCTCTAAAATGTTAATGAGCGATTTGTATCAAAATACGTTTTACATTTTTACCAAGTAGAACCTCTAGGCTGGGTTCACATCTGCGTTCCGCTGTGGTGTCCATCATTGAGACAAAAGAAATAGTGCTAATTTTTCCAAAACATACGGCGGCGGTTCTGAACTGAACCTATAGCGAATATGTGAACCAGGCCTTGCTTTTGTTATTTGCATAAAGCAGGCAGCGATATCTCATTTTCCAAGACAATTTGTGTTAACTCCGTAACGACCCCCCACACCGGGCTTTTTGGGGCGTGCAGACATCGGGGGTTTGCGGCGCCGCAGCTGCATGGATAGGGCGTACTACCGCCCCATCCCAGGCTCTCCCGCGAGCATGGGAGCGGTGGAAACCTCCGCAACCCGGTGCTTTTTCCCCTTTGTTTTTGGCGGCGCGTTCCGCAGCGCAATCAAAGGGGTTTTCCCCCCTTTCTTCGGGTGATCGGAACCCCCGTACCCGACAGAGCTCGGGGGAAAGGCTGCACAGTCAGCCCCGGGGGCTTTGAGTGGGTCCAGACTTCCCGGTATGAAGCCAGGACCCCGGAACACTGTGTGTGTCCCCACACTGCCGTGTCAGACTGACACGTTTAGATGTATTTGCTATAAGAATATGCTAATACATTTCCAAGTGTAAAAAAAAAAAAAAAAAAAAAAGTTAAAAGGTTCTCTCTGGGGGAAAAAAAAAATAAAGAAAAGGGAAAAAAAAATAAAAAAAAAAAAAAATTAATAAAAATAATTGTGAAAAATTACACACACAAAAAAAATACACATATTTTGGGATCCACATGACCCTAAAAACCTGTAGAATTAATCTAAAAGTTAAGGTGAAATGTGAATGGGTAAAAAAAAAAAAAAAAAAAAAAAAACTGCAATTATTTATAAGTGAACTTAAACTATTCCCTATAAAGTACAACTTTGTCCCAATAAACGAGGCCTCACCCCCTGCTTTATTTTTAAAAAAAAAAAAAGTTCAACGTTGAAACGCAAGAGGCAAAAAACTAAAAAAAAAAATTTCTGGTCATTATCTACTTTTCAGGCGTTCGGCTTAAGGGGTTAAAGAGACCCAATCATCAGAAAATTATTAATGTCAGAATATCTGGTTGGTTGTACTATCTAAAGGCCTGTTTACAGGAATTGATTGTCTTTGTGATATAAATTGCTTAATGGGGTTGTCTCACTACAAGGATTGGGAAAAAACCCAAACACTTTGCAAAAATTTCCTTAACAGGCCCACCCATTCTGAGATTTTCCCCCCCCTTGTATGTGCTGCATCAGTCCCCAGGGTCACTATAGCTACAGACCTGTTTGATCTCGCCCCTAGGCTCAGCAGGGCGTATTTTTTAAAAAAGGTGTCCCCCTGCAGCTTGTCCTGGGCAGTAAAAACCCGCCCCTGAAATTTAGAAATGAAACTGGAAAAAAGGACTAAGGTATGATAAATCAGTGTAGTGAGACAACCCCTTTAAGCAATGGAAAAGCAAAATAAAACATCATTGATTTGAAGTTGAAAGATGTTCTTCTTTAAGAAAGCTGGATGTTTAGACAATAAGCATGATATTTTCTGTGAAATTGCAGTAGTCCAGCTTTGCTCTATGGTACTGTTTTGGTGCTATGATGGTATATACTGTCAAGAAACACATTAATTGCTCAAATGAGGTTGAGAGATTGTTTTGTTTTTGTTTTTTTTCGTTTTTAAAGAAAAAAAATTCATGCATGGTTATGGGGGGAGGACCGGTGATACCATTGCTCATGGCCAGTCCCAGACTTGATTCAGTAGTAAATCATGTCCTCCTTCCTATGAAGCAACACATGACAAGCACAGGCACTTCCTTCCAATATGCTTTGCTTTGGACTTCAATGTTCCCGATTTATATATCATTTTATAAAATAGTAGAGAACCCATCTTACCTTGTCTAGAGGATTTTAACATTCTATGATGATGATTTTGGGGAGAAAACCTGGTCAGAGGCTCTCTTTTTAGATTACTGTAATTTTGTAGGGGTTTTAGGGCTCTTTGTATAAAAATATTGGTTGAATGTGCAATATGGATTTTGTTTATATGCATTCTATTTTCTACCTGTTAGGCTATGTTCACACGGCTTATTTTGCGGGCTTTAAATTACGGTGTGTGGGGCGGGTGGGGCGGCCCATAGACTATCATTACTAGCGCCGCGTATACGCCGCTAGTAAATGACATGTCACTTATCTCCCCCCGCGGCGGATTATCCGAGCAGGGAGAGTGGACATAATCCATAGTTCTCTATGAGAACTGTGGATTACAGTAATGACTGGGACATATTTCAGCCGTAATTCACACAGTACGGACTGAATTACAGACTGAAATACGTCCCATTTTAAGCCGTGTGAACATGGCCTTATTGTCCGGTATTTTGTTGCAAGTTCATTTTTTATCTGTATTTTTTCCATATTTGTTAAGGGATCAAAGACCTTTTCCCATTTATATCCTATCCAGAATTAGGTTATAAAACTGTCGCTAAAATAGACACCTCCTTCCCCTCCAAGTGCTTTGTGAGTCCCATAGACTTTGAATGAAGCAGTAGTACACATAAGCAGACGATCCCATATGCGAGGGAGAATCAGGGGATTGGTGGGGTGATTTCCTAGCGGTCTGACATTTTATCCGCTTTCTCTGGTCTGTTGAAAATGCTTTAGATGGGAAAAAAAAATATCATACGGATGAAGTGTTAATGGGCTGTGTGAATGAAATTGTGGCTACAATCCAGTATTCCTTTAGTTTATTTCTGGGTTCAACCGTTGGGTAACACATTTGGTAAAAGTTTGTGGAAATCTTTAAATTGTGAGCGCTGGAAAACTATGATTTTTATGCTTGTCTTCTCGGGTTGGTGATTGTCTGGTAAATCCTGTGTGTTCTCTGTTAGAACGTATAGCAAATCTTTAAAATTTTGTTTTTTGAAGGGTTTTTTATTTTATTTTTTAAATGCATGCAAATACTTTCCTGTTTCTACAGAATTGAAATGAAAACAAAACTGATTCACTCATAGAGAACCTTGACCCTGGGCAGCGCCTACCTCTCGCTGCTTTTAGACCACTCTACCAATCCCCCAATTCCTTCATCCTCCAATAAGACACTGAGACATGGATTGGATAAGTTGGCCACAGCAGCCATTTTATTAAACATACATATAAAATAACAAATCACTTCATGCGAATGGGAAATAACTTCACCCACATTCCCACTACAACCCTCATAATTCCTCCACTTAACTCTTCCATAACTTTCCCGAAAACAACTTGGGGCTGAGGTCCTTGGAGCCAGTATGTCCTTTTCCACCACCAAGGTCTGGCGAACAAACTCCTCGTTGTTTCCTCCTCCGTTTTTACCCCCAGCCGTCATCCCCGGCTTCAGGGCACCAATAGCCACCTCAGGCGGCCAATCATTCCACAACTTGCTCCCAAGGACACCGCCCTGTGGAGGCCCCAACCTTCGCCAGACCGTAATATCCACGAAATTGGGAGCCAAGCTGAGCCTGACCCCCCCACTATTTCCACCGACACCAAGGACCCCAACCCGCCGGCCACTGCGACAATAAGCCACTTCCCAAGCAGCATTCTCAACCAAAACACCATCCAAGCCACCTCCAATTCCCCCATGACACTCTTAGGGAGGGAGGGTGGGACTGCTGCTCACTGATAACCGTTGGTCTGAACCCGCGCGGCGCGCGACTCGGCTTTATATGCCGGCCCCCCTTAGCGGGGACGGCGTACTCGCCCCATCACCTCATGACGCGGACGGCGCGCCTGGTCATGTGGGGCCCTCCCCCTAGGGCTGCGCCCCCATGTCCGGCCCCGTCCTTGACCCTTTGGGCAGCCCTACCTCTCGCTGCTTTTTAGACCACTCTACCAATCCCCCAATTCCTTCATCCTCCAATAAGACACTGAGACATGGATTGGATAAGTTGGCCACAGCAGCCATTTTATTAAACATACATATAAAATAACAAATCACTTCATGCGTATGGGAATAACTTCACCCACATTCCCATACGCTACAACCCTCATAATTCCTCCACTTAACTCTTCCATAACTTCCCGAAAAACAACTTGGGGCTGAGGTCCTTGGAGCCAGTTGTCCTTTTCCACCACCAGGTCTGGCAAAACAAACTCCTCGTTGTTTCCTCCTCCTTTTTTTACCCCCATCCGTCACCCCCGGCTTCAGGGCACCAATAGCCACCTCAGGCGGCCAATCATTCCACAACTTGCTCCCAAGGACACCGCCCTGTGGAGCCCCAACCTTCGCCAGACCAGTATATCCACGAAATTGGGAGCCAAGCTGAGCCCTGACCCCCCCACTATTCCACCGACACAAAGGACCCCAACCCGCCACAGCTACACACTTGACCCCTTTACGTGCGCGACGCCCCCCCACAGCCCCAAAGCCCTCTCGATTCCTCCACGAATGTCCCAAGACCAAAGATCAAGCCCGATCGCATTCAGATGCACCCCATCCCTACGCCAAAAATTCCCCTTTCCCCCACTCTCAATTTTCCCCTATGCCTAACCATAAAACCCCCATTCCTAACAACAAATGAAGCAACTGCCCTATTAACTTTGATCCTAGCCCTGTTGATGCCAGCCACCGAATCTGCGTACCGCCAAGACAACCTTGGCACTATATCTGACCAAAATAATCACCAAATCTGGATACAGAACCCACAGCCGCAACAAATCGAATCTCATATCCCTAATCAATTCCCTAATGGGACGCAACCCCAGATCATTCCCCCCTACATGAAACGCAACTATATCCGGGGAAACGATCCCATCCACAAATTTTTGGAAATTTCTGGTAGCACTTGGCTCCAGATCAAACCTCGTTTCCCAATCCACCGCACCAATGCCACGTCTTCTGGAAATCCCTAGTTGCCGACCACTTTCACGAAATGCTGCCCGCTCTGCGCCCCAGTGTACATAAGAGTGGCCAAAGACCCAAATTAGGCGCTGACCTGAAATAGAACAACAAAGAAAAGCAGGGGAATATCCGAAATCAATAACAAAACCAAACTGACTCACTAAAACTGACCCTGGGCATTATAACCTCCCACTTGGAACAAATACCTCCCCGCTTGATCTTCAGATCAATGCGGGCGGTTTGTACAATCGGTATCTGTCTGAATCCATCTACCTATTTTGCGTACCACCTGGGCATCCAAACCCCACCAGCAGCCTCTGTCGCTGCCCCAATGCGAAAGAATGTGGCGCAAACTGGCGGGACCCCAAGCCGAGCTCAGACAAGCAACGCCGAAAAATAGCGGTGAACTGGAACCTGGGACAAAAACCTCCCGTCTGCATGCAACCAGCAGGGGAGAAGGCCTTCCCCGCGTTAATCTCATATAATCGTCCAAGCACCGAACAGGGCACATAATTGCCCCACTAACCGACCCTAGATGCATCTCTTGCCTTGCCCTTTTGATCAGTCTTGGACCGCCGTATAAAAACCACTGGCCGTTGGTGTCCGTTGCACACCCGTGTCCTGAAAACCCCCCAGCCACTTTCTTACTCGGGCATACCAGCTCGCTAATCCTTAACGCCCCGAAAAAACGCCAAAGAAAAAGCAAGACGAAATAAGCTGACTTCAAAGTCAGAGGAACAAACTAACGGCAACTTATGCCCCAATCGCTCCAATAAGTTAAAAACCACCGGGCGCCGCTGATCCGAACCCCTATGACTTCCCCGCCTCAAGCCCTTCAAGGCTTGTACTACAAGAAAATCCTTTGTCACGTCCGCCATGCCCGAGCTTTAAAACCAAAGGCTAAAGCCGATAACAGCCTCGTCACCCGGGAAAACCGACCATCCTTCTTTTGATCACATGACCTACCAGACAAAATAAGGCCGCCGACCTATCCCCATCGAGACCAGCGTATCAATGCCCTCCAGCCATCGTTTTCCCCTAGGGCCCATAAAACAGAATAGGAAGTCCACGTACCGGGGCCAACGATGATCTAACTAAGCGGTTTGCTGTTTCCCTACCACAGTCCATAATTCCTCTGGGCATTCCAGCCCCACCGCCGCGGCTTCCGGCGCCAGCTTCCGAAAACGTTCCAGCTGTAAACGAGACAAAGCGTCAGCCAAGTCATTCTTCACCCCTGGAACATGCCCTTGCTTTCTACCCACGCGTTTTAAACCCAAACAACGCAACACAAAACGCCTAAGCAAGCAAAGGACGGGAGGAAAGAAGCTGATAGGGGAAATTTAAAGGCCTGGACTACCCCCAGGTTGTCACAATAAAACTGAATTTTTTTGTTCCTAAAAACGCTCCCCCCAGAGTTCAAATGACAACACAATTTGGGATAACTCCAACAAAGCCAAATTCCTGACCAGCCCCAGTTCGACCCATTCAAGTGGCCAACGCCCAGCGCACCATTCTCCTTGGCAATAAGCTCCAAAACCAATGCTCCCAGCGCATCCGTAAAAAAACCCCCACATCTGCATTACTCAAAAGCCTTGTCCCAAAAAAATGATCGCCCCCTTATAGTGTTCCAAAAACGACTGCCAAACTCTCACATCCTTTATTCCTGCAGATATTCGAATAAAATGATGCGGGGGCCCGAACCCCCCCTGTTGCCTTTGCTAACCGCCGCGAAAAAAACCCTCCCATTGGGATAATGCCCACACGCAAAAATTTAATTTCCCTAACAAGGACTGTAAAAACTCTCAATGTTACCTTTTTACACGCCAGCAAACCTCTTTATCTCTCGCCTAATGTCTTACCAATTTTTCTTCCGGCAGGCTACATTCCATCAATTCCGAATCGATCCGAATACCCAAAAATTGATTATGTAGTTGGTCCCTCCGTCTTATCTGGGGCCAATGGGACCCCAAAAAGCCTTTCCACCCATTGCACGATGCCAACAGCCCACCCGCACACCTCTGAGTCCGCTGGGCCGATGCAAAGGGAAAATCATCTAGATAATGAAATTTTAGATGACAAACCCGAAACATCCCGTACAACCCTTCTAAAAAGGAACTAAAGGCTTCAAAGTAGAAGCAGAAATGGAAAAAACCCATCGGTAAACACCGATCTATAAAAAAACGCCCTTCCAGTAAATCCCCAACAAGCGGGGCGCTATCCGGGTGCCTGGCAATAATCTAAAACGGACTCAATGTCCTTTTTGCATGAGGCTCCCTGTCCATGCAACCTAACCCACGAAGCGCCGGTCAAATGACGTATAAACAACTGAGCATAACTCGAGTCAATCCCGTCGTTTACCGATGAACCTTTCGGAAACGACAAATGGTGAATTAATCTAAACTTATTGGGCTCCTTTTTAGGAACCACTCCTAGTGGGGAGACCACCAGGTCCGGAAGCGGGAGCACTGAAAAGGACCCCCCATCCTGCCCAATGAAACCTCCTTTTTTTAATTTCTCAGCTACTAACCTCTGGGGGTAACAATGCCGATTTCAAATTTTTAACTGAAAAGGGGACCTGGGTGTGCTGGTGACGGGATCCGAAACCCATTTCCCGGAAACCCTCCTTCAACAACCCAAACTGCCCCTGTTCTGGATACCTACTTAGGAAACGGCACCATCGCGAGAATGTTCACTGGTGTCACTCCCTTGCGAAGGACCAGCTCCTTTTCCCCTTCCTTTACGCAAACACCTCGATGAGCCGTGAGATGCTGCACTACAACGGAACAAGACATGCCCGAGCGACAGTTCGCTCCAAATTTGCACTGACTGTCATTTTAAAATTTCCAGCAGACCCCGGCCTTAAATCCCCCTTGGGACCCACTTCCCCCCTGACCCCCACGCCTCCCTGCTGACTAGAGCCCCGGGTCCCTTGGAAAGGGCTGTCCGAAACCGTCGGCGCCATTACCCTCAACCACAAACCCTATGTCTTCTGATCCCAACGGATCGAAGGCCGAACCGCTTTCCGCTGACGAATTGTTCGTCGTAGCGGAGCCATGCTTGTCCCCCGTAAACCCGCTGTGCCTCACCTATTGCGTCCAGATAACAGAACAGGGCGGAACAATGTTCCGGAGACTTTTCTCCAATGACACTCGCCAAAATGGCGAACGCCTGCCATCCAATTCTGAAAAGTTCTGCGGTAATCAACCGCCACCTGCGCTTTTTCTTCCTCTTCTTTTTTACTCTCATCCCTCTTTCCCTTTGGCAGATTGAATTTCTCCAAAGGCAAAAGCGAAAAGATTTCGACATATTCATCCTGCCAAATCTTTTCTTTTACTTCCTTTTTTTAAATGAGCCCCCAGCGGGCCCTCAAAACAAACATAGACCTCGCCTTTTGCCCTATCATCCCGTCGAAAACCCCATCGACTGATTCCTGTTCGGTCTGGGAACCGACACGGTTACCCCGACCTATTCCCGGGCCCACTACTACTCCTAAATCTCCTACCCCCAAAGGCCGGGGAAACCAGAACCCACCGATGATGGTACCAGCCGAACTCCACGCCGCCACCGGGACTGTTGGCTAACCGAAACCCAGGGAGACCCGGTAAACGAGCCAAAAAAATTTTCGCAACGTCCCGGCTAACTCCTGCCAAAGCCGTATCCCCGCCCCCCACCGGAGTGAAAAACCCCCCGCCGATCCCCTGTGACGACGGCCCCACCGGCGACCCTTACAAAAATGGATGAATTGCTCACCAAGGCTGCAACGGGAGCTGTGATCCCGCCAGCCGCTCCAACCGATCCCTGAAGTCCTCCTCCGTGTCCTGACGTGGCCTCTGCCTGGTCTCGCGTCCTGGACTCCGACCGCCGATGCTCCTGGCCGACATGCACCTCCGAACGAATCCTGACGGCCCTCCCTCGCTGGAGAACCCCTGGTGGGTCCCCGATGTGCACCGAAGGCACCAACCCAGCCGGGCCGGCCGTCCACCAACCCTCCGCATCCCGTCGTGTACTCCTGGTGTCCTCCGAACCGCCCTCCTCGGGATCTGTGCTGTACTGCCGCTCCCTGGCGGGGCCCCCGACCGGCTCATCGCCAGTGGGCACCCGCCGCTCCCGTGGGAATCGCGCTGACAGGAACCACAGCAGACGCCGCCCCCCGGACTGGGACGCCGCCTGCTGCGCTCCGCGGGCCCACTCGCCTAGTCGGATTCCTCCCAGGTCGGGCCGCACGCGACCGGACAGTGGAACCGCCCGACTGACCTGGAGGGTCCCAAGAGGGGCTCCTACGGCGAAACCGGGCCCTGGGTGTAACCTCCGGGCTGAGACGCTCCGGAGGCCGAGTCCGACGCCTCCGGCTAGTGACAGGGCCCAGTGAAACACTAGCAGGAGCAGCTGCAGGCACTGCTGTCCCACCCCCAGTGAGCGCCCCACGGACCTCTAGCTAAACCATGCCGGACCCCAGCTCTCCAGCCGCCCGCCGCAACTGCGCCAGATCTCCCCCACCCCTGCCCCCCCGCTTGCAGCACACATGTCTCCACAAATTTCACCTCAGAAATACCTCCGAAAGGTGCCGCGCGGGACAGAGTGAGACAGCACGTCACTGTGCTCACTACAAAACCCTTGGTCTGATTCCCGCGCGCACGGGGCTCGGCTTTATATGCCGGCCCCCCCTTAGCGTGACGCGCGTAACTCCGCCCCATCACCTCATGCGCGGTGGCGCGCCGGGTCATGTGGGGCCTCCCCCTAGGGCTGCGCCCCCATGTCCGGCCCCGTCCTGTCTGTTGGTTTATGCTACCCTATCTAAGATATGCTAGAGGAAGAGAAGCTGGGTTCTGTGATCAAAAGGTTAATATGATTCAATGCAGAAATTAAATAAGCAGCAGAGAATATGTTAATAGTGAAACTGAAAGTCCTGCTTACCCCGCCCACATACAGTGATTGACAGTTTGCGCTGGTCACACACTGATGCAGGGAATCACTGTATGTGGGTGGAGTAAGCAGGACTTCCACTGTCTTAAAGGGAATATGTCGCCAATTTTTTTTTTTTTTACTTATTAAATCAAGCCCCTGATCCATATGCTTTTCCTCTGTCGTTTTTATTTCCTGATTGTAGGTTTCTCTATTCGGCCGTCTATATATAATTGTGGGGAAGACATTCTTGCTTGCACTGCTTTAACAACAGTCAGAGAGATACTTTACAGCAGCTTCATGCCCATAGGATTCTTAAGACCTATTCTGTCCCATAGACTTGTATAGGAGAGTTTTCACTGTGAAGGGAGGTGAGAGGGGGAGCTGTGACATCTCCTCTTGTGACTGGTGGATTCTGTGTTATCTGTACACAATGGTGTCTCCTTTCAGTTTGACCCTGCTTTTATTGATAATGAGCAGACTGCTGAAAAGCTCTATAACAGGCAGGAAGTGTCAGAACGATTATTAGGCTTAGTGGCCAAAGTGAAAACTGCAGGACTTAGGAATTTTAAAAAAATATTGAAAGTGATATGGAAAATTAAAAAAACATAACCAAAAATTCCTACAAATGTGTTTAACATAAAAATGTGAGTTAAACAATAAGTCATTTTTTGATGACACATTCCCTTTAAGGAGTCCAGTCAGTATTTTTTTCTGCTTTAAATCATATTACCCTTTGTAGAAGAGCTCTGCTTCTCTCCCTCTATCATATCCTGTGCAACATAGACCACCCAACGGGTTCCCTTTAAGCATCCAGGATGATATAAATTTGGCTGTAAATAGTATTGTATCCAAACTTTTTTTTTATTTTTGCACAAATTTAAATTTTTGTCCATCACATTGGTACATGATCCACTCTGGACACCATAGAACTGGTGCTATTAAATCCAACCTTACAGAACTGGCAGCCTGTCCATATTATATTGGTGGGGGTCCAGCTTCAATAGCACCACCACTCGCTGATAAATGCAGACACTGCAGCCTCTTTAATGTTCTCCTATTTCTCTTCTCCCCATACTCTTCTAGCAGCGATACAGGTACAAGCAAGGCTGTGGAGTCGGCAAGCTAAAGCCCTGACTCCGGCTCCTCAATTTCCCAAACCTCCGACTCCCTCATACACGGCGCCTGTTTAAGTGATAACTTTACTGTAAAATGGTAACATCAGGCTGTTTATTACCTTATGATACAATAATCAAGCTATTTAGGTAAAACAGACACTGACAAGCAAAAGGGTAACAATGTTTTGATCTTTTGAACACTTGTGAGGAGAGTTGAAGAAAAAGCTGTATTTGTATCCAAGTCCAGTCTGCACCAACATTGGGAATGTGGAGAAGAGACCTGGGATCAGATTTTGGTCAATATATGCTTGAATCTCATCCAGAGCCCAGAAGGATTCAGGCAGTATTAAAAACCAAAAGGTGGATTTCCCAAATACAGTACTAACAAAATAATAAAAATTAACATTTGATTTTTAGGAGTAAAACAGTAACAATGCAGTCACAGGAAAGAATCTGCAGAACTAAGCAGATGCTAAATACTTACAAGTCAAATTTATGTATAAGATAGGTAAGATGATGTTTATAAAAATTACCAGTAGCCTCTATGTACCAAGCTGTAGTGGATGGAAAGATATGGAGCCTGAAAGTCACAAGTTCAAAACATTGTTACCATTTTGCTCGTCAGTGTAAAATATATTTATTGGCTATGACTTTAGAACACAAAACAATTGTAAATATGCAAAACACTGCAGGAATATTTGTGGAGTCAGAGTTTCTTCTAAGAAATAGTATTGCCTCCATCAGATCCTGCATACATGACCTCACATCTGATCTCATTATTTCCAGACTAGAGAAAGGCCTCTCTACACTGACTTGGATTAGGGGTAAAGCGGTGACCACAGGGGCAACATCTCTAACAATGTCAGGGTATAAAGGAATTGCCTCAGGCACAGTCAGTTTTGATGAATGGTTGAACTCTTCTTTTTCTTTGTAAGCAGGTGAAACGTTTTGCTGAAATCGGTTTGCCATGGGAGCAGACTCTTTCCCCCTGGGGCAGCGCTTTGCCTGCTCCATGTCATCAACTCCTCATGTGATAAAGCTGAAGATATGGGAGCAGTAGCCCTGGCTGGACCCAATTCATCTTGCTCTTTGCACTGCATCGAACTAACTGGACCGACTTATATATATATTTTGAGTCGGTCCATTTTATGACGACTGTGACTCCTGCAAAATAGGCATCAACTCCACGACTCCGACTCCACAGCCCTGGGTACAAGCACTTGTTAACTTTGACGGGGCTTCAGCTATTGTAAGCGATATGACAGTGACTATTATTGATAGCCTGTCCCGAGGCTTGTTCAAGGTGCTCTTACACATGAGTGAGCTACTGTGCTTCCTCCACCTCCAACTTTTCCACTTTTTTATTTCTTTTTGGACAGGAAGAATAACCACTGCCAGATATAGTGGGTTAAACGCGTTGAAGTCCGGCATGCCCGATTCTTGTTTGCCCAGATGACTGCCCTTGTGGGAAGTTTCGGCCATTCCCTACACATAAGATCACCATCCAGTGCCACTGACACCACCAGGTTCATCTGAATTGCCTAATGTGTATGGCCAGCAATCTATGACGAGAGGGTTTTCCCACCATTAAGACACTATTCACATGATCTTTTAGGGTATGTTAACACAGCATGTTGGCTCCGTTTTGAATCCCAAAAGCGCTGCGTAAATCGCATCCAACACGCAGCTGTGGGTTTGGATGTGTTTTTGCTGCAGCAGGATTGCACCCTATAGTTTTAAAGCAGGCTCCTGCTGCGTCGTTAGGACCCAGAATTGACATGTCAATTCTTGGAACTGGTCCGAAAGACGCAACACAAAGTAATGTAAAACAAGCATCGGCGATCACTCGTCTGAACGCTGATGCAATGAAAGTAAATCACACTGCACATTCAGATGCTTGTTTGGGTCTGTTTAGGATCCAACATACCGTGTGAACATACTCTTAGGCTATGTTCACACGGCTTATTTCGGGGTGTATTTACGGATGTATTTAAATACGTTTCAAATACGTGTCACAAAGTGTGGCGCGTATTTTGCGTCGTAAATACATTCCCCATTCTTTACTATGGGGATTTACGTTGCGAAATACGCCTCAATAAGTGACAGGGGACTTAATTTTACGATTGTATTTACGGACGTATTTACGCCCGCAAATACGTTGCGAAAATACGCAAGGCGTATTTTACATTGGAATCAATGCTAATCTAATTGTTCATTATTTGAAACGTATTTCGGGACGTATTTGCGGACGTAATTACGTCCGCAAATACGCCCTGAAATAAGCCGTGTTCACCCGGCTTATTTCGGGGCATATTTACGGACGTATTTACGCCCGCAAATACATCCCGAAATACGTGTCACAGTGTGGCGCGTATTTCGCGCCGTAAATACAATCCCTATTCTTTACTAGTGGATAATACGTCGCAAATACGCCTCAATAATTGACAGGGGACCTAATTTTACGATCGTATTTACGGACGTATTTACACCCGCAAATACGTCGCGAAAATACGACTAATTGTTCCTTATTTTAGGTGTATTTCGGGACGTATTTGCGGGCATAAATACGTCCGTAAATACGCCACGAAATAAGCCGTGTGAACATAGCCTTAGAGTCTCGTCCATGGTTTCCATCACAATACCATGGAAAACTTGATCTCGACACATACTGTGGCAGAGACATAGAGAAAATGTAGCACAAATAAGTTTCTACTTGCACTATTTTCTCTTTTTGCTTGAACATACACACTTTCTTTGCGGAGGGTCCCTATTTCTGTAAAGTTCTGACCTGAAGTTTGAATGAAGTGGCAGTGAAATGTGTGCCCTGGTGGAAAAAGGCGCGAAGATAACAGATGTTCGTATTGATTTTCACTGTGTAGACAAACACAGTGGGGCAGATTGATTAATACAGTCTTGGGGTATGTTCAGACGGTATATATGTGGAGCGTGCAGTTGTGCTGCAATGTGCCCTAAGTATCCCCCGCAAATACGGTAAAATCATAGCACTTATTGAGTGCTATGATTTTCCAACATATTCCCCGCCAGGGGAAAGTGAATAGGAACACTGGCCAGCGCGTAGTTACAATGGCCGGGGTATAGCGGTGCGCGCTGCTATATCCGTAGGGCCGGTTCCCACGGCTTATTGCTGACGGAATTCCTGGGACGGATTTCGCCCCGCAATTACCCGGGGGCGGGGCAGTGGGCCGGCAGCTCGCCAGCCCCATAGACATTCATCATTCACGGCCCATACACGCCATAAATAATGTGCATGTCACTTTACACCGAGCGGGGAGAGGAGACGGAATCCATAGTTCTCTATGAGAACTGTGGATTACCGTAATGCCTGGGATGGATTCCAGCCATATTGGAGTGCAAATATGGCGCGCAATACGGCTGAAATCCGTCCCAGAATAAGCCGTGTGAACGAGCCCTTAGTGTATGTTCACACGGGATAATTTTGGCGCGCCTTTCGCCGCGTATTTGCGCTCAAATACGAGCGAGATGTGCGCTGAAATTACGGTAATTCATAGCTCACGTAGAGAACTATGGATTACGCCTCCTCTCCCCGCTCATACAATACGATTGTATTGTACATGCGGGGAGATAAGTGACATGTCAATTATTCGCGCCGCGTATTCAGCGAGTAATAAGTCAACGGGGCCGACGGGCTGCCACAAACCCCCGCGCCACGGGAGTAAATGCGTATTAGCGCGAGCTCCTGAAAGATGCAATGTACTGCGGCGCGTACATCGTGTGGACATACCCTTGTACTTAAACCATCTTAAAATGCGTCAGAATTATCATAGTGTTAATAAATCTGGTGCATGTTTAGACTGTCTAGTCTTAGTTCACACCGTCTATTAGTTGGCTTACTTCAGGCCATAAATTGTACTAGAATTTTTGCACATTTTTCTAGTGCATAACCTCGCCCCTTTCTGCCAAGCCTTGCCCTTTTACTTAGGCCAAACTCCATTTGTCGGATAAGGTATCTAGAGACGGTCTAAAACACATCATAATGGTGGTGTTAAGATGTATGCAAGTATTTGGGCACAAACTGTGCCAGAATTCTGTGCAATTACAGTAACAAATGTGCCCCTTTTATGTAAGCACTTTTTGCATTGATTTATTTGAAAACTACAGTAATCTGTGGAAGCTATATGAATTCTGACACATACATTGAGTTAGTCATGCGTTACATGTGCAGAAACTTGTCATAGTATTTTCTTTCCTACCATTTCCTCCTCTAAATTCTGGCAGCGTTAATGCGATCAGGTTTTCCAAATATTTTATGCGTTGAGACATGTAAAGACATTTTTGACGCCGCAGATCGCTGCTTTATTAACCTCGTTGTAAAGAGAATGAATTCTAATTATTTCACTCGCCTGACATTTTTTTAAATTATGTTCTCACGTGTGAAAAGTTCTGCTTTCAGCTGAATCCTCTGCAGTTCTTTTTGGGTTAAGGCTACGTTTGCTTTTCAGTGCGACGTGGTTCCGATGTAGTTACCTTGGCAGAAAATTCAAGAGGGTCGTCACGTACAGAGGCGTCTTTCAGCTCTGATCGTGACGTGGGTTAGCTCCAATGAAATGTGGAATCCACACGGAAATCCTTGTTAAAGTCCGTTACGTGAACTAACCCTAATGGCTTGTTCACACGACGTTTTTGATCCTTTTACGCTCTCTCTCGCGCTCGCTCGCTCCATTCATCATCGCCCCACTCTGCGCCGATTGCCAGCCCCGCTCACCTGCAGCCGCGCCGCTCCCGCCCCACTCTGCGCTTTTCGCATCCGCTTTCAGGATGCAAAGCGCAGCTGATACGTGCCCGGTGTGTGGAGCGCTTTTGAACAGGTGCCAAAAGCGGACTCCATTATCACCTATGGGCTTTTACTTGCGTAAAACGCAATAAGAATTGACATGTCAATTCTTAAAGCGGATGCGAAAAGCGCAGTGCAGGAGAGCTCTCAAAAGCGCATCGCCGATCTCCCGTGAGAACAGCGACGCGCTTTTGCCATTGAACTCAATGTTAATCACACTGACAATTGTTAGATCCGTTTTGCGGATCCGTAAAACGGGTCACAAAAACGTCGTGTGAACAAGCCCTAACCCAAAAACGTCGTTTTCCTGGTTGAAAATTCTGCACTTGCCAGTGTGAAATATCAGCGAGGAAACAACCCAGATTGGCCGAGGCACTTCATTATCAAGGTCACTGGGAACGGTTTTCAAGTCTGAATCTGTGTAGAATCTGACTAGAAATCCTTGTGTGGGCAGAGCCGAAAAGCGTTTAGCACCTGTCAGGTGGTTTATGCTGCCCTATCTGAGAGAAGGATATGAAAGAGGGAGAGAAGCTGATTTCTGTGATTTATATAGGGTTATATGGTTTGTAGCAGGATTTCTGAGTAAATTATGACCGGACTCCTTAAAGGGGTTGTATCATTTCATTAAATGGTCTTCAGAATAAGGGGACAGTAAAAACAAACAACTTTGCAATTGGATGTCCTTAGCAAAGCTGTCTTGTTTTCACAGTATCCCTTATCTATATTTTGTGTAAACACTGTTCCCCAGTGCCGGTCGGATTCCACCTTCTTTCATTTCATTGGCTGTCGTATCTACTAATTTACATTCTGCCTGGCCCCCGGTCGTATTCCGGGACGAGCATCTCCTGCCTCTCTCACTCAGAGTAAGGGACCGGCCCCATTTTCACTCTGCACAGCCAACAGCTTCACAGTAGCACTGCAGCTGCTTCTACAATCCGAAAACAGAATTGTGCCTCGGTGCCTAAATTCTCCTGCCTGCATTCCTGCCTCTCTCAATCAGAATAAGGGGCCGTTAACATTTCACTCTGCACAGCCAGCAGCATTTAACACTGCTGCTGCTTTTACAATCAGAAACCAGAAGAATTGTGCCCGGTGCCTAAGATCTGTGCTGCTCTGGATAAGTTCATAGAAGACTGGATTCAACTGTAACAAACCTCCAGCTGTGAGAGGAGACGAGATCAGTGCTCTGAGTTCATAGAAGACTGTCTTGCCTGTGGTATATAAACAGCTCTTACAAAATCGGACTGCGTAGGGAGAGACACAATGATATGTGGACAGAGAGGGTGGGGAGATCATGAACAGTGCAGGGGGGGAGGATGGTGTCATCCCCCTTCAGTTAACAACCAGCTGGGAGGGGATGAATCGCCCCTGGATTTGAAGAGCTGAGAAGCGGGGAGAACACAAAAAAAAGACAAAACTGTTTAAACGTTTAACCCCTTTTTAAGGGGCGAAATTTCCTGTTTAAATCCCACATCCCAGTGTTTTATCACTTTCCCCTGTATCAGTTTGTATAAAAGTTTTTTTTAAACCCCACTTATATGGGTGGAGAAAGGCAAAAATTTCCCATTTTCATTTTCCCAAAAATTTTTTCGGCTTTTTTCCCCAAAAATTTGGGAAATTAAATCTTTATACCCAAAAAGCCCAATTCTCTTCTCTATCATATAACCTTTTAATAACACGAGCCCCGGCTTCTTTCCTTCTATCTTTATAACTATTATCACAGAACGTTTCTCTCCTCTTTTCATGAAAACCCTTATATCAAGGCTCAGCTCCTCCCCCTCTATCTTATAACTATATATTACGAACCAGCGCCTCTCTTCAAATCATAAAACCCCTATATTTTCAGACCCAACCCTTCTCCCTGTTTTCATATAAACCTATATATCACCCCCCTTCGGGCTCTTGTATAATATAACCCTATATATCAGACTCGGGTTTTCCCTTCCCTTTTATCTTTTAAACCCTTTTAATCACAGAGTCAGCTTCTCTCCTTTAATAAAACCCCAATATATCAAGCTCCGCTTCCCCTTCCCCCCCCCCTATAATAAAATTCCCTTTTTTTATCGGGAGCCCCAGTTTCTTTTTTTTTTTTTAAATTTTTTTTGAAATCATAAAACCCCCTATATAAAAAGATCTAGCCTCTCCCCTTTCTATCATATAACCCCTTTTATTTTTCACAAGCCAGTCTCTCTCCCTCCAATTTTAAACCCCTATATATCACAGGTTTCAGCTTTTTCTTCCTGTACCCATAAAACCTTTTTTTCACAGAGCCAGCTTCTCTTCCCCCAATTCATAAAAACCCTATATATCACAGGGGCCGGGCTTTCTTTCCCTTCTATCATAAACTTTTATACCCCACAGAGCTCGCTTCTCTCCCCCTATCATGTAACCCTTTTATACAAGAGTTTAAGCTCCTCTCCCTCTATTTTAATATTATTACAAAAATTCAGCCCTCTTTTTCTATCATTTAAACCCAAATAAATCAGAGCTCAACTTCTCTCCTGTACCCATATAAACCTAATATCACACCTTTTAAAGCTTTGTTTAATAAACCCCTATTTATAAAGGAGCTCAGTTTTCTCTCCCTTACTATAACCCTATTTTCACAGAGCCAGCTTCCCCTTCTTCTATAATAAAACCCCTTTAAATATCAGAGTTTCGGGCTTCTCCCCCTCTATAATATAACCCTTTATACGGAGTCAGTTTTTTCCTGTACATATCCCCCTATATATCAATCTCAGCCTTTTCCTCCTCTATCTTTCCCCTTATATTATACAGAGTCATCTCCTCTCCCTCCATCATTTTTAAACCCTTTATATACCAGAGCTCACCCTTCTCTTTTATCATATAAACCTATTATCACAGAGTCAGTTCCTTCCTCTATCATATAACCCTTTATATCACAAGAGCTCAGTTTCTCTCCCTCCAAATAAAACCCCTATGTACAGAGTTCAGCTTCTCCCCTGTACCCATATAAATTTTTAAATATATCATGAGCCCACCCTTCTCTCCTTTTCCATAAAACCCCCTATATATCCCCAGAGCTCAGCTTCTCTCTTTAAATTTATAACCCTAAAATATCAGAGCTCAGCTTCTCTCCTGTATCATATAACCCTTAATATAAAGATCTGGCCTCTCTCCCTCTTTTAATTTTAACCCCCATATATCACAGGCTCAGTTCCCCTTCCTGTTTTCAAAAAACCCCTAAAATTTCACAGAGTCAGCTTTTCCCCTCTGATCATTTTTAACCCATATATAAAGAATCAGCTTAAACCCCTTTTTCAAAAACCCCTTTGTATACCCACAGAGTCCACCCTTCTCCCCTCTATCATATAACCATATATTTTATATATAAAAAAATGTGTTCATGAAACCTATACCCAAAAGGGGTTGGGAAAAAGAGAGAGCCCAAAAGGGCAACAAATAGTGTTTTGTTAACCTTGATAGGGTTTTCCCCAGGTATTTACTCAGAAATGCTCACCTGGGTATGTTTTACAACAATGGACAACACATTATTGAGTAAAATTCCCCCAAGGGGGTTTTTTCAGGCCGGGTGTCCCAAATGGGCACCCGTATTCCCCCAAAAAACCCCGAATTTGGAGGGGTTCGTTTTTTGTTTTTTCCCTTTTGCCAATTTTGGGAGACTTTTTTTTGGGATAAAAATTCGGTGCGTAAAAAACCTTTGTATTCAAAAAAATGGATGATAAAAATTTGGTTTTCCCCATCAAAAACCCAAATTTTTTCCAAAAAATACAAGTATAAAAATAAAATTAAAATGATTCAAAAAGAGAAGGGGGTCAACGCGTTTCGCACGCCCAAACGCCGGTGCTTCTTTAGGGGGAATGCCCCATCAGCCCTTATAATTCCCTTTTTAAAATAAACCCTAAATGATGCTCCACCCCCCGTGGGCCCTGCTGTTGCCCCTACTTTGAAAGCTCCTTCCCGTTACCGGGGGTTCCCGAATGATATCAGCAAGGGAAAGGGAAAAAAGGAAACATCTAAAGAAATGTATAAACCAAAAAATTATGAATATGAAAACCAAAGGGGAGGTAATGATTTTGAAATGAAACCAAGGAATATATGTTTTTGTTTTGTAATGGGGAGGGTTTAAAAGGGTTTTCCACGGGGGTGGGGCATCATTTAGGGGGTTTGCTTTTTAATAACACCAAAAATTTAAACAAATGCAAGCAACACCATAAGGAAAGGTTTCTAAAATGCCAAAAGTAACTTTGGGTTTTTACCATTTAAAACCAAATCTATTTTTTTTAAAATTTTTTTTTCCCCTAAATCCTTCGGTCACCAATGAAATTTTTAAAAATTTTTTAATTTTTTACCAGAAAAAAAAGTTTTCTCTCTGGGCCACTGCTTGGCCAAAGAGCTTCTTATGTATTGATCAACAAAGCAACAAAGAGAAAATGTGCACAAACCCCTTTTAAACTCTATGGGTGCTAAATATGGAAGAAAAACGGAAAAGGGCCCCAAGGGAGGTTCCCCGTCCATATCCCCCCAAAGCTTTGGGAGTTTTGGGATGGTTATAAAAAGGGGGGGCTAAACTCCCGGAAGGGAACCGGGCCCTTTTCCCTTTCAACTAAAACCGGATTTCATTTGAATGGCCTTCATTTCTGCCGGGAAACGGTGAGACATGGCAGGTTTTTTACAGATCTAAGCTTTGTCCAAGTAGGGGTTTTTGGGGGGGAGTGCTTTTGATTTTTGCCTTTTTTAGGGGGGCCCTTCTGACAACAAGTATTTGCCAAGCAAGGAACGCCTCTGAGGGCCCTGCCACACATTTTACATTGGCCCAGAAAGTGCTTAAAAAATGGGTTTTGTGTGTATGATGGGGTACTTAAAAACCCGGGATAAAATTTTTTTTTCTTTTCCTTTTTTTAGAGAGTAAGAATTTATAGCACAAAACCTTTTTTTTTTCCCCCTTTTTGGTTTTGTGGGGCGGGTGAAGCCAAATTTTTTGTCAAAATACTGTGTTTTCTCTGTTAAATCATAATTTCAACCAAAAACCCTCCAAAAGACCCCGATCCAAAATTCCCCAACCCAGTTCTTAATAACCCTTTTTTTTTGCCCCCCTAACATCAATGACAGCTTGAAGCTTTTGTGGAGTTGTGGGGGTTTAGGCTCTGCCCAAATTTTTCTTTGGCAAAAAGCCCCCAGTTTTTGTAAAATTTCCTTTGGGTGTTTCCCGCCATGAACTGCGCGCTTGGAGAAACTCCCCCAAGTGGCCCCAATTTTAAATTGAGGCAGGAGGGGGAATTGGCCCCTCCAGAACCCTTTACCTTGTTCTGCTGTAAAAACCCAAAGACCGGTTGCTTGGGTTATTTTTTTTGGGGTCGTTGTCGTTTTGGAAGTCCCCTTTCGGAGCTTCCAGGCTGATGAGCGCAAATTTTCCTTTCCCGTATTTGCTGATCACATGCTCATTCATCTTTTTCCTTCAACCTTGAAACCCAAATTTTTCCCGTACCCTTTTTTAGTTCTCCACATCCCCAAAAAAAGTTAGCCGATCCGCCTCTTACTTTTCAGTAGGAAAGGTGTTCCTGTCATCAAGTTTTTTTGTTGGGCACCTCTCCCAAAAATTTTTTGGTTTTTTTTAAATTTTTTTAATTTTTTTTTGGGCCCAAAAAAATTTATTTTTGGTCCCCCTCACTCCAAATTACCCCCGTTCCAGGAGTTTTTTTGGGTTTTTTCTCTGGGCCCTTTGGTGTATTTAGGTGGACCTTTTAGGGATTTGCAAGTTAAAAGGCTTTCTTCGGCGACTGACCAAAAGCAGCCCAAATTTTTTTTCAAATTTCCTCCTTTTTTGGTTTTCTTGAAACGCCCCCCGCTATTTTTCAGAGAGTCCCTAAAATTTCAGTGATGATGTTTGTGGGTTTTTTTTTGTATCCCGAACCAATTTTTTTGGTTTTGGTTTTTGGCTGAATTTTTTTTGGGTTTTTGGCTCCCGACCTTGGGTTTTGGTTTTTTCAGAGCCCCCGATTTTTTCCCTTTTTTAAACGCGTTTGAACACTGTGACTGACCCTTGTCCAAATTTTTTTTGGGGTAAACTTTTTTATTTCCTGTTTTATACCCGTTCAAAAATACCTTTTTCCCCCTAGGGTTCCCTTGACAATTCTTTTTTCTGTCCCCCTTTTACCACCCCTCCAAAATTTTCATGGCTGGATGAAAGATGCAGGGGTCGGTTCCAGAAACCTCATGCCCCTTTTTTGCACACAACTGATTACAAGCAAAAAAGTTTGGGGGTTTTCCTTTAATACCAATTCCAAAAACCCCTTTGTGTTAACCCTTTTGTCATGTTTTTCAGGCCAAAAATCACCCAGGGTTTTTGTGAACTTTTTTTATCAGGGAAAAACACAGGGAAATTTTTTCCCTAAATGGCTTCACCCCAACCCCTAACCATTTAGTGGAAAAAAAGGTTTTGTTTTCTTTATTTATATTTTTTCTAAAGGCCCAAAAAGCAAAAATTCTTTATTTGGGATGGTTTAAAATTTTTAGCACAAAATGTTAAAATTGATTTATGCTTTTTTTTCATTTCCCGTTTTTTTTTGCCTTTTTTCCTGTGATATAACATCACAGGCTTTTTAATATGTTAATATTCTACAAAAAGGTTTCATTTAAAAAACCAGGGGAAAATGGAGTCCGGCAAACCAAACCCCCCTTTCCCCAATTTCCGGGAAAACCTTTTCCCACTCCTGACTCCCTCAAACAAAGGGGCATGTTTAAGGGGAAAAATTTTCTGTAGTAAAAAAGGTCCCATCAGGGTTTATAAACCCTTTTGATCAATAATCAAGCCCATTTTGGTAGAAAAAACACGACAGCAAAAAAGGGAAAAATATTTTTGATCTTTTTTTAACACATGGGGTAGAGTTTTAAGGAAAAAAACTGTATTTGTATCTAATCCAATCTGCACCAACATTGGGGGAAATTTTAGAAGAGACCTTTTGGGGTCGGATTTTGGTGAAGAAAAATGCTTTAATCTGATTTAGAGCCCAGAAGGTTTTAGGCGCATTGAAAACCAAAGGGGATTTCTTAAATACTAACAAAAAAATTAAAAAATTAACACTTTGAATTTTTAGGAGAAAAACGGTAAAATAAGCAGGGTGCTAAAAAACCCGCAAGTCACATTTTTTGTATAAGATATGTAAGATTTACTGTATATTAAAAATTTCGAGCCTCAAAGGGGGGGAGTGGAGGGGGAGATTTTTTGATCTGAAAGTCCAAGTTCAAAAAATTGTTTTCCCCCTTTTTCTTTTTCAGTGTAAAATATATTTATTGGACAAAAACTTTTTGGAACAAAAAAAATTGGGAAAAAAAATGGGAAAACCTTGGGGGAAACATTTGTGAAGTTCTGAAATTTTTTTTGGGGAAAAAAAGTATTGGCCCCCCTCGGGTCCCGCATACATGACCCCACATTTTTGATTCATTATTTCCAGGCTAAAAGAAAAGGGCCCCTCTATACTAAATTTGGGTTGGGGGCAAAGGGAGTGACCACAGGGGGAACATCTCCAACAATGTCAGGGTTTTAAAGGGAAATTTCCTTTGCCACAGTAGTTTTGATGAATGGTTTTTAACCCTTTTTACCTTTTTTAAAAATATTGGGAAAAAAATTTTCTGAAATCTCTTTGCCGGGAGCCCGAATATTTTTCCCCGGGGCCAAACGCTTTGCCCGCTCCATGTCATCAATTACACTCCTCATATGGGTGAGGGGTTTAAGAAATGGGACAGGGGGCAAATGGCCGGGAAACCCAATCCCTCTTGCCTTTGCATCGAAACAAACTGGACCAACTTTATTTAAAAATTTTGGGAGTCGGGGTCGGGTCCCCATTTTATGACGGGCTTTCCCACTCCCCAGCCCAAAACAACCCCCCGTTTTTTTGGTGCACCAAAAAAAAAAAAAAAAAAAATAAAATTGCCCCGAGAAAATGTTTAAAAAAAAACTTTCTGGGAGATGTAGTCCCTTTCTTTGCTTACGGTCCTTGGGCCCAACACCCGGGAGCTTTAAATTTTTCCCCCAAAAAAATCCCCCCCCCCCCTCCCCCCAAAAAAAAAAAAAAAAAAAAACTTTAAATTTAAAGAATTTTTTTTTTAGTAGTTTTTTCCAAGCGTTTTTTCCTTTTTTTTTTGGGGAAAACTTTTTCCCTTAAAAAAAAGGTTTTTTTGTGTTTTAATCGGTCTTTGGGGAAATAGTTTGTGTGTTTGTGTGGTGTGTGTGTGTGGGTGTGTTTTTGTTTTGTGTGTTTTTGTGTGTGTGTTGTGTGGTTGTATATGTATGTAATATGTATGTATTTTGTATGTATATGGTTTTATAATATATATGTGTATATGTTGGGGTTTTAAAAATATAATGTGTGGGGTTTTTGTATATATATTTTAAGATTTTAACTGGGTATAGATATATAAAATCTACAGATATTATATAATATATATATATTTAAAATATAATATATTTAATTTTTTATATAATTTTTTATATATATTTTTTATATTTATTTATATAAATACATACCCTACATTTTTTTTTCTACGATTTTGCTTCATTTTAGCGACTGTATGCTTTTAAGAAAATTTTGTGCTAAAAACAGGGGGACTATCTCATTAGTTACCCAAAGGGGGTTGGCAAAGTATTCAAGGAATGTTTTGCTTGAAATTGGGGGGTGTTTTAAAAAACACAAAGCTTCTTGCATCCCAAAACTAGGTTTTTTCCAAATTTGACAGGGTTTCCCCTTTCTTGCCAGAAAAAACTTGTCTGAAATGAAGTTTACACGGGTTTTTAGGGGGAAATGCCTTTGGTGAGGTTTGTGTGGAAGACTTCAATGGAGTTGTCATTTATCAGCAGTTAAAGAGGTTTTTGTCGGAAGCCTAAGGTGAGGTGAAGCTATGCGTGGAATGTGGGGAGGCCTCTGGGAGCGGTGGTTTAATGGCCGATTTGTCCTGAATTTCTCTTTAATATCCAAGGATTGTTCCGGAAGCTGGGCCTATTTAGGGAAACTACAAGCATATAATCACACATTTTCTGCTATAAAACCAGCATCTTTAATGTGGTGACCACTGTGGGCGGTGTACTTTTTGCAACCAATGAACAAGAGCGTGCATGCGGTGTTCGTATAAAGTCTGACCCGGCTCAGACTTTGCAATATTGCAGAGTGGCAGCCATTTCCAGTGTATTGATGGTTTGGAGAGTTTCTTGGGCTCGGTTCACATCTACCTTTCAGATTCTGTCTGAGCCCGCCATTGCTCCAAAAATGATGGAGAAAAATAATGCAACATGCTTATTTTTTGGGTAAACCCTCGGACACCATTACAGGAACCTAAAAGACCCCAATGTCAGTGGGGTCCGTCATGTGATGAATCAGAGTCTCTGAACATAACATCGGACGCAGGTGTGACCCAGGCCTTGCACAGTTTCCTGGTTGTAGTCCGCCAATGAACTCTTCAGCTGCACATGCCCAGTGGATCACGTTGGTGTTGCCTCCTACCTCCTCATTGTGTGTCATTTTTTCCGCCTAGGGGACCTTCGCTTTCTACACACGTTGGATGCCATCTTGTCAGACTGCCGCCTGCTGCCATCTGTCGCAAGGCAACTAAATTGACCAGATTTTAGATGGAAGGTTCAAACTCTGTTGCCATTTGGCTGACAACCTATTCTGACTTCCAGGGCCAACATAAGAAGATAGGAGGAACTAGTCTTGGAGCTCTCCTTGTGTAACCTGGGCTTCTCATTTACATTTGCAGTAGTCGTGCACAAGAGATCCTACTAGCTGGTTTCCCATTTACTTCTATAGGATTGGGACTGTTGTGTGACATTTTTAGGAGTTACTGCTGCAGCTGTCACATGGCTTGTATGCAGCATTGGACAACCAAGGTCCTCTGGTTTCATGACCTCTGGCCTGGGACTGCAGTAATCTTTCTGAGCCTCCACTATTGACAATCCTTGTACAGCTGGCACATGGTACTCCAATATCTGATTGTTACTGCGGAATTGTAGGGCTTGGTGAAATTTAAAGAGAACCTGTCGCGTAGTTTATGCCCCCCTTCCTGAGGACAGAACAAATCCCGCCCACCTGAGGCTAGCACCGCCCACCAACTGATAAACCTTTTACTTTGAATAGGTGAATAACTGTCAGTGGGCGGGGCTAGCCTTTGGTGGGCGGGGTTAACTCGTGCTCATGAATAAGAATTGAGGGGTAAATTCTCTAAAACTACAGCATCTTACAGAATAAGGGACACGGTGCTGAGATGTGGATGAAAATGGATGGTCAGCACCAGGAGCCAAATAGATGCAGAAGATTTATTCATACGAAAAAAGCCGGTACAAACAATAAAATCCAAAGCAGGGTATAGCCAGACATGGTGTCAAAGAATAGCTGACATGTTTCGGGCAGGTCACTGCCCTTAATCGTAGCACAGTGCTGGAAACAGCAGGTCTGACACTGCCTTGTTCTGTCCTCAGCAAGGGGGGGCATAACCTATGTGACAGGTTCTCTTTAAGTGGTGATGTGTGTTCTGATCTAGTTCGGCTATTGATTGTCCACAGTCACCTGGTAACATCAAGCTGGCTATTGGTATTTCTTGCTATATACACACAGTAGTTCATCCCATCCCCTGCAATTAATAGCGTCTGTTTCAATTCAGGGACTTTATACAGATTGTAAAAGGGGGATTGGGTTTGGAGTGTGCATGCTTATTTTAATGGTGACAGCCTCCACAGACAGTGCCTTAGATATGGGGTAAAGGGGCATGATGAAGTCCAATATGTACTGTATTCTTTCCTTATAAATAGACGGTCTAGATATACATTAGGTGGTTCACCTGTTCCATTGAAATCAGCATGTTGAGTCAACTATAGTGTCTAAGGCCAGAGAGAACGCGGCAGGTCATTTTCGCTACCGTGTCTGAGAGCAGAATGTGATAGCGAGTGCAAAGCTGAAGTCTGTGATGCATAGGGTATGTTCACATGGCAATTTTGGATCTGAAATTCGCATTCCAAAAATGCAGCGTCAGTCGGATCCAAAACGCATCCAACACACAGGTGCGCGTTACATACATACATACATACATACATACATACATACATACATACATATATACACACACACACACACACACACACACACACACACACACACACACACACACAGTGATTGACCGTTGGCTATATATAAACCCTGATCCAGGGAAAGCTGTCAAGCATTGTATGTGGACAGGGTCAGCAGGACTCCCACTGTCCCGTAACGAGTCCGCTTATGATTTACCTTGCTTTTTAATCAGAAATACTGCTTCAAATTAAAAAAACCTATATATCCCAGAGCTCAGCATCCTTCTATTACATCCTGCTCTGAGATGAGGCAGCAAAATTCACCTGACGGGTTCCCTTTAAGGACCTGCCCATTTTGTGCATTTAGAACAGGCCAAAGAGTTACGACTTTCCTATGTCACCATTAACGAAGCTGTATGAGGGTGAGTGTTTTAGACTGAGGTTCAGTTAAAACCTTTTTTTTTTTTTTTTTTTTTTTAAACACTAAACAAATATTGGTTGGGAGATATGTAGATCTGTGTGTAAGTGCGCATATATCCAGCTTTCCCTGGTACAGAATTTATATATAGCAAATGGTCAAACTCTGTAGGTGGGTGGGGTCAGCAGATTTTCCCTACTTTTTTTCCATACTTTGACCACGATGATCTACGTTCCCGGTGGTTACATTCCTTAGATGATGCTGCATTTTAACTGATTACTTCTTCTAAAAGAATTTGTAAATGGGTTTTATTAACAATAAGTAAAATTTATAGCCAACCCCCCAAAAAATTTATAAAAACCAAATACTTAAATATAAAAAGGTAAAAAAAGAAACTGATAAATGATACTACTACAATGGTAACAACATAAGAGTATAAATTGTGTGCACCCCAAAGTGGCTCCACCATATCCCTCACAAAAAAACCCAAAAAATGAGCCTTAATATGTAGCTGTTTTGAAAAGGATTTTTTTTTTCTATAAAACATTTTTATTCATGGGAGGGGAGGACCACCATAATAATCCAATTGAATACAGATAACGTGATTTAGGCCATAGCGGCTTCAGTCATGAGACATCATGATCCCTATGGCTCGTTGTTGAATTGCAGCTAATCCTAGTGAACAAGAGAGCACTGTGATCAGAAAGTGGACATAACTATTGGATTTTACCACCACCATGTCCTCTATATATAGGGAACATCATATCTATTCTGTGGTTATGTCCTCCTTCTGATCAGTGTTCTCTCGTTCACTAGGAGTAGTTGCAATATAACAACCATAGGGATCATTATGTCTCCTGGCTGAAGTCGCTAGGGCCTAAATCACGTTCTCTTTATTCAGTTGGATTATTATGGTGGTTTTTACCCGTCTGAATAATAATCTATATATAGCGTAAACATAGTCTGCAGCACTTTACACTGTAGGGGGTATTCGTACAGGCAAAAAGCAGACATACTACAGAAAAGGCTAGTTCCAGGTCAGACGCAAGGTGTGAGGGCCCAGCTCGCAAGAGCTAGCACTCTATTAGGGTGTATGGGTGAGAAGTGCTTGCTTTACAATGCTCCAGCCATGTTGCATAAATAAGGGGTGGTTTACATAAAAAGTGGATGAACCTGCCACCCAGACTGTACAAAAAATGTTTTATAAAAAAAAAAAGACATGAAACTTTTTTCATCTAAATATTGAGGCTCGTGGTGGGTTTTTTTGTGTTGGACATGTTGGCACCACTTTGGGGTGCACTCAATTTTCTACTTTTATGTTCTTACAATTGCAGTAGTACCATTTATCTGTTTGTTTTTTCCCTTTTTTAATATTTGAGTGTTTGTTTTTTACGTATTCTTTTTTGGGTTGGGGATAAATTTTACGTATTTTTAACGAAACCTAATTGCAAATGCCTTTTTGGTGCTGCAATTACTTAAAATGTAACCACTGAGAACATCTATCCATTGAGGCTGAATATTGGCTGTATGTTAGTCAGAGCTCACCGCTGGTGGCATGGGCACGGTTCCTGTGCTTGTCATCCACTGGCCGTACAATTTCGTGTTGTGGTGAGGACATAGTAACTATAAGCTAATGGTGCGTCCGTTTGTGGGAAGGTTTAAATACTGGTTTGCGTGTCGTATTTTCTGTGCAGAGGCCGGGTGAGAAGTTGTTTGGGTTTTTTGTTGTTGTTGCAAGAGCCAGAATAAGGATGTTTTTGTCATGGTGCTTTCCTATTGTGTTGCTGAAGCATCTGTGGAATGGGTTTCACAGCTTTACTAGTGGACTTATAGGCTTTGTCATCCTGTGTACTCTGCATTCATCTTGTCTACACGTAAGGTGTCATGAATTTTAAATGCCATATTGTTTTACTATCGCAAGGCATTATGGGAAAGGAGCTGGGAAGCTCATGCGCCCTCTATTGGATGTAACAAATCCTCAATTTACTTCTGATTCACAGAATCTTTAAGAAGCAAAAGGAATATTAGCCAGGCCAGCATCACTCATCTACATACAGCAGTTTCGGGGTTTTGCTTGGCTGGGTGGGAGGCAATAAGTAGCTTGAGAAAGGGGAATATCTACCCTGTTAAGGTATGTAGCGTTATGTATTGCCATTTTGCTCATTCCTTAACCCTGTCACTACAAAAATGCTGGTCCATGCCCTTGTCATCTCCCGCCTCGACTACTGCAACATCCTTCTCTGCAGTCTCCCATCGAGCAGTCTTGCTCCCCTTCAATCCATCCTCCGCTCTGCTGCCCGTCTTATCCACCTCTCTCCTCGCTACTCCCCTGCCTCTCCCCTCTGCCAATCCCTGCACTGGCTTCCCATTGCCCAGCGCATTAACTTCAAGTTACTAACCATGACCTACAAGGCTCTCCATGACCTCTCTCCTCCATACATCTCTGCTCTAATCTCCAGATACTCCCCCCTCACGCAACCCCGCTCCTCACAGGACCACCTTCTCCGCTCTCCTCTTGTCACCTCCTCACACAACAGTCTCCAGGATTTCTCTCGTGCCTCCCCCATATTCTGGAACTCACTGCCCCAACACATCAGACTCTACTCCACTATCACCAGCTTCAAAAGCAACCTGAAAACCCACTTCTTCAGGATAGCCTACAACCTAGAATAACCCCGCTGTCACTACACCCCACAAACATATCTGCCCCTCACCTTCTGTCTCTTTCCCCCTTCCTTGTAGATTGTAAGCCTTCGCGGGCAGGGCCTTCTCTCCCTCTGTACCTACTGTTAGTCAGAGATTGTCACTATTGTAAATGTTTGACTTATGTAATGTATGTAACCCCCTGAATGTACAGCGCCCTGGAATCAATGGCACTTTAAAATAATAATAATTTTGCCCTCTACTAAGCATCTGCATATCATAAGGCATTATGGTAAAGGAGCTTGGAAGCTCATGCACCCTCTATTGGATGTAACAATTGCTCAGTTTACTTCTGTTTCACAGAATCTTTAACCCCTTAAGGACCTTGGACATACTCATACCTTCCAGGGTTCCTAAGGGGCTTTGCAGGGGGATCGTTCCGCGACCCCCACCCGGCCGTTACAGCATGAACGGGCAGTGTGGCCCGCCCTCACTGTTTAACGCTTCAGATGCTGCGCCAAAGATGGCCGCAGCATCTGAATGAATGAAGATTGGTGCCGCGCACCGATCTTCAGTGCGATCGGCATCACCGCAGCATACCTGCAGCGATCTGACGCCCGGACATGGCAGCGGGGAGCCCTGTGAACACTTCGTCACTGCCATGTCCTGGTTTGCCCCACTTCTGTCTGCAGACAGGAAGTGGGGAAACCGCCGCCTTGGTACAGTTTTTAATGCATTGTCTATGCAATGCATTAGACTATTAACGATCGCGCCACCTAGTGGTCAAGTACCCTAGGTGGACTCAATGTTACAGTAAAAAAAAAAAAAAAAGTTATAAAGTACAAAAAAAGTATTAAAAGTTCAAATCACCCCTTTCCCCATTTTACAAATAAAAAACATAAAATAATAAAAAAAAAAGTGTCCGAAAAAGTCCGATCTACAAAAATGTATCATTATTTATCCCGTACGCTGAACACCGTAGAAGAAAAAAATTCCAAACGCCAAAATTCAGTTTTTTGGTCATTTTACATCACTTAAAAAATGGAATAAAAGTGATCAAAAAAGTTGCATGCATTCCAAACTGCTAGTGATAAAAAGTACACTTCAGCCCACAAAAAAATGCACCCTCACTGACGTCCGTAGGTGTTAGTACAAAAAAGTTATTGGTCGCACAAAATGGCGCCGTGGTGCAAATTTCAAAAATAGAAAAAGTTTGGAATTTTTTTACAGTACCAAAACATAACGAAACCCTACATGTTTGGTATTGTCGGATGTCAGTAGGGAGGTAAATGGGCTCGTTTGCTGCTGCTAAGAAACTGCTAAAAGTGATGTCACCATCAAGGCCACTGCTACTGGAGCAGAGAGAGGTGGTCGGTAACCTAGGAGACTACCTGTAAACAAGCAGGAAATAAGAACTTCTCTAACTCTGAAATGAAGTGGAACTGGAACCGCAATGTATTTAATATTTACCTTTGCTTACATATATATAAGCTAATCATTGTGGTGAGAATACCCTTTTAAGGACTGATCCATGTGTAGCATATGTAGTATAATTACTCTGGCTAGGGTGGGTGTATTTCTTTAAGGTGCTTTCACACGGTGCGTTTTTGGTGCCTTTTTGATGCGTTTTTTCAACACTTTTTTGTGCAGGAAGGCACAGCAATTAATGCTGTACATTGTTGCACAAAAATCGCGGTAATTACCGCAATTTTACCGCAAATTTACCACGGTTTTTGTGCAGCAATGTACAGCATTAATTGCGGTGCCTTCCTGCCCAAAAACGCATTGAAAAAACGCACTAAAAACGCACCCTAAGAAAAACTCCAGTAACTACCAGGTCTGAAAAGGCCTTAGTGACCAGCTCATTTTTGCTGTGTATAGCACTGATAACTTGTATATGAAGAATTTTTTATGCAGGAAACAATTTGTTTTGAGAGTACATACAAATTTCTGCCTAAATATTTCACTTTTTGTTTTCATAACTAGATCAAAATTATTATTTTTTTTTTGCGTTTCGTTTTCATTCACGTTTCGGGTTATTACGGTTGCCTGGGCAGCTAATATTTCTAGGGTTGATTTATGTAATATTTGCAAGATTAATGTGTTGGTGTTTTTTTTTATTTTTTAAGTTATTAACTAGTTTCTTCAGACTTTGAAAAAAAAAATAACAAATTTTTTTTTAATTTTTATGATTATTTTATAACTTTATAATGTTTTGGTATACTCCTGTATATTATACCCTACATTACTATGACACAGACTACTGTTAGAAAACATATGGGGCCTCATTTATCACAACTGTAACTGCAAGACTGCGTTTAGCTTTCATTTTTTTAAACCGCTCTGAAAAAATTAAAGCGGGCCCAGATTGGTTACTATGGTCAACAAAGACGGGTTTACTGGAACAAGGTAGCCCTCGTTCATCAAAACTAACAGAAGCCTTACTGCACAGACAGCCCTAGTATCCAGTCTAGGTCCCAGGGCTGATTAGAGGGTCTCCCCAGGGTCTGAATGGATCACTGGGAAACCTGTTGACCCGATTGGATGGCGGGAGTCTTCGGCATTCGGAGAATAACACCACTGAGATTAAAAGCTTCCTCCAATTCCAGCCGCAGTCAGTTTGTTACAGCTCCATCACAGTTTCAGTTCTGAGGACCATAACCCTCACCTCTACAGCAGATTGGGGACCTACACCGTCTGCTGCCAAGACAGTGGGAGGTTAAGGGGTTAAGCAATGCCTTCACAAACTTTTTCTGTGGTTCTGCTGTTTGGCATGACTAGTTTAGTAAGGCCTCCTTAGCACCCCTTAATGCTGAAGAACCGCACCTTACTTAAAATGTATAATGGAAAGATCGCTAATAATTATGTCCTAAAATTCTCATACACTACTCACAAAAGGTTAGGAATATTTGGCTTTTGTTTGAAATTTCAGGATGAACATAAAATTTCTTAAATTGTATTAAATGAACTATATGAGACCTTCTCTTAACTTTAGAATGCACCTGTCCAACTGTTCAGTGTTTCAGTACTTTTTGTACAACTTGCTGATCTCTAACAAGGAGCTTAATGGCACAATTCACAACAGGTGTTTGATCCCCTAAACTTATAGGGCGGTTCAGTGATCAATTTGGATTTAAACAGTCCTCCTCATCATGCTGTTCACATTTTGACATCGAGACCAAGACAACACATTAAAATCGCAAACCATGCTGATGACGGTTAAAAGGTCTGACGTGACACTTGGTTGCCTTTCACCTCCCTTAAACGTGGCTGGAGTTGTGCGTTGTTCGTCATCTGGTTCTGCAAGGCATTGTGTACAGTGTGTGATGTAGCCAAAGGACGTCCACTTCTTTGCTTTTCTTTGATTCTCCTAGTCTCTCTGTATCTCTGTTACAACCTGCTGATGACACTCTAAGCTCAGTGGCCACTTTCGTCTGAGATCACCCTGCTTGAAGCCTCGCAATGACCAGGTACTGTTGATCAATTGTAAGCTGTTGTCTTCGTCTCATGATGCCAAAATGTGAAAAATATGATGGAGGACTCAAATTCAAATTGATCCCCTAAATTTATTGGGGGATTCAGGGATCAAACACATGTGGTGAAATTAGCCATTAAGCTACTTTTTAGAGATCAGCAAATTGTGCAAAAAGTACTGAAACATTATACAGTTGGACATGTGCATTCTAAAGTTAGGAGATGGTCTCTCTTAGTTTATTTAAAACTATTTTCAAGAAATGTTAGGTTCATCCTGAAATTTCAACCAAAAGACACATATCCCTAACTTTTTGTTACTAGTGTATGTGAGATAAGGTGGTGATCAGGGTACCGGTCCTACCACAGACATGGGTCTTCAGAGTGAGGATTACCTTCTTTTTTTCTGATAACCTGGCACCTATCTGGTCCCATAAATGCTCAATTAGGCCCCATTAATATATCGTTTCACAGCCCGTTTGTGGAATCCATTGTGATACTGTAAAAAAGAAAAAAAAAAAATCCCATTGGATACTGTGGTGGGGTGACGACCGGGCCATTGAGTTCTATAGGGCAAGCCTAGTCCTAATTGGACTATGTTTTGCCTTATTTAGTGAATGTAACCAGTTTCTGCACCGAACACAAAAGAGCGGTCAACTGCACATTTCCGGTGTGGAAAAGAGACAGCAATTTTCTTCCTTGATAAATTGGATACAGAAAGATCCAAAGAGGGCTCAATTAAAAAACTTGTTCAAAAGTGGAGGAACTTTATGGAATTTGCCTTCACCGACCAGGAGTTGACCAAGATTATGAAACCTTTTGAATATACTACTTACTATCTAAAGGAGAAATTTGCAGATAACTTAGGAAAATTAGAAGTTAAAGGGGATGTATCGCTTCTTTAGTTTGGCTGATTCATACTGCTCTCAGCTTCTCAACTTTAGAAATGCAGGGGTGTTTCTTCCCCTCCCCGCTGGGTGAAATCATCCCCCCCCCCCTTCACTGTTCATGCTGGATCCCGAGACTCCCCTCCCCCACCCCTCTCTGAGTCCACATGTCACTGTGTCTCTCCCTATCAGTCTTATTTTGTAAGAGCTGTATACATACCACAGGCTGCATTCAGTCTAGACTGGGCACTGATCTCTTCTCCTCTCACAGCTGGAGATTTGTTACAGTTGAATCCAGCTTTCTATGAACGGCACAAATCTCCCTTCTATGCAGGAGAGGCAGGGATCGACACACCATTGTGCTGTTTCCTGCTTATAGAAGCCCTGCAGTGTATGTCTGTTCTTCTGCTGTGCAGAGGAAAATGGCCGTCCCTTACTTTGAGTGAAAGGCAGGAATGAAAACTCCGTGAATACAGCCGACCACGGGGGCCGACGAATTAAATGAGCTCTCAGCTAGTGAAATACAAGGCGGAGGGATCCGAACCCTGCAATGGATAGGAGTGTAAAAAGAAGATAAGAAAACTGTGAATACAGACAGCTTTGCTAATGACATTCTAAATTGCCAAAGTTGCTTGTTTTCACTGTCCCCTTATTTCTGAGGACCATTTAATGGCAAATGATACAACACCTTTACAGACTAGTGGTTGGAAAGGAAGAAAATGTGTGGATTACTAACCCCCCCCCCCCCCCCACCCACACACACCACTCATCTACACACCACACAAACACACACCACACAACACACACAACACACACACACCACACACTCTTCCCATTTGGCCGGTGGGTATATCTAGGTGGAGTTTCTCTCTATTAGACGCAATAGTGAACTTAGAAATAGCCAAGAAGAAAAAAGGACTACAGGATGTTCATGTTTTGTTAATTTCTGTTTATTAGATATTTTTCCTTATTTTTTGATTCTCAGTTTAAAACACTTGTAAGGCTAGGGACATTTCTCAAACCTTCTATCATCCTAAGATGTACGGTATTCATGTGATGTCAATCATATACTATTAAGAATGTAAGACAATTTCTTTGTAAATTTGTCTAGCAAATAAAAATTTTGTTGAAAAAAAAAAGTTTGTAAAAAAGGGCAATGAAGTACTATTTTTGAGGGGGGGGGGGGGGATACGTTTTCCCTGTCGGTGGCTCGGTCGCCACCTCACCATGGTCTCTGTTGTGATACATTTTTACGGCATCCCGACGGATATCATGGAGAGTTTTGAAAATAGCTTGTGAATGGGGCCGTAAATGAATAGAGCTGTGCTGAAAACATAATCTTACCAGGCAAAAGATGAAATCTCCTATAACAAAAACATTTAGTCTGTTTTTCAAAGCTTTTTAATCCAAGCCGCACGTGCGGTCTCGCTGGTTATCTCTTCTTTTGTCAGGTGATGTTACCTCAGCAGGGTCGTCGCAGCAGCCCGGAGTAAAAGCATTGAAGTGAACTTATAAAATTTCGGTAGTTTTGAGGGTGTCTCTGTTTCGAGTAGGAATGAACTATGAAAATGTGTAATGTTTTATTCACCGTTTCTTTTTCACCAGAAGGCTTGGTACATTCCTAACGTCTGCATTTTTGTGTCTTACAGGCTCAGATAGCTTTCCTCCAAGGTGAAAGGAAAGGACAAGAGAATTTAAAGAAAGACCTAGTCAGAAGAATAAAGATGTTGGAATATGCTTTAAAGCAAGAAAGGTATGCGCCTGCTCTGGGTGTAGCTCCAGAATACGTGACAATGATTGTCCTTGCCAAACTTGTCTATATCTTGAAAAACTGGTTTGTGGCAGACAGTAACTTGCTGCATTTTTCACCTTTTGATTCTAGGCGAGGTAGTAACTTAGATAATGAATAAAATCCGACATGTAATTTCACTGCAAAAATCTGAGGCTGGCTCTCGTATTTCTGCTGCCGATGCAGCGGACTCCACTAAGGGTTAGCTATTATTTTCTTCTGTGTGAGGAAGCTTATGTTTCTGTCTAAAACAATTGACAAGCTACAAAATTTGCGCATACGTTTTCTTTAGATCTAATAGTTTTAAACAAGACTAGAGAAGTGAAATCAAGTGTAGTGTCAGGAATAATAGTCTAGACACATTATTATGATCACCAGCAAGGATCTAGAGTAACTGCCATTTGCAGTTCAGACAGCAGTTAGACTGGCTGGTAGTGACTCAGTAAGGTCCTGGTTAGTTGTCGTTTTTGTTGTAAGTTTTTGCAGGGCTGTGGAGTCGGTCGGTGCCCGTTTTGTTGGAGTCGTTAAAAAATTGTACAACTCCCAAAATATACGATAAATTGGTCCAGTTAGTTAAATGCAGTGCCAAGAGCAAGAGGAATTGGGTCTTGCTAGTGCTATTGCATCCATATATGCAGCCTCATTAGATGAGGAGTTTAATTTTGAAAAGTATTTGGATGACATGGAGCAGGTAAAGGGTTGCCGAAGGGGAAAAGATTCCGCTCCCATAGCACACGCGTTGACCAGATTTCAGCAAAATTTTCCACTTGCTTTCGAAGAAGTAGAAGAGTTTAACCGTTCATCAAAATTGAGTGTGTATTAGGCAATTCCTTTATACCCTGAAATTGTTAGAGATGTTGCCCATGTGGTCAATTGCTTTCCACAAAAACCAAGTAGTGTAGGAGACGGCCGTTCTCTAGCTGGCCAAATAATGAGATTTGATTTGAACGGTCATTATGAAGGAGGAGCTGAATGGAGGCATTACACAAGTCTGGCAATGATTGCCATAATAAGGGGAAGAAGCCTCGACTTCAATCACGTCATAAGAAGTGTTGAGAACAGATCAGATTGTGGCCAAGACATGTTTGAATCTGATCCAGATTGAAAACCAAAAGGTGGATTTAGCAAATACTAACAAAATAATAAAAATTAACATTTTGATTTTTATTAGCAAAACAGTAAACAATGCGTTACATGACAAGAATCTGCAGAACAAGCAAGATGGCTAAATACTTGCAAAGCAAATTTACTGTATAAGGATAGTTAAGATAATTGTCTATAAATGTTGGTAGCCTAATGTACAAAGCTGTAGTGGATTGTAAGATATGGGGCCTAAAAGTAAAAAGTTCAAAACATTACCATTTTGCGTGTCTATTCTACCTAAATAGCTTGATTATTGTATCATAAGGTGATAAAAAGCCTGATGTGACCATTTAACTACAGTAAAGTTATCACTTAAACATGCACCATGCATGAGGGGGTCAGGAGTAGAGTCAGGGAAATTGAGGAGTCGGAGCTTTGGTTTGTCATCTCCAGACCTGGGTTTTTGGAGCCTGACTGACTGCAGATGCTCAATTTATTTCAAGCTGGGGAGTTGGGGGCCAGGGTAGTACTTGAAAGTCTTGTTTTAGGCTCTTTCAAACAATTTTGAGCATTTCAGTTTTGTGACGTCTGTTCACCGATGGCAATCGGATTTGGTGAGTGCCTTCCACATGGATGAGTGGGCCCAGTGAATACCACAAAAACCTTTCCTGGACCGGAGTGTTTTCCAACACTTTTTTTTTTTTCTGAAACACCCAAACAAATTATTAGCCAGGGCAAAGACAGCGCCAAGGTTTTGAACAAGGTTTTCAAGCTCTCCACAGATTCCTATGGGGATTTTCAGCGTTGAAAAGAATTGACATGACACTGCTTTTTCAGCATCCAATGAAGTGCCTAAAACGCGCGTGATAACCTCGTCCTATGTAAACCACAATGTTGATTTACATAGGAATCAATGCAAATTAACTGGGGCGTTTTGGAGGCTGATTTGGGCAAAGAAATGCTCCGAAAACCACGTCGAAATTAGCAGCGTAAACTTACCTTATGCTTCACACTTTATTTATTTTCATGTTAGGGTATGTTCACATGGCGGGCTGCAATATGCCATAAGTACCGACTGCAAATATGGTAATTCATAGCTCTTAGGCTATGTTCACACGCCGTAATTGCGGGGCGTAATTACGCCCCGCAATTACGGCAGTGGGGGCGGAGCGGGGGGGCCGACACCCTCGCCGGCCCCATACACTTTCTTACCAGCGGCGCGTATCGGCGCTGGTATTCCCTCAAGTCGCTTATCTCCCCCGCGGCAGCGATTCGCCGAGCAGGGAGAGGAGACGTTCTCTATGAGAACTGTGGATTACCATAATGCCTGGGATGGATTCCAGCCGTAATTCACGCACTACGGCGCGGAATTACGGACTGAAATACGTCCCATTTTAAGCCGTGTGAACAAAGCCTTACTGAGAGCTGCGATGACCTGCCATTCTCCGCGCCGGGAAAATGATTAAGGACAAGCACAGAGCTTTTTAGAAGAACATGCTTGCCAGCGAGTACTTCTAAACCCAGTGTATAGTAGTAAGCACAGTACGTGCCGCTATAAGCCAGCATTAAGTTGTGTGAAATACTCTTAGGCTATGTTCACACGGTACTGATTTTGGGACCGGATTTCAGTCGTATCGCGCGCCGGTACTGCACTTATACGGGTGAAATCCGTCCCTGTCATTACGGTAATTCACTGTTCTCATAGAGAGAACTATGGATTCAGTCTCCTTTACCGCTCGCGAAAATACGGGAGCGGGGAGAAAGTGACATGACAATTCAGGCGAGATACGCGCTATGGATAATAGTATGTCTATGGGGCCGGCGAGAGCTACAACGGCAGCTGGCGTAATTGGCGGGAGAAATCCGTCTCCGCCAATTACGCCAGGCCAGTAAGCCCGTGTGAACATAGGCCTTGGGGTTTGTCACATGGACCTCCTTGCATTCCGCTGCATTGAACATACGCTTTTCAGATGCGTCTCTGGAACCGTCAGAACGGACCCATGTCAGTTGATGGAGAGATTGACCCGACAGGCTCGATGCAGACACACAGCGGCGATCTCTCATGTGAACGCCGCTGTGTGCTCCTCATTGCGGGCAGTGATAGTCACTGATAATTGTTTTTAGATGCGTCTCTGGGTCCGTTCTGTCGGTCACAGTGACGCTTCTGGAAAGCGTATGTTCATGCGGAGGCATGAACGCCATGATGAGCATACCCTTATAGTGTGGAATCATAGCTGTATTTTTACAAAATTAACATTTCTGACATCTGCAAAAAAAAAAAATCTGTAATCAATATAGCCACCCTTCTTATCAATAATAATCATAATTCTTTCTTCCATGGAGTCAGTCAGTTTCTTAGTCTGTTCAAGATCAACTTTTTATGCATCAGCAACCACAGCCTCCCAGACACTGTTCAGAGAGGTGCAATATTTCTTTCAATGTAAATCCTGTTTTAAGAAAGGTACAAAACTTTTCAATAGGGTTTAGCTCAGGTGAGGAAGGGGGCCATGTTATGCTTTCATCTTTAAAAGGGTATTCTCGTGTCGCAGAGCTTGCTCTTCACAGACTTTTTAAGACTCGCATTTCATGGTCCGGCTTTGGGTGGTTGTATAGCAGTGATTAACATAACAGCCCTGCTATTTTTAGCTGAGCCTGTTACTCGGAGATGAATGCTGGAGGTCTGTAAACTGTAATGCACAAGGTTAAAGAGCTCTCAAGGGTTTAAGATTGTCAGTAACCTAGATAAACAACAAACTCCAGTTCTACTGATAACGCACAGCAGGAAATGATGTTTATCATGGTTGGACAAGGCAGCTGGAGAAATTGGAGTGGAGAGAGATGGTCGGTAACCTAGGGATGCTGGTGCATGAGGAGGAGAGAAAATCCCTTCTATCTCCTAAACAAAGCAAAATCATAAAAGCAATGTATTTGGCAATAGTCATTATTTACCTTTGACTGCAAATCTAATCATTGTTGTGAGAAAACCCAGTCTTTTCTGGCTAGTCAAGCAGTGGAGTACTTTGATGCATGTAATAGAGCATTGTAATGCATAAAAATCATGGTGTTCTTGAATCATGCAAACTTTGTCCTGTACCACTGTTTGAACAAAGTGTCTTCTAAAAACTGGCAGTAGGTTTGGGAAATCATTTTAAATCCATCTCCAACCCGATAAATGCCACCTAGCTTTCTTTCAGAATACCAGCCCATAGTAGTACCCCAATACCACCTTGTTGGTGTTTGGCAGGGCTGTGGAGTCGGAGCCTATTTTGCAGGAGTCTGAGTCGTCATTAAAATGGACGACTCCCAAAATATATAAGTTGATCAGTAAGTTCGATGCAAAGAGCAAGAGGAATTGGGTCGGACAGGGCTACTGCTTCCCATATCTTCAGGCTAATCACATGAGGTGTGTAATTTAATGACATGGAGCTAGGCAAAGAACTGCCACTGGGGAAAAGATTCCGCTGCCTTGACCAGCATGATTTCAGAATAATGTTTTCACTGCTTTCAAAGAAGTAGATAGTTCAGACATTCACTCAAAACTGACTGTGGCTGAAGGCAATTCCTTTATACCCGGTCATTGTTAGAGATGTTGCCCTGTTGTACCCCTTTGACCCAACAAGTTAGTGTAGAGAGGCCGTTTCTAGCTGGACTTTAATATGAGATAGATGTGAGGTCATGTATGCAGATCTGATGGAGCAATACTTATTTTCAGAACAAACAGAGGGACTTACAAATGTTCCTGCAGTGTTTTGCATGTTTTCAATTTTTTTGATGTTCTAAAGTCATAGACAATAAATTATTTTACAGCTGACAAGCAAAAATGCTAATCATTGTTTTGATCTTGTGACTTTCGGCATCCATATCTATCCATCACTACTACAGTTGGTCATGAGGCTACTGTATTTTTATATACAGTACATATTCCCTATCTTTACATAAAATGTGATTGCAAGTATTTTGCACATTGCTTATTTCTGCAGATTCTTACCTCTATCTGCATTGTTAATGTTTTGCTCCTAAAATGTTATTTTTTATTTTGTTGCTTTTGGGAATCACTGTGGTTTTTCTATACTGCCTGAATCCTTTCTGGGCTCTGGATCAGGATTCAAGCTTGTCTTGTCCATAAATCCTGATCCCAGGTCTCTTCTACACATTCACAATGTTGTGCAGTCTGGATTGGATAACTAATAATGCTTTTTCTTCAAACTATAACCACAAGTGTTCAAAAGATTCAAAACATTGTTACCTTTGCTTGTCAGTGTCTGTTCTACCTAAATAGCTTGATTATTGTGTCATAAGGTGATAAACAGTAAAATTATCACTTAAACATGCGCCGCATATGATGGAGTCAGGAGTCGGAGGTTTGGGAAATTGAGGAGTCTGAGTCTGGGCTTTGACTTGCCGACTCCACAGCCCTGGGTCGAAGTGGAGGTCTGTGCCTATTACTGATCCAGTTAGAGCTCATCCATCTGGTCCAACAAGAGTCGCTCTCCTCTCGTCAGTTCATTAAACCTCTGAAACTTCAGTTTCTAGATACTTTTTTGGCCAAGTCTTGGGGCGCATCCCCACGGCAGTGGACAAATACCGGTTGGTTTGCCGGCTGTATAGTGTCCTGTTTTGCGCCGTCCCCTCGCCGCGGGGGGGTGGGGGGGACGGCTTTTCTCCGCGAAGAGTGGAGAACAGCCTCATCCTCAATGAGAAGCACAAGATTCGATCCGGTAGATGGTGCTGCCTCAATTGTTTTACCGCCGGCGGCAAAACCGCCAGCGGAAAAACCCATGCAGTTGGGGGAATGCTGCACGGGTTTTCCATAGAGCAATTTGTGCTCATTTTCAGGCCGGTTTCTTCAGGCGGTCTGAAAAACCGCCAATCGTCTGAAAATCGTGCAGTGGGGGACATGCCTTCAATGTTCTCAACACTTTGTGTCTTGTTCAGTGGTGGAGTTTCATTCTTACCATAGCCATATCTGAGCACTGAACGCTTTGTACTTCTGGGCACTCCAGAGAAGTTGCAGTTGTGGAATCTGACATTTCTGGAGTATAATATCCTGGTCGCTCCACGTTGAGTTCCTCAATTCTTTTGGCAAATTTATTATGGATTCTTCGCAACAGGTTTCTTGCAACCCTGTTTAGTATTTGTAACAAAACATTTGATGGTTCTGTGATCACACCCCAATGATCACACAATTTCAAGAGTGCTGCATCGCTCTCTGACTTACTACGAAGATTAACTTTCAACATGTAGGGACCGGTAATTGAAGACTCTTTCCAAATACAGTAGTCTTTTGATTTTCCTTGTCAGAAGATGAGATTTTATCTGCTCTGAGTGCACACAGGTTTCTTTGGTTATCCACCTTATTTCTGCTGTCTGATTAGAACAGAGATCATGGAGTGACGTCACCATTGTCGGAGAGCTCGCTCTAAGGTTTGTTCAACACTGGATTATGTCAGAGCGTAAAGCCTAGCAATACGGCATTTCACCGCGTATAAAGTGCAATATGCACCGAAATGCGCGCTGCAATTACAGTAATTCATAGCTCTCATGGAGTACTTTGAAGTACGCGTGGTCTCCCCGGGCGTACAATACGATCATATTGTAAACCGGGGGAGAAAGTGACCTGCATGTCAATGGGGTGCTTCCAAAACACCCCGCGTATTGTGGTATCATACGCACCCTAATACGCCGTGTGAACATATCCTAACAAGACTAACTTTTGTACCAGATTAAGGCAGTTGTTTTCACTTCTCAAAGCACATGTAGCTTTGTTTACTAAAGATTAACTCTCCTGCACTGCTCTTTGTATTGTCTAGTTACAGAGAATCTGGCTAGAACCTCCCACAGCCGAACAAAGGCAGAGTGAAAGAGAAGCTGCCTGTGAATGTGAAACTGCATTGGTGAGAAAACCCCCTTTTAACAATTTCTGACTTTTCAGAGTTCATTAAATGGGGTTTCTCCACATGCTTTAATGGAGTCAATAGCCCTTTTACATCCTGGGCTGTGGGGCATGTGGGAGGGGGGGGGGGTGGGGGAGGGGGGGTGGAATGTGCGCGTTAGGGGTGGGGGTATAATGGGGGGGGGAGGGTTGGTGGGGGGGGTGGGAATGCGGGGGGAGTGGCTATATAGCAGGGATTAGCATATTCAGCTCCTAGCTGAGCCATTACACTGACAAGTGCAGGCGATGTTATATCTATTAAACATTACATGTGCTGTGAGTTTGGAAAACAATGGCTTATCTGTATATGGAAACTTATCTTGTTAGAGATGATTAATTTGCTTCAGAGCTCAGTCCTTCCATGGAGGGACATCACTCCCTGCTTTCTGCTCTCTCAGCCAATCAGGTTCTGGAGTTATGGTCAGGGACCTTAGAAACCTGTGTGCACGAAGAGCACATAAAATGTCATGACTAAAGTAAAATCTATTGACTAATGTATTTAGAAAAAGTCTTCATTTAACTGTTACTGCATGCTGAAAGCCAATCTTTATAGAGAGAAAAACCCTTCAAATCCCTTTTTTCTCTCATTTTGCTTGAGGATAACAGTTATGTATATCCTGATATAGGTTGTTAATTTCCTTAGTTCACACCCTCCCTTATAACACAAATATTGATCACCTAATAGACTGCAATCCAGGGCTGTGGAGTCTGTAAGCCAAAGCTCCGACTCAGACTCCTCATTCCCGATCGTCTCTTCATTATACACGGTGCATATTAAGTGATGTCTTTACGGTAGTAAAAATGGTAACATCTGGCTGTTTATTAACATTTTGATACAATAATCAAGCTATTTAGGTAGAACAGACATTGACCAGCAAAAGGGTAACGATGTTTATCTTGTGACTTTCAGGCTCCACATCTCACCATCCACTACAGCTTTGTGATTGAGGCTACCATTCTTTTTATAGACCATCATCTTACCATAGAAGATCTTTTTTATTATTTTGACTTGCAACGTATTTAGCATCTGCTTTGACTGCAGATTCTTTCCTGTAATGCTTTGTTCTGTTTTGCTTCTAAAAATCTAAATGTAAATTTTGTTAGTGATTTGGGAAATCCACCTTTTGGTTTTAATATGCCTGAATCTTGGGGCTCTGGATCAGAATCTAGCATTTATTGGTATAAATCTGATCCCAGGTCTTTCAGCACATTCCCAATGCTGGTGCAGGGACTGGACTTGGATACGAATACAGATTTTCTTCAACTTCCCCACCAATTGCTCGAATGGGTTGAGGTCTCTAGGGCACTGTGGAGGCAAAGCTGCAACTTCTACTTCATTGTCATTGAACCATTCTTTCTCCAACCTTGATGTCTGCTTGGGGTCGTTGTCCTGCTGGAACACTAAGGACGACATGGCTGACAGACCAGTTCTAAATAGCTTTAAGACAGTGTAGAATGCACCAGAATGTATGAACCTGTTCTTCTGCAGTCATAATTAAGGCGCAGTCTAGTGCCAAAAACAACAATTCAGGCAGACCACCTTTAACCTGGTCTGGCTATTCTAACTGTTCTGCACCTAAGTTTGCCGTAAAAGAATCAAAAATGTGTCTAATTCTATGAATATGAAGTTTGGAGTGCACCTGTTCATACAGTTTTTTTGCTCAAAGTACACCAGTAAACTAGCGCACCCCATTCATACTTGTCGCCCTATGTCGTCCTTTACATACCCATAGTACTCGCATATATGAAGTAACTCATCTTGTAGGATACTCGCATATGGCTCTGCATTGAGAACAACACTGATCCTGGTGAAGTATCCAAAGATGACTGTGAAACATCCCCTTATCAGGTTTCCTCAACTGAATATTGACAGTTTCTTCAATTTCTCAATCCGTTAGCCCCCTTTTCCCTTGATTCTTCCAGACCCATTTGTCCCATCAGAGCCCGGTTTACTGACTTTCATCTCATCCCGCCAAATCATCCGTTTCCAATCTTCCATTTTTCATATATTTTTGCGAACATGAGCCAACGCTTCTTATGACAAGGTTGAGGCTTCTTCACCTTTTTTGGGGTACAGGTTGTAATTTGTAGTAACAAGAAGAAAAAGATTCCACCACCAAGAGCAAAACAGTAACAGTGGTGTTACATGACAAGAATCTGCAGAACTAAGCATGTGCAAAATCGTTGCAGATCACAGTGATGTATAAGCGAGGGAAGATGATTGTCTATAAAATGATGGAAGTCTCACGGTCAAAGCTGTAATGGATGGTGAGATATGGAGCCTGAAACGCAAAAGTTCAAAACATTGTTACTCTTTTGCTTGTCGATGTAAAATATATTTATTGGATACAACTTTAAAACACAAAAAAAAGTTAATTTATTGTAAATGTGCAGAACGCTGCAGTAAGTGGGGAAAAAAAAACGTTTTCAACAAAAACGTACTGAATAACACTTGTGGAGTCCTATGAATTTGTTCTGAGAAATAGTATTTCTTCCATCAGATCCTCCTTGACTTCAAATTTTATCTCATTATTTCAAGGCTAGAGAACGGCCTCTCTACACTAACTTGGGTTGGGGGCAAAGCGGTGGCCACAGGGGCAACATCTCTAACAATGTCAGGGTATAAAGGCTGCAAAGCCAATTTTGATGAGCGTTTGAACTCTACTACTTCTTTGAAAGTGAAAAATTTTGCCGAAATCTGGTCATTCTGTTTGCTATGGGAGCGGGACCTTCTCCCCTGCGGTAACGCTTTGCCTGCTCCATGTCCTCCAAATACTTTTAAAAACTAAACTCCTCATGTGATGAGGCTGAAGATATGGGAGCAGGAGCACTGGCAAGATCAAATTCCTCTTGCTCTTGGCACTGCATTTAACTAACTGGACCAATTTATCATATATTTTGGGAGTCTGAGTTGGTCCATTTTATAAAGACTCCAACAAATTGGGCACCGACTGACTCCACGGCCCTGCAAAACCTTACGGCAACCTACCTTACTGCAGGCATCCTCAAACTGCGGCCCTCCAGCTGTTGGGAAACTACAGCTCCCATCATGAATTTGTATAAACTAGAACAGTGGCCATGATGGGAGTTGTAGTTTCCCAACAGCTGGAGGGTCGCAGTTTGAGGATGCCTACCTTACTGAGTCACTACCAGCCCGTCTAACTGCTGTCCGTATTGCCAATCACACAGTTACACTGGATCCTTGCTGGTGATCATAATAATGTGTCTAGACTCTATTATTCCTGACACTACACTTTATTTCACTTCTCTAGTCTTGTTTAAAACTATTAGAGCTAAAGAAAACATATGTACAAATTTTTTAGCTTGTCATTTGTTTTATGCAAACATAAGCTTCCTCACATGGAATAAAAAAAAATAGCCGACTCCGACTCCACAGTCCTGCAGCAATCCAGTAATCATTCCAGCTTATACAGCTCGCAGTTGGAAAATATGCATAAAAATAATGGTCAAAATACTTGCCTGATAATTGTGCACACACTGTAAATTTGTGGGTTGTGGAAGCCTTCTCTAAAAATGTGTTAAATGAGGCCTGAGCAAAATTTTGCATAACATTGATGTACAAACCTTGATGAATCCCCCTCCCCCATATGCTCAGAAAAATATTTTTACTATCTATCTATCTATCTCGTATCTATCTATCTCGTATCTATCTATCTCGTATCTATCTATCTCGTATCTATCTATCTCGTATCTATCTATCTCGTATCCATCTATCTCTATCTATCCCGTATCCATCTATCTATCCCGTATCCATCTATCTATCCCGTATCCATCTATCTATCTCGTATCCATCTATCTATCTCGTATCCATCTATCTATCTCGTATCCATCTATCTATCTCGTATCCATCTATCTCGTATCCATCTATCTATCTCGTATCTATCTCGTATCTATCTATCTCGTATCTATCTCTTATCTATCTTTCCCTTTATCTTGTATCTATCTCGTATCTATCTCTCTATCTTGTATCTATCCCTCTCTATATCTTGTATCTATCTCTTATCTACCTCTCTATACTTGTATCTATCACTCTCTCGTATCTATCACTCTTTATCTCGTATCTATCTATCTATCTATCTCGTATCTATCTCTATATCTCGTATCTATCTAACTATCTATCTCGTATCTATCTATCTATATCGTATCTATCTATCTCGTATCTATCTATCTATTCGGGATCTATCGATCTATCTTTGTATCTATCTATCTTTCTCATATCTATCTATCTATCTCGTATCTATCTATTTTATCTCGTATCTTCTACTATCTCGTATCTATCTATCTATCTCGTATCTATCTATCTATCTCGTATCTATCTATCTATCTCGTATCTATCTATCTATCTCGTATCTATCTATCTATCTCGTATCTATCTATCTATCTCGTATCTATCTATCTATCTCGTATCTATCTATCGCCTATCTATCTCGTATCTATCTATCGCCTATCTATCTCGTATCTATCTATCGCCTATCTATCTCGTATCTATCTATCGCCTATCTATCTCGTATCTATCTATCTCGTATCTATCTATCTCGTATCTATCTCGTATCTATCTATCTCGTATCTATCTCGTATCTATCTATCTCGTATCTATCTATCTATCTATCTCGTATCTATCTATCTATCTATCTATCTCGTATCTATCTATCTATCTCGTATCTATCTATCTATCTATCTCGTATCTATCTATCTATCTCGTATCTATCTATCTATCTCGTATCTATCTATCTATCTCGTATCTATCTATCTATCTCGTATCTATCTATCTATCTCGTATCTATCTATCTATCTATCTCGTATCTATCTATCTATCTATCTCGTATCTATCTATCTATCTATCTCGTATCTATCTCGTATCTATCTATCTATCTCGTATCTATCTATCTATCTATCTCGTATCTATCTATCTATCTATCTCGTATCTATCTATCTATCTATCTCGTATCTATCTATCTATCTATCTCGTATCTATCTATCTCTCTCGTATCTATCTATCTATCTCTCTCGTATCTATCTATCGCGTATCTATCTCTCTCGTATCTATCTATCTATCTATCTATCTCGTATCTATCTATCTATCTATCTGGTATCTATCTATCTATCGATCTCGTATCTATCTATCTATCGATCTCGTATCTATCTATCTCGTATCTATCTATCTCGTATCTATCTATCTATCTATCTCGTATCTATCTATCTATCTCGTATCTATCTATCTATCTCGTATCTATCTATCTATCTATCTCGTATCTATCTATCTATCTATCATCTATCTATCTATCTATCTCGTATCTATCTATCTATCTATCTCGTATCTATCTATCTATCTATCTCGTATCTATCTATCTATCTATCTCGTATCTATCTATCTATCTCGTATCTATCTATCTATCTCGTATCTATCTATCTATCTCGTATCTATCTATCTATCTCGTATCTATCTATCTCGTATCTATCTATCTCGTATCTATCTATCTCGTATCTATCTATCTCGTATCTATCTATCTCGTATCTATCTATCTCGTATCTATCTATCTCGTATCTATCTATCTCTTATCTATCTCGTATCTATCTATCTATCTATCTCTTATCTATCTCCTATCTATCTCGTATCTCGTATCTATCTCGTATCTATCTCGTATAAAACTATCTATCTCGTATCTATCTCGTATCTATCTCGTATCTATCTCGTATCTATCTCGTATCTATCTCGTATCTATTCGTATCTATCTCGTATCTATCTCGTATCTATCTAGTATCTATCTCGTATCTATCTCGTATCTTTTCTCGTATCTATCTCGTATCTATCTCGTATCTATCTCGTATCTATCTCGTATCTATCTCGTATCTATCTCATATCTATCTCATATCTATCTCGTATCTATCTCGTATCTATCTCGTATCTATCTCGTAACTCATCTCGTATCTATCTCGTATCTATATCGTATCTATCACGTATCTAGCACGTATCTATCTCGTATCTATCTATCTATCTCGTATCTATCTCGTATCTATCTCGTATCTATCTCGTATCTATCTCGTATCTATCTCGTATCTATCTCGTATCTATTTTCGATCTATCTCGTACTATCTCGTATCTATCTCGTATCTATCTGTATCTATCTCGTATTTATCTCGTATCTATCTCTCTATCTCATATCTATCTCGTATCTATCTCGTATCTATCTCGTACTATCTCGTATCTAAACTCGTATCTATCTCGTATCTATCTCGTATCTATCTCGTATCTACTCGTATCTATCTGTATCTATCTCGTATCTATCTCGTATCTATCTCGTATCTCTCTCGTATCTATCTCGTATCTATCTCGTATCTATCTCGTATCTATCTCGTATCTATCGCGTATCTATCGCGTATCTATCGCGTATCTATCGCGTATCTATCGCGTATCTATCGCGTATCTATCGCGTATCTATCGCGTATCTATCGCGTATCTATCGCGAAACTATCGCGTATCTATCCCCGATCTATCTCGTACTATCTCGTATCTATCTCGTATCTATCTCGTATCTATTTTCGTATCTATCTGTATTATCTCGTATCTATCTCGTAATTATCTCGTATCTATCTCGTATCTATCTCGTAAACTATCTCGTATCTATCTCTCTCTATCTCGTATCTATCTCGTATCTATCTCGTATCTATCTCGTATCTATCTCGTATCTCTCTCGTATCTCTCTCGTATCTCTCCGTATCTCTCTCTATCTCTCTCGTATCTCTCTCGTATCTCTCTTTGTATTCCTCTCGTATCTCTCTCGTATCTCTCTCGTATCTCTCTCGTATCTCTCTCGTATCTCTCTCGTATCTCTCTCGTATCTCTCTCGTATCTCTCTCGTATCTCTCTCGTATCTCTATCGTATCTCTCTCGTATCTCTCTCGTATCTATCTTTTTGTATCTCTCTCGTCTCTCTATCTATCTATCTCGTATTTTCTCTCTTATCTCTCTATCTATCTATCTCGTATCTCTCTCGTATCTCTCTATCTATCTATCTCGTATCTCTCTCGTATCTCTCTATCTATCTATCTCGTATCTCTCTCGTATCTCTCTATCTATCTATCCCTCCCGTATCTCTCTATCTATCTATCTCGTATCCCTTTTTCTATTCTATTCTTATCATATCAGTATCTCTCTATTATCATTGTATCTTCCTTATTCTTATCTATCTATCTCGTATCTCTCTCGTATCTCTCTATCTATCTATCTCGTATCTATCTATCGTGTTTCCCCGAAAATAAGACACCCCCGAGAGTTAGACATAAGAGATTTTGTTGAATTCCGTAATATAAGGCACCACCCGAAAAGACTTAGCGGAAATCATTAGAGGGTTGAAGGACCTGTGCAGGGAGGTCATGTGACACTGATGTGACCACAGGTCCTGAACATCCAAAGGAGAGTAGACAAAGTACATGTACGGCACAGATGGGAAGAGGGGGGAGAACAGAGCAATGATACTGACACACACCTCACAGGATGGCTGATGGGGCGTGCTGGAACTACTAGTTCTGCAAGTCCCAGCATGTCACATTTGCCATCCTTTGAGATAAGTCACTGCAGCTGCCATAAAATGTCCTTTACATACATATATCCTGTAGTTTGTGACTCCAAACTTTGATATATATAGATAGATATATGCACACTCATATAATATATATATATATATATATATATATATATATATATATATATACATACACACACACAGTATATATATGACACACACACTAGTGTAGCATGCTATGATTTATTCATGGAAATATGACACCCCCTGAAAATAAGACATAGCACATCTTGAGGAGCAAAAATTAATATAAGACGCTGTCTTATTTTTGGGGAAACGGGGTATTTCATATCGATCTATCTTTTTAACTTTATAAACTACCTCCCAATGATTTCTTATACTGGTTCATGATTTTTGCCTCTAAATTATGGTACAGATTGCTATGTACACCATATGTATCACAGAGCTGATTCCTCCTAGGCCTTAGCGCCTCAGTTGTGACAGGATGATTCCTACCTTTTGAAATAGGAGGTAAATAATGAAAAAATCCACTGGAGCTATTCCCATGTGGGGATGATGTGCTGCTGGAATGCTGGCTGTATTAAGAGATAAGACGTGTTACCCGACAATGGCGATTGTTAGCGGCAGCACAGTAATGTGCCTGTGGGGACAATGCAGTCCTTTCCTGACTTCTCTGTAATAATGAGAGCAGATCAGGATGCTTGTGTGTATGTTATGTATGCCAAAAATATCTCATTCTCCTCTTCTCTACCACTAGAGCAAAATATCACAAGCTCAAGTATGGCACAGAGTTAAATCAGGGAGATATGAAGCCACCAAATTATGACTCAGGTAAGATACCCTGCATTCAAGCTTCCTTTGTATTATGAGGTTTTCCTACTTTATACACATTTAAAGGGGTTGTCTCGCTACATGGATTGGTTTTTATGTTGAAGATTTTGCAAAAACAAGTCACTTTGTAATATATGTCCATTAACAGTGTCCTACCTATTCCTAGATATCCACTCTTGTATGGGCTGCATCAGCTCCTCAGGTCGCTGTAGCTACAGATCTGTTTCATCTCTCCTGATAGGCTGCCAGCACTGGTTGCTATAGCTACAGACCTGGCTTCTACTGCAGCCTAGTAAACACACCCCTTAATTCAAAATGAAACCAAGAAAACAGGACTGAAGTAAGATGAATCAGTGTAGTGAGACAACCCCTTTAACTGCTTTAAAGTGGATCTGCTGCTGTTCCCGACATGTCTGTTTTAGTAAATCCTTGTGTTCTATATGAAATAAAAATTCTGGAGCATATTTTCATATACCTCTGTGTTGTGCTATTAGTGTATTACTGAACCAGTCAACTGGGTGTTACCATTCCAGATTTCAAAGGGGTCTATCGCTGTACACTGTGAGCAGTGATTGGACACTCATGGACTGTTCAGGGATTCTCCCCCCTGCCCACTCAATTGGTAACACCCAGCTGACAGATTGGTAATTTCTTGGAGGAATAACAGAGGAACCACATGACACAGATTTAAGAATAGATGCTGCAGAATTGTTAGGCTATGTTCACAGGCCTTTTGTGCGCGCCGCATTACACTTGCTGTTAAAAGTACGCACTAGCCAGCGCATAATTTCAACAGCGCAACGACCCTGCCTTCTATTAGATTAATTTTCATGTGAAGTGGTGACATGTCACTTCTTTTTTATGGACACGTACCCCAGGGAATACGCAGGTTTAACATGGCACTCAATGAGTGCTAAGATTTTACCACATTTGCGGGACGTACTTTGACGCATTGCAATGCAAGTAACTGCGACATGTGAACATACCTTTACACATAATTGCTAAAACAGGCAAATCGGGGACCGCCTTGCTTTGTCTTTAGAGGGAACCTCTCAGGGGGCGTTTTGCTTCCCGGCCCCGTAGACCTTTATTATCCACGGCGCGTGTACTGCCGTGATAATTAACATGTCACTTTCTCCCCGCTTGCTGTATTTCGCGAGCGGGGAGAGGAGACGGAATCCATAGTTCTCTGAGAACTGTGGGTTACCGTAATGACTGGGAGCGATTTCAGCCCGTATTTGAGCGCAGTACGGCGCGACATATGGATCGAAATCCGTCCCAAAATAAGCCGTGTGAACATGGCCTAAGGGTATGGTCACACGGCATGTTTTTAGATCCATGTTTTGGACCCTAAACATGCATCGAACAAAATACAGTGTGATTTTTACATTGCTTTCAATGATACGCATCGGCGTTCAGACAAGTGATGCCCGATAAGTGTTTACATGCGTCTTTTTCTGATGCTTCTTATTGGATCCGTTCAAAGAATCTTCATGTCCATTCTTGATCCGAAAGAAGCAGCAAACGCCCTATTTAAAACTATAGGGTGCGTTCCTGCTGCAGTCAAAACGCATTTAAACACGCACCTGCATGTTGGATGTGATTGACGTAGCGCTTTTGAATGCGTTTTTCGGATCCAAAAATGGATTCAACGCGCCGTGTGAACATACCCCAATGTGAACTTGTGGATGGTAAAACAGCTGCTATATGTATTGTGGAAAGGAAATCATCACTGGAGCCCGATAATGTATTGGGGCATGTCCCCACGGCACGCGTTTCGGACGGTTTTTCAGGCAGTTTGCGGTTTTGCAGACCGTCTGAAAAACCGGCCGAAAACGAGCACAATGGGCTCCTATGGAAAACCAGTGCAGCAGTCCCCACTGCATGGGTACTCCGTCCGGCAGTCTTTCCGTCCGCGGGCGGCCCGAAAAACATTGAGCATGCACATTCTTACGTCTGGTTTTCGGACGGAATCTATGAATGTGAAGGGGGACGACTTTTCTCCGCGCATCACGGAGAAAAGTCGTCCGTCCCCGCCCCGCGGCCGTGGGGTCTGCCGCAAAACAGGACAAATGCCGTTCGGATAAACTGATCAGTATTTGTCCTTTACCGTGTGAACGCACCCTTATAGTTTCTACATGTGCTACATAGTTGTGTAGGACGTCACAGCCTGATAAGAGATTGCTCTTGCAGGAAGCGCTTTGTCATCCATTCTTTGTCTGAAATGTGGTGTTCCTGTCTGTAGCAGCAGTGTCTGTTATACAGATGTGTGTTCAAGCAGCTACAAAACAATTTGTGTGCTACACACCTTTTTGAGAAAGTTGTTGGTATGAATCTGTCAATGGTGAACAAGAAGCACCAACTTCATTTTCAAAAAGAGGTTCTGCAGCAGGTGAATGGCTCTCAGGACCTGTACAAGTATTCTCAGTATGTGGCCTTATACTTTTATACAGTCCTTAGTGACTTTCGATAGTCCTGTAATTTACAATATACTACGTAAATCCAATGTCATGAAGCTAAATGAAGACCATGTCCTCACGACGAGTATTTCAAGTATTCCAACTTAAAATAATCGTCTAAAACCGAAAATAATCATTCCCATTGACCTCAATAGAAAATATGCATTGTAGTCGATTTTTTTATTTTTTTTTGAGTATAAAAAATTAGAACATGTTCATTATTCAGTCGTCTTCCGCGTGCGGATCTGCATCCAAAACCCCATAGAGATGAATGCGACTCGTTTTTTGACTGTAAATATGATGGTGAGAAAAAACAACCTAAAATCCACATGAATTTCTAGTTGAAAATCGCATTGTCCGATGACTAAATTATACGCGTTAGAATTAGTCAGGTTATCAAAGCAGGGTGTAATTAGGGTTTATTGCAGCGTAATTGCGCACCAAAATTCAACCCGCAAATACGTCGTCTAAAACATACCCTTCGGCTAAATCGACATGGCATTGGGCAAAAATACTCGCTGAAAACCAAATTCTAAAAACGTTCGTAAAACTTTTTTTTTTTTGGCCGGTGCATGTCGTAAAGCGACTGTTTTTTGGCGCATGGTTTTTGTTTTTTGTTTTTTTGCAGAAATGAACAGTATTAATTGCTGTGGATTTCTACAAAAAAAAAAAAAAAAACCGCACCAAAAAAAGTTTTAAAAAACGCTCGCTGGTTTAAATAGACTTCATTACCAAATTTTTTGGTCCGTTTTTAGAATTTTTTGCAACATGTTCCAAAAAACGACCGGGAGCAGAAATGAGCTTAAAAAAAAAAAAAAAAAGTTGGGGAGATACAGAGGTTTTTCATATTAGGCCTGTTCACCACGGCTTATTTCAGAAAGTTTTTACAAACGGTTTTTCCGATGTAAATTACGTTTGAAAATCAGTTTGAAAATCAGTTGCATAAAAGTGTCACTAAGTGTGGCACGTATTTGTAACTGAATTTCCCGACGGATTCACCATCTACAATCATTGTAGGTGGTTGAATCCGTCCGGAATAATTGACATGTCAATTTTTTTTTCCGTCCGGATTCCCGTCGTCAAATCCGCTGGGGCGGCAATCCGACAGGGAAAAATTACGCGTCGTGGGTTAAAACGACGAGCCGTATTTTTATTGAAATCAATAGAAAATAGGCTGTGACTTATTTCGGACGGATTTGCCGACGGATTGACGATCGTCAATCCGTCGGCAAATACGCGGCGAAATAAGCCGTGTGAACGAGGCCTTAAAGTCTGAGATCTGTTTTCAGTCAAAAACGCCCGAAAAAAAAACTAACCGAAAATGTGTGAAGTGGAGACGTAGCCTTGGGGTATGGTATGTTCACACGGCGTGATGAGTCCGTGTGAACATACACTTTTAGATACGTGTTTGGATCAGTCTTTCGCACCCAAACACTTATCTAATAATGAGCAATGTGATTTTACATTGCTTTTAGCTTGAAACGCGCATCGGCGTTCACACGAGTGATGTGTGTGTCTCACTGCGTCTTTCGGATCCGTTCCAAGAATTGACATGCAATTCTTTGTCCGTAAGACGCAGCAGGAGCCCTATTTGAAACGATAAGGTGCGATCCTGCTGCATCCAACGCGCAGCTGCCTGTTGGATATGTGTTGGATCCGTTTAGGATCTGATCGATCGCTGCATTTTTTTAATGCGATTTTCGTATCCAACGTGGATCCAAAAGCACCGTGTTACACTGTTTTTGTATATGGTATGTTCTTTTCTCTCCAAGCCCTTTAAACATTTCTGATTTGTATTCTTTTCATATTAGATGAAACAAATGAGACTGACGTCCAGCCACAACCACAGAACAGCCAGTTTATATGGAAACAGAGTCGACAGTTACTAAGACAGTAAGTGACTCATCATAATTAGAGATCGTAAGCAACAAGTAATTTTTGGGGAGCAGTGAATAGATGCGGAATAGCATTTATAGTGGCGTTTAATCCATGATCACTTTCCTCTGCTCCTTTTACTGTATTTCTGTTTGGATTGTTGTGGTGCCCATTATGGCCTTCTGTCATGAATGGGGCATTGTGCCAGTGACTGTAGAGGCTGGTGGAGACAACTCTTGCAGCTGGTACCAGATGATTTGTTAGTATGAGCGGTGTGCACTGTGTGCCATTGTATAAATGCTCCACCGCTGTTGGAAGGATATACGTTATTAGTATTGTTTCTTCTCCGACAAATGAATCCTATACTGATGTTCTTGTCATTGCGACCACTTCTCCTCTAGGTATCTGCAGGAGGTCGGCTACACAGACACCATATTAGAAGTGAAGTCAAAGCGGGTGCGTGCATTGTTAGGGATTTCTGCTGATTGTTCAGATCGACTCACAGATACAAATCAAGACTCCATGGTAAATGGCACAGAGACTGAACTTCCTAATCCGCTGGTCATCGGGTAGGTCTCCTATTTTTTTGCTTTTTTTGGTCTGCATTGGCTGTAAACCATTTGGCTATAGGAGTCCTTCCTTCTGCTCAAAGTATGTTGATGACGCAGATCTTTGTGTGTGATGGGAAGTAGTTGGTACGTTCTGTAGGATTTGATGGTCTATTTTGTATCCTCTTTTATTTTGTAGATGTGTATGTCTTAGGGCTGGCTCACACGAAGTTCGTGGCTTACGTCAAACATACACGTAACAATAAATAGTATTGGAATTTATAAATGAAGTAATCGTTTATTTCCTTACCCCACTTGGTATGTTTGCACCGTATAGCTCTGTCTGTGAAGCTGGTTGTTGGCACGAACTCCAAAGGTAAATTTATATTGAGAAAATAATGGAAATTAATTTTTTTTTGTAAAACCAGCACTACTTTATTTGCGTTTTTGTTCGGAAGAAAATAAAGCGGCGAGCTGTACGATGCAACGGATTTTGCCATGTCCTGCTCCTGTAATCTGCCGTTATGCTTGCCACATTATTTGCACTTATATTGGAAGAAAATAAAGTGCTGGTTTTAGGAAAATTTGGATTTCCATTATTTTCTCAACATAAATTTCCCATTGAATGTATAGTTTGACGTATCCTTAGTCTATAATGGGTAAAACATAAAGTCAAAGGAGCATCCGTTTGCATCCGTATACTGTTTATCTAGGGGTCAGAAAAGCCTACTGTACTATATTAGGGTGGGTTCGCATTAAGATATTGCATATGTTGCAGGTATTCGTCAGGGTGCCATGAAAAAAGGTGCCCAGGGGGATAACGCGACACAGCTGCAGCAGCCCCATAGAGGACAATAGAGCAGACGTAATCCAGCATACGTTTATGTTACGGAACTCCTTAGCGTAGTCTGCTACGCGATTGTGTCCCGTGGGGAAATAGAGCAAACGTAGCCCACGCTGGGCTTCGTCCGCTCTCTTATCCTCTGTGGCCATCACAGCTGCATTGTGGTATCTCCCGGGGGGAACTTTTTTTTTCCCACTGTACCTCGATGGATACCTGCAACATATACAGTATCTTATTGTGAACCCACCCTTAGTCTACCCTACAAAAAAAAAAAAAAAAGTATATGCGATAATACTTTTTTTTTTTTTATATTTTTTTTTTTTTCAAATTGTGGAAGTGATGTATGCAGATGTAATGTTATACAAATGTATGCGTTTTTCATCAGAAATCATCAGATGATGATAGAACATTCTTTTACAAAAGTTTCCAGGTTTTTTTTTTGTTGTTTTTTAAAGCAAGGATACAGACACTCCTAACATACTCTTGTGCATTTGAAGTATATGTAAAAAAAAAATAAAATCCTAGGCTTATGCAGTATGATTTGACACTGTTTTTTTTAGGCATATATTTTGAAAGAAAAAGTATTTCCCTATACTAGATGTTACAAATGTAGTGTGAACCTAGCCTTACATGTTTGTCCTATTAAATTCTCTTCTGCCGTTTTCCCATGTTGTAACATTAGTCGCAGTCATAGAGACGTGGTGTCTGTTTGAAGTACGTGGAGTGGATCCATACCAAAAATTTTTTTAAACCGATTATTCACAAAATATTTCCATAAACAATTTCACAGGAAACAACCTTTCTTGTTGTTGTAGAAGCAGGCAGTTGCCAGATAGTTGTGGATGGCGACATCCTATTAGATGTGAATTGCTCTATAATGCAGACACAAATTGCTGAAAATAGATAATTGTAGATCATTGTTGAGAGCAGTATTTCTGACGTTTTGTCCATCTTGTCCTTTATCCACCATAGTCCGAACGTTTGAAGTACAAGTGTATCACCTGGTATTTGTATACATTTGCCTTGCCAGTAGTCTGCGATTTACACAGGTGCCATATATTTGGGATCTATGTTGCTGTTCCCCCACAAGCTCCAGGAACATAATGATGAAACAAAAAAAAAAACAAAACCGGACTAGAACTTCATCGCTGCCATTTTTTTTATTTATTTTTTTTTTTTATTTTGACCTATTGACCTAGATGTGAATTGCTCTACAATGCAGGCACAAATTGTTGAAAATGTATCATTGTTGAGAGCAGTATTTTTTAAAAAAAATTACCTGACTAGAACTTCATCGCTGCCACTTTTTTTATATTTTGAATTGCATGTTTTTATTACAATTTTCCAGATTCAAATCCCACCCACTCCTCCTTGTCCAAAGACTCCCTTCTTATAAGAAAATGAAGTCCAAGGAAACGCTTTACAGCTGTAGGAAATATTTACAGTGTCTTAGCATACTCCATGTGTGAAAGAAACGCTGTACATGTTAGGGCTTGTTCAGACGGAGTTTACACTCCGTGTTATAAGCGCTTTTAGGATCCGTCTTGGGCTCCGCTCTTAGTCATTCCCAACCATTTGATATGATGCACAGTACATCAAACGTCCATTGGCAGATATGTAATCTTTCTTTAAAGAAATCCCACCCTATATTTTTGCCTGTTCCCTGGGAACAGACCCTAACTGACTGACTGTATTACTGGTTCCTCTTTATATGTACAGTTCCTTTAATTTGGTTATTTAATTTTATGAACAAATTCCTGAAGGGATAGGGCCCCCTCATGTAATCAGTGCCACTTGAATGTTCAGCATTCACACTTTGGTAAAGCAGTGCCATTGATTGGCTGTAGTAGATCCCAGCGGCAAGTGCTAATTGACGGTTATCTTTCAGCCAATCGCGTGTGCTCTAATCATGAAGCGTGCACACTGATTGGCTGGATGATTGACCGTTGTGTATGCCACAGATCACCACTGGCCAGCGGCCTAGCAAGCTCATGCTGCGTTCCACATACAAGGCCATTGTAAGTTGATTTTATTGGAAGTTGAGTGGTGGTCACAGTATAACGGCCAAAAATTGTGTAGCCTCCATATAACTATTACAGCATTCAAGTAGATTATTTTAGCTGAAGTAATCACCAAGCCCGTATCACTGACAACTGATTGATAGGCATGTCTCCATATATAATATAATGGAAAAGCCGTTTCAGTGTTCTGTTTGTAGAGCAGTGAGATGTCCAGAGCTGTGTCCATCACAGACATGCATTGGAAGCTTTTCCAAATCCAACATGGAAATTTCCTCTAATTTATACCTGTTAGGGTATGTTCACACGGCTTATTATGGGGAGCATTTCGCACCGTACTGCGCTCTAATACGAGCGCGATGCGCCCCATAATTAGTGATCCATAGCTCTCATAGAGAACTATGGGTTATGCCTCCTCTCCCCGGGCGTACAATACGATCGCATTGTACAAACGGGGAGATAAGTGACATGTGGGGAGATAAGTGACGGTGAAAGCGCTGTGAGTAATGACAGTCTACGGGGCTGACGCCCCCCCGCGTCGCAGGAGTACACGCCTCACTCCTAAACACCCGGCGTAATTGCGGGGCGCACTGTACGCCCCACAACTACGCCGTGTGAACATAGCCTTACACTTGATGTGGCTATTCTACACACTGATCTCTGGATGGAGTCATCGGCCTGACGGAAAGGTTGAGGTTCTGTACCGTTCATAGTATTGAATCCTCAGTGATTGTTACACGTTGAATGGCTTATTGGATAAACAAGTTGGTCCACATGGTTATCCTCTTATGTTCTAGCAACTGCTCTGAAAGCAGAAGACAGCTATTGACTTGAGCATGGTTCAGCAGATTGTAGTATTGTTAGTGGATTACACCAATTTAATTTAAATTGTAGGGTAGGTATTTTGAATTATGATTATAGTAAATGGCCTAATTGTTTTTTTTTTTATTATTTTTTTTTTTTTACATGACAACATTTTTACCTGGCCATTGCTATGATGTCAGTCTAGTATACAGGCTTTGATTTGAGTTTTTGCTTATAAATGTCACCTTAAGTATATAGTTTTATGTAATGAATCTAGCTGAATAGAGCTCTTTTTTCTGACTAATATAATAAGTGTTGAATTGGGAATGCGCTCATCTGCAGGCTGCATTCACTTGAGCAAGAGGAGCTAAGCAGATTGATATGAATTGTAGGAAATTATTTGGTAGAATGTGTACGGTCTATTTGTTTGCATTCCTGCTTATTCTGGATTAGTGTACCTACCCTAAAGGTGTTGTGTTCACACGGGGTAATTTCGGCGTGCATTTCGAGTGGTATTTGTGCTCTAATACGAGCGAGATGCGCGCCGAAATTACGGTAATCCTTAGCTCTTATAGAGAACTATGGAATACGACTTCTCTCCATGCTTGCACAATACGATCGTGTTGTACACGCGGGGAGATAAGGACATGTCAATTATTCCGGGAATACGCCGTCGAGTATGATGTATGGCCGGCAGGCTTCCAGCCCCCCGTGACGCGTGAGTCCACGCATATTAGCGTGGGCTCCCGAAAGACATGGTGTACTGCGGCGCGTACTGTACGGGCTGCAGCACATTGTGTGAACATACCCTTAGGGTAAGATCACATGGTTGATTTTTGACGCTGGTATCAGAGCATTTCAACACTCAAAACAGCGTTGAAGAAAGCCTCTAAAATGCCCCCATTTCGTTTTCATCAATCTCTATGTAAAACAGTGTTGTAGTTCACACACGACAGGTTTTCCGCACTTCTTTGGACACTGTTTTGGGCGCTGAAAAAGTCATGTCAATTCTTGAAGCATTTTCAATGCTGAAAATCCCCATAGAAATTAATGAAGAACTTCCAAACCTCGATGCGGTTTTAGGCATGTTCTTCAGCACGGTGTTTGTCCTGGCTATTCATTTGTATGGATCTCATCACTAAAAAAAGTGCTCAATATCCAAAGGGGAAATGCTTTTTATTATGGAATAAAGTAAAAAGCATCTGCCCCGCTGGATATTGAGCACTTTTTTAGTGACGTAGATCCATAGCAAGCCAGACAGGCCGGCGGTGATTCGTGCTGGGCGTTTGCTGAAAACAGGTTCCTTTTCTGCTGTTAGACAGACCAGAAAGATGAGCATTGCTATCATGGTTTTATTATATTAATTTGTATTGGTGTTTAAAAAAAAAAAAAAAAACATTGTTGGAAAAACCTTATCAAAAACCTCACCTGAAAAGTACTTAGTTGAGGCACTTTTCAGACGAAGTTTTGACGCTGATTTGGACGCTGACAATTCGGTGTCCAAATCAGCTGGTGAACCTACTCTTAGGCTATGTCGCCACATTAAAGTTAAAATACCGTCGGAAATCCAACGGTATTTTAACTTCGCCACATTGCCATTTTCCTGGCGACTCCGTACTTGGGTTGCACGGGAATCTGAAGGTTATCCAGTGTTATCCGCCGGACGGACGACAGCTTTGGCAGAAAACCGTGCTGTTTAGACTTTAGCACAGATTTTCTATTGAAGTCTACACAGCGCTGGGTACAGTCGAATTTTTGGCGGATTCTAAATACTGAAAATCCAAGGAGAATCCAGTGTTGTGTAGACCTCATAAAGTAACACAAGACTAAAATATGAACACATTCTGAAATGTCTCATTAGGAAAATGAGAGCATATCACCTGTAATTCAGTAGTAAAAAGAACCACCGGCCCTTTAAAAATGGGAAAAATGATGTCACAGCATGATGATTACCATGTTAACAGCTTTGTGAGACTTTCTGCTTTTGGGCTGGGAGAGAGGTGGGGGTGATGCATGTGAGTCGGCAGCATGTGAACACTGAGAGATCTGTGCTGCTATGTTCATGTTGGATGTTATTACACTGGCAGCAGTGTGATATGGATACCTGTGTGTTCTAGAGGAGAAAAGGAGACTGGGCAGCAACAATAAACCCCGTCCAATGTTTCAGTATGGCCCCCCTTATGCTTGTATGGAAAACTAATAAAACCCTGTACAAGTATTCTTCAGCTTCCCTGTTGTGTTCCCAGGGAGAGGGAATCAGCGCCAAAATTAAAAGCAGTGCTTGTAGTGAGAAACTAATATTAAACCCTGTACAAGCATATGTCTTCAGCTTCCCCTGCACAGTTGGTATCTCCCAGGGAGAGAATCTCGCCAGATTATGACCTTGCTGTAAAAAAATGAAAATAAAACCTGTTTCTCTGTTATACAGCGGAAAATCTACTATACATTTTTGTGTGTTTGTGTGATGGGTTTTCTTTAAGAACTCCAGTGGGTGGTCCTACTCTGTGATTAGCAGTTACCTCCATGTGCACACATTTATGGAAGGCTGTCAGTCACTGATGACACCGCCCACTGGACTCCTTAAAGCAGGATAAGTAGAAATTTGAACAATTAAATTACAAGTTCTACTTATTTCTCTTCCCACAAAACTACTTCTCAATCCGCTAGGCTCCTCCTGGTCTACAACTTGCTGCCTCTAAAACAGATAAGTGTTTAATAGCTTCAGTGTACAGCTTCTTATATTCCTACCAAAGTAGATCCCTTCTAGTTATGGTATGTTAGATATTTTCAAACTGCTACGGTAAGTGTAACAAAATGTGAAGACTCTCAAACAGTCAGTCCACCAAAAAGTGACGAGTTCTAGATGACAGATAGTAGGTGAGTGGTATATGCAGCCTGGCCATTTTGCTTTTTTTTTTTTCATAAAACTGTATTCGATGCTTGAGGTAAGGCTCTTCACATCTGCATTGGAGGCTTCATTCCAGATTTCATTGTGTTTGATAAGAATAGCATTGCATGCAAGGTTCTTTGTCAAAACTGACACCATGGTGGCATTAGAGGACTCCATTGTAAGTCCATATCACCATAGATCCATTTATAACAGGAACCACGACGCAGATGTGATGACACCTGATGTTTTTTTCTTTTCTTATGTTATTGTGAACAACATTCATTTCGGTGGATTTCATATTTTATTTAATGCAACAGAATTGCTAGAGGAATGTGGCATGAAAGCAATAGATTTTGTGTAGGAGATGTGACAAGTGCTAATTACCAGGTTGTTTGAATGACATCTGCCTTTTTGGGTTGAAATTCCCATTGTATGTGTTTCTTTGCACCCTCATCCATCTCCTCCAGAGAGAAGAGCCTATGTAGAAATATTCAAGCCAAGATTTTTTTTTATTTTTTTTTCCTGTTCTGCACAGAAATCTGTCAATGTCATGTCTGCTGCTGTTCATTTAATCAGATTAAATAGAGGAGCTTTTTTTCTTTCTTTCTTTGACAATAGGAAACCAGATATGACCGACTCTGCCTCTGTTCTCGAAACATTTAAATTTCTGGAAAATGCTGCTGCCGAGTTCAGTGATGAAGAAGATGACGACGACAATGATGGCAGAGACAAGACTATTATAGATGCTGCAACGGTAAATCCTTACACTGGTTATGTATAAAATAAACTGGATGCTGTGACCATTTAAAAATGGTGGAACATCCATTAAAAAGGGTGTTTTTTGTTGTTTTAATAGTTCAACATGCCATATTTGGAGACCTGGGAAGGTTGGCCTAGTGTGGACGATCCTTTTGGGTTTTTGTTTTTCAACTATTATTATTGCAGTGTGATATATATTGTATTGGGGTTGGCTTATAGTAGGATGCATTTATCACTGTTGACTTCCTGAGTCACATTGATTGATTTGAATGTTTGAAGGGAATCTGTAAGGCTATGTTCACACAGCGTAATTTTGGTGCGCATTTCGCCGCGTATTTGCCCTCTTATACGGGCAACATGCGCGCCGAAATTACGTTAATCCATAGTTCTCATAGAGAACTATGGATTACGCCTCCTCTCCCCGATCGTATTGTACGCGCGGGGAGATAAGTGACATGTCGGTTAATCACGGGGAATGCGCACCGTGAGTAATAAATGTCAATGGGGCTGCCAGCACCCACGCGCCGCGGAGTATGCGCGTATTAGAGCAAGCTCCCGAACAACACGATGTACTGCGGCGCGTACTGTACGCTCCGCAGTACATCATGTGAACATATCCTAAGGGTTCTATGCTCCCATATCTAAGAATAGGATGTGACAAAGGGAGAGAAGCTGAGCTCCAAGATATATAGGTTTGTGTGATTTTGATGCTGAATTTCAGAAAGTAAATTGCAGAACACTATCTGTCAAAGTGAAACTGCTACTGACCACACCCACATAGTGATTGGTAGTCTGCTCGGTACATACACTGATACGGGGAAAGCTGACAATCACTGTATGTGGGTGTGGTCAGTAGCACTTCCAGTTAGGATTCCATGCTCTGCTTTTTACTCAGAAATCTTGTTCCAAATCATATAACCCTATTTATCACAGAGCTCGGCTTCTCTCCTCTATTGTATAACCCTATATATCACAGAGCTCAGCTTCTCTCCTCTATTGTATAACCCTATATATCACAGAACTCAGCTTCTCTCCTCCATCATATAACCCTATATATCACAGAGCTCAGCTTCTCTCCTATCATATAACCCTATTTATCACAGAGCTCAGCTTCTCTCCTCTATTGTATAACCCTATATATCACAGAGCTCGGCTTCTCTCCTCTATTGTATAACCCTATATATCACAGAGCTCGGCTTCTCTCCTCTATATTATAACCCTATATATCACAGAGCTCAGCTTCTCTCTTCTATTGTATAACCCTATATATCACAGAACTCAGCTTCTCTCCTCCATCATATAACCCTATATATCACAGAGCTCAGCTTATCTCCTATCATATAACCCTACAGTCATGTCCAAAAGTTTTGAGAATGACACAAATATGATATTTTCACATGATCTGTTGCCCTCTGGGTTTTTGTGTGTTTGTCAGATGTTTTTATCACATACAGAAATACAAGTGCAATCATATTATGATTAACAAAAGCTTTTATTGACCGTTAGAATGAGTTAATGCAACAAGTCAATATTTGCAGTGTTGACCCTTCTTCAGGACCTCTGCAATTCTCCCTGGCATGCTCTCAATAAACTTCTGGACCAAATCCTGACTGATAGCAGTCCATTCTTGCACAATCAATGCTTGCATTTTGTCACAATTTGTTGGTTTTTGTTTGTCCACCCGTCTGATGATTGACCACAAGTTCTCAATGGGATTAAGATCTGGGGAGTTTCCAGGCCATGGACCCAAAATCTCTGAGCCATTTAGTTATCACCTTTGCTTTATGGCAAGGTGCTCCATCATGCTGGAAAAGGCATTGTTGATCACCAAACTGCTCTTGGACGGTTGGGAGAAGTTGCTCTTGGAGGACATTCTGGTACCATTCTTTATTCATGGATGTGTTTTTAGGCAAGACTGTTAGAGAGCCGATTCCCTTGGCTGAGAAGCAACCCCACACATGAATGGTTTCTGGATGCTTTACAGTTGGCATGAGACAAGACTGGTGGTATCGCTCACCTTGTCTTCTCCGAACAAGCTGTTTTCCAGATGTTCCAAACATTCGGAAAAGGGATTCATCTGATAAAATGACTTTACCCCGGTCCTCAACAGTCCACTCCCTGTACCTTTGGCAGAATATCAGTCTGTCCCTGATGTTTTTTCTGGAGAGAAGTGGCTTCTTTGCTGCCCTCCTTGACACCAGGCCTTGCTCCATGAGTCTCCGCCTCACAGTGCATGCAGATGCACTCACACTTGCCTGCTGCCATTCCTGAGCAAACTCTGCACTGCTGTTAGTCCGATTCCGAAGCTGAAACACTTAAAAGACGGTCCTGGCGCTTGCTGGTCTTTCTTGGGCGCCCTGGAGCCTTTTTGGCAACAATGGAACCTCTCTCCTTGAATTCCTTGATGATGCGATAGATTGTTGACTGAGGTGCAATCTTTCTAGCTGTAATACTCTTCCCCGTTAGGCCAGTTTTGTGCAGTGCAATGATGACTGCACGTGTTTCTTTAGAGATAACCATGGTTAACAGAAGAGAAACAATGATGCCAAGCACCAGCCTCCTTTTAAAATGTCCAGTGGTGTGATTCTTACTTAATCATGACAGATTGATCTCCAGCCCTGTCCTCATCAACACCCACACCTGTGTTAATGGAGCAATCACTGAAACGATGTTAGCTGGTCCTTTTAAGGCAGGCCTGCAATGAAGTTGAAATGTGTTTTGGGGGAAAAAGTTCATTTTCTAGGCAAATATTGACTTTGCAATTAATTGCTGTTAAGCTGATCACTCTTTATAACATTCTGGAGTATATGCAAATTGCCATTATAAAACCTGATGCAGTAGACTTTGTAAAAATTAACATTTGTATCATTCTCAAAACTTTTGGCCATGACTGTATATATCACAGAGCTCAGCTCCTCTCCTCTATCATATAACCCTATATGTCAGAGCTCAGCTTCTCTCCCTCTATCATATATAATATATAATATGTAATTGTATGCTTATACGTTGGCATCCAATAAATGTATAAGGCTATGTGTACACAGTATGCAAAACCAATCGTATTTTCGGTCAACACAGGTCGTTTTTTCCCCAATCATTTTCTGGCACAGTCGGTTCTAGGCACAGACGGTTGTAAAAACCGTCTCCATCGGTTTCTCGTACTTTCAATTGTACGGTCAACGGGGGGAAAAATAGCTAAATCCAACAATCGACTTTCCAACGGTTTTTGTCCTATGCTGTGTGGCCCCAGCCTAAGTTAGGAAGTACTTCCAATTATTCTTCCAATACCTCCAACAAACTCGGCAATGCAGCCTAAACTTTTAATTTTAGTTTAGTCTTTTGCAAAAAGACTTGGTCGCTCGAGGTTATGTGCTTCTCACTTTGAACACTTGTAGTGAACACACAAAATATATCGGACTGTGTTAACCTTACTGCATTCTTGGTTTTCTTCCTCTAATGTGCAGATTGTGAGGAGACGAGTCATGCCTGATCCTAATGAAGACAGGGACACAGAGGAGGCTCTAAAAGAGTTTGACTTCTTGGTGTCAGATGAGACAGATGGTGCAGAATCTAGGAGTGCTGGGGATGGCACTGAATGGGGTAAGGTTGTGTTGTAATTTCCACAGACATGCCTAAATCCTTACATGCATTATAGTATGGCCCTGTATTGTAGTATATCTCTATAGCTTGTTTTGTATGACACAATAGTACTTCCTTAACCAGCTAAGCTGGTTCTCTACAATAAAAATGTTCAGCCTTTTTCTTTTGTCAGATTATGAATTAATTATTGACAGTAACCCACACCCAATTTTGGTTTTAGGATATATAACCTGCAGGTCGCACAAAGCCTTTGTGCTACCTGTTGTCCATATCCTTTGGAGTTGGCTATTGATGTCAAAGATTTTCCTTTCTTTGTGATTATTTGAGCTTCTAAACGCTTTTCTTTTTTGTGATAAGCTACGTAAAATATAGCAGGCTGGATTTATCAATTCACTTCAAGGTTGAAGGTTTATGAAATTGTGGCCCCCTTCCTTTTCCATAACGGGGGACTCTACCCTTCAACATTAAACACGGAGTTGACAAGTGGTTTTCCAAAAACACAGTATTCCCTCACATAGTAATATAATAAACTTTGTATTATACTTGCTACTTGTGTTTCTTGTAAGTTTGTGGCTGTAACATTTAAAAATGAGGAGCAGTTCAAGGGATTCAAATAACATGGATACTGACACACATTTGCATAGGGCTTGAACCCCTAGCCCGATACTTGGATATGTACTTACAAAAAATTGTGAAGAAAGATCAGAATTGCCTGACAGATACTAACCAATTCTTGCAAAAGCTTAGTAAGATCAACACTAAAGATATAACATTCTTATGTACATTAGATGTCAAATCGCTTTTCACCAATATACCATATGAACAGGCACGTATTGCAATAGGGGAAGCTTTAGCCAATGAACCTCTATTGTCTAATGCACATATTGCGTTTTTACTTACGCTATTGGACTGCATACTCCTGAAAAATTATTTCAGGTTCGGAGATGACTATTATCTCCAAAAACAACGAACTTCGATGGGATTGCCAGTGGGTCCCAGTATCGCTAATATCTATGACGTACTTTGAACGGAATTATGTGCATTCATCTAAATTTACTGATAACATCAAATTATGGCTAAGGTACGTCGACGACGTGTTCCTGTTATGGACAGGAACAGGAGCTGGAGCATTTCCTTGATTACATTAATACTAGACATCCATTAATATCATTTTCTTTAAATAAAAATATAACAACAATTGAATTCTTAGATGTGCAAATTACAAAAAATGATAATATGGAACAGTTCCAGACGAGTCTGTTTGTAAAACCTATGGAACGTAACAATATGATACATCGTCAAAGCTACCATACTCCCCAGTTGTTCTATGGGATTCCCAAGGGGCAACTGATGAGAATACGCCGTATCTGTACAAACGATCAACAATATGACATAGAAGTAGAAAAGATAATTAAGTTTATGCATAGAGGTTATAACAAACAAGAATTAGAAAAGATAAGTGCACAAGTCAGAAAAATTGAAAGGGAAGATTTACTATATAAAAACTCAACAAAAAAACATACATCACGATTCTCCTTTGTAACAAAATATGATAAACAGTCTAACATTATTAGAAAGGCCATAGCTCGCCACTGGCATATTCTACACACAGATTCCAAATTTGGATATCTGTTTAAGGAAAAACCAAGGTACATTTTCAAACGTGGCAGATCATTAGGAGATGAGCTAGTTCATTCAGACATTTGCCCTCCAAAAAAATCCAGACAAGAACTACTAAGAACGGCAAAATGTGGTATGTTCCCATGTCTTTCCTGTACAAATTGTAGTGCAATCATTCGAGGTTCATTTATCTCTTATCCAGTATCGGGTACAAATATATCTGTAAAAGGATATTTTAGTTGTACAACAAGCAATGTCATCTATTATATAAAATGCCCTTGTGGGAAAGGGTATGTGGGTCAAACTAGTCGCTCTGTTAAAACGAGGATAAGTGAACACACATCGACAATACGTAATTACAAAAGTACATCACACATAGAACAGAAAAAACAACAAACATATGGTGAAACAGCTCTAGCACAGCACTTTTGTGACTCAAAACACACCGTGAGAGATTTACGCTGGTGTGTTCTTGAAGAGGTACCTGTACAGGCTACAAATCTCAACAAAACCAAACTCCTCCAAAGAGAGGCTTTTTGGATTAGTAGATTGGAAACAAAAATTCCTAAAGGATTAAATGAGATATTTAGTCTCAGATGTTTTTCATAAAAAATCTTTTGAATTGAAATATTTTGGTATTGATATATTTTTCCAAGTAGGTAGACAGATCACAACAGTTATGTATTTATATAAGAAAATGGGCTTAGATATATTTGCAGTATAGTAGCACTAAATAGGTAAGGGTAACATAGGGTTAATACTCACCTGCTTACCTAATGTGATCGCATATCAGTGAATGTGACTCTGTGTACGCATGCCTGAAGAAGGAAATTGTGTGCAACATGGAGCTCCCAACCAGTCAGCTCTACTATGAGATTGCATACCACTGAAATGTGAATACTATGGACTGTAAAGACTACAGCTACAGCTAAGTACCGACTTATGAATGTTTAATAGAACGATGATTTGGAATGTAAAGGCATGCAGCCATAACTAATGTTCCATACGTTCAGTAAAACGCAACGATTTTATATGCAAATGTGTGTCAGTATCCATGTTGTTATTTGAATTGCTTTCAAGGAGATGGGAAAACTCTGGTTGGATGACTGAATCTCTGTCGGTGCAGCCTAGAGAGATATAAAATATAATACGGCACTAGATGTGTATACGAGCAGTTCAAGGGGTTTGAATACTTCTACAACTCAACAAGTGTTTGGGTATATCCAAATATATTATCTATGTATATGCGTGTGATATATTTAAGCATACACGTACATTGTATATATTAGGGGGAGGGAACCTTTGGGAGCATTGTTTGTGCAACATATGCTACTCTGTCTATATACATAAGTGAAATCATTCAGATATACATATGATAACCTGATGTATTTTCTGGATGTATTTACAATGCGCTTTAAAATACAAGTAAGCATGGAAAATAAATCCAATTCCAGCATGTTAATGTGCAACATATCTGCATGCAAAAAAAAATATGGATAAATATGAAGAAAAGTATTGATTGTAACAAACTTTTCATATTAACATGGCTGTAATCAATATGGGCCGGGCCACTGTTGTCAGAGCAATTTTTATGCCAAGGTTAATTAAGCATCTGAATACAGTGTATTTATTTACTTGGCATTTATATTTGGTGCTGCAGATGCATCAGTCTACTATAAGGTCATTTATCAAAGTGCATTTCTTTGTAGAGACTAGAAGTTACCTTTAAAGAAGTTACATAGTAAATAACATTGGAAACAGACACCGGTCCATCAGGTCTAACCTATAAACCTACTGGGTTGAGCGGCAAAAAACACTATGAAGTGGATATTGATTGCCCCATTTGAGGAAAAATTCCTTTCTAACTCCAGTTTGGCAATCGGAAATAAATCTCTGGATTGAAGATCCATCTATAGACTCTAGTATCAAAAAGCAGAAAAAACACAGGAAAAAAATGGGACATTAATTACTCAAAAAACACAGAAACAAGGCCATACTCACAGCTCAAAGGCTGGACTGAAACTGAACCCAGTAAAGAGGCAACACTGGCCCCTATGCTACTTGGGAAAGATAAACAGGTGCAGCTGATTACTGAGCAGTAGCTCACATACCCCACCCCTAGGGGAATAATTAGACTGCACATTAAATTAATACCTGTTCACAGTAGTTTGCAGAAAAGCCACAGTATAATACATGGGGAGATTGCACAAATGCAAAAATACCGATAAGACAACAACTCATACACCTTCAATATATGAGGGGGCTGGTTGCTGGTATTATATTTGCATATAGATAAGGCGATACAAAAGGGTGCCATTAATGCAGATAAGTGTGGTGCACCATGCTGGCTTACAGCCTATTACGCTACTACTCTTCGATTGGGCCGGCTGCCCAGCACTTTTTGGGTGTTCAACACAAAATAGTCACCCTCTGCTCTCCAGTACTTTTGGGCAAAAAAATTGACATACTGGAAAAATATCAAACATGATATGTATTATACTGTGGCTTTTCTGCATACTGTGTTAACAGGTATCAATTTAATGTGCAATCTCATTGTTCCCCTAGTGGTGGGGTATGTGAGCTTCTGCTCAGCAATCGGCTGCACCTGTTTCTTTCCCAACTAGTATAGGGGCCAGTGTTGCCTCTTTACTGGGTTCAGTTTCGGTCCAGCCTGAGCTGTGAGTATGGCCTTGTTTCTGTGTTTTTCTGGTATCACTAATATATTTTTTAAGAAAGGGGTTTTCTTAAACCTTGTCAATAAATTCATCATCACATCTTGTGGCAGCGAGTTCCAAAGTCTGACCGCCTGTAGAATACAGTATCCCTACCTATAGCGATGGTACAACCTTGTTTCTTTTCAGCATTTTTAAGAAAATTGTGTGCCATGATACCGAGGTGAATTAGGAAAATATAATTTCTTTCTTGTAAATCTCCCACAACTCCAGCACCACGTCTGCCAGTGTTCTCTCCTGGTCCTGCAGTAATGACGTTGCAACCAGTCACTGGCATCACTAGTTATGCTTACATGTACGACACAAGATCACGAAGGTCAGTGATTGGATGCATGATCACGTCAACAACATTTGAGATGTCAGTCAGGAAACCATGGAGTGGTGGGAAGTTATAAATGATTAAAGTTGTTTTCTAATTTAACCCCTTAACGACCACCCACTGACTTTTGGCGTCAGCTGGTGCGGGTCGTTCGTTTACAGCAACGTCTTTTGGCGTCGCTGTAGACCTCGGGGTTTGTGGCACCCGGCGCCACAGCTGCGCTGGGATCGGGGCTGTACTACACAGCCCTGACCCCAGAGCATGTCCTGCGAGCATCGGGCTGCGGAGGAAACCTCCGCAACCCGATGCTTTAACCCTTTGATTGCGGCGGTGTGTTACTGCAGCGCAAGCAAAGGGTTCCCCTGCTCTGTCGGGTGATCGGAACACCTGATGACCCGACAGAGCCCAGGGAACGGCTGCACAGTCAGCCCTGGGGACCTAGAGTGGCTCCAGAGCTGTCTGTGTTCTAAGCCAGTGACAGGACACACTGTGTGCTGTCCTGAACACTGCCTGTGTCAGACTGACACAGATTATAATGTATTAGCATATATGAATATGCTAATACATTACTAAGTGTAAAAAAAAAAAAAAAAATTAAAAAATGTAAAAACAGTTCTCCCTTCAGGGGATTTAAAAAAATAAGAAAAAGGGAAAAAAGAACTGAAAAAAAAAAAAGAGTAAAAATAATAAAATATTTAATAAAAAATAATTGTGCATAAATTACACAAAAAAACCTACACATATTAGGTATCCACACGACCATAATAACCTGTAGAATTAATCTAACAAGTTAAGTGTGAAATGTGAATGGTGTAAAAAAAACTAACTATTTATTTAAATTTAAAAAAAATTCTGCAATTATTTATAAGTGAACTTAAACTATTCCCCCATAAAGTACAACTTGTCTGGAATAAAACGAGGCCTCATACAACTGCGTCATTGAAAAAATAAAAAAGTTACAATTGTTGAAACGCAAGGAGGCAAAAACTAAAAAAAAATGTTCTGGTCATTAACTACTTTTCAGGCCTGGGAGTTAAGGGGTTAATATCTTAACCAGTTTATACTCCATTTTCTTAGTATTCAAAGTCCCACCTCTCCCAAAATTTACAGCTAAGACTGAAGATGCGGTCGTGCTTGTATACAGCTCTCTAGTCTGTTCTATGGGAGTGCTGCATACAGCCAAACACAGCAAAACATTCCTGTAATGGAGATTAAAGTAATACAACAGTTCTTACCTTGGACTTTGATATGCCATTAAAGTCTGAAAGATGTAAGTACTGGTGAGCGATGTGTCCGGCTGTACTTGGAATTCCCATTGGCCAGAATGGAGAGCCGTGCACAAGTGCATCTGGCTCTCCATTCGGAGCTGTCACTTTCTGTAGCCTGTTCCCAAGATAGGTGTGGGTCACAGAGTTAGTACCCGCACCTATCAGATTTTGATGGCATATGCTAGCAATATGACATCAAACACTATGGTGGGGCCACCCCTTTAACTGATGGAATTGTTTTTTTACTCTAAGGGCGCGTTCCCACTGCACAGGAAAAATACCGGCCGGTTTGCCGGCCGGTATTTGTCCTGTTTTGCGCCCGTCCCCTCGGCCGCGGGGGGGGGAGGAGGGGGATGGCTTTTCTCCGCGATGAGCGGAGAACAGCCCTCCCATTGAGAAGCACATCTTCCGTAGGGAAACCGGATGGAAGATTGTGCTTTTACAATGTTTTGGCGCCGGACCGCCGGCGGCAAAACCTGTGCAGTGGGGACATAAAGCACCATTGTGCTCATTTTCGGCCGGTTTTTCAGGCGGTCTGAAAAACGGCCGAAAACCCTTGCCGTGGGGACATGCCCTAAGGCTATGTCTCCACTGCACACATTTTCAGTTGTTGTTTTTCAGCGTTTTTCGTTTTCTAAATCTGCTGAAAAAAATGACTGAACACAGATCCCCTACTAAAAACCTTCTGTAGTCTCCACTGAACTTTTTTTTTTTTCCCTACTTGTTTTTGCTGCTGGTCGTTTTTTGAAACCTATTGAAAAAAAAAAACGACCGAGCATGGCAGAAAATTTACTATTGGAGTCTAAGTAAAGTGCTGGGTGTATTGGGCACTTTTTTTTTCAGAAATCCATAGCCAATATAATGCTGTGCATTTCTGCAAAAAACTCGCCAAAAAATGGTTTCAGTAGCTTTTGACAGCAGTGGACCAAAAAACTCAGTTTTCTGAACATTTGATTGTTTTTTTTCCAATGCTGTGTAGACCTAGCCTAACTAAATCCTTCAAGCCTTGAATGGAAGTTCTGCATATAGCAGTATAATTGCTTCACATTTCAAGTACGGTAACCTCGAAGATTGTATATATGCTTCTCTGCTTCCTGTTGAAAACAAGAGTAATTTATAGATGTTTTGCAAATCTGAACTTGTTGCACCTTGAAACTTATGATGATTTGCTCCAGAATACTATCCCTGGAATGAGGAAATTCAGGAGAAAAGAAATGTATTACCAGTTGAACCTTGGGTTCATCTTGTCCACCTTTTTTAAAATGTTAACTGTAGCTAGTATTTCCAGCTTCCTTGCATTTCCAGCTTGTGAAACCTTTTAAAAACTACAGCGGTGTAAAGGCCGCCTTCTATATTTGTGTTATTTGTTGCCTTAATTTCTAGAAAGAAACCTATTTGTCACCCACGCCACACTATAAAAATTATAAATTCTTTTACATTTTACAATTTAATTAACTTGCTCAAAAGCAGTATATTGAATATATTAATTTACACTCTTTTAATCCTTTTTCTCATATGACTTTGTTTTTTTTTTTATGTGGATCTGCATTTAATTTGTACAAATATGATAGCTTCTTTTAAAACTTAGTTCATATTTTTGTCAGGTTCCTTATATTAATACATTTTAATTAAGAGCTTTGCTACCTTATTTAATAGAAAAAACTTACAGATGAGAGATTTCTGGCAATTTCTGCAGAGAAGATGGAAGACCAGTTGTGTTGTAAAGCCTCTGAAGTCTGGTTGTAGCTGGCACATCGCCACTTTTGTTTTCCATTATTTTTGCAATTAGTCTACCATATTGTGCTTACTAGCTCGGTCTAAACAACCAAGTTCTAAGTTTAACAGAAATTCAGTTGGCAAGTTTCTTCAAATCATTAAATGCATGGTACACAAAAATAAGTTGTGAAATGTCCTACAAGATGCTTACATGTTTCAGAATCCTTAAAGGGGTTGTATCTTTTCATTAAATGGCCTTCAGAATAAGGGAACAGTGAAAACAACCAACTCTGCAATTGGATGTCATTAGCAAAGCTGTCTTGTTTTCACAGTATACCTTATCTTGTGTTTCTGTAAACAAACTTCTCCAGTGCTGGTCGGATAGTAGGATCCCACCTCCATGCATTTCATTAACTGAGGGCTCTAAAAATTTACATTCTGTTCAGCCCCTTGGATGGCTGTATTCACAGAGCTTGCATTCCTGCCTCTCACTCAGAATTAGGGGCCGACAACAATTGTGCCACGGTGCCTTAATGCTCCTGCGTGTAAGGGGCCGACAAAAATGTTACTCTATACCGCTAACTGCTCCTCATTGACACTGCAGCTACTGCTACAATCGGAAAACAGCAGAATTTTGCGTCGTTGCCTTATGTAAACATGAAGGGAGATGGATCTGTGCCCTGCATGGATTCAACTGTAGCAAACCTCCAGCTGTGAGAGATCAGTGCTGAGTTTATAGAGGACTGTTTAGACTGAATGCAGCCCTGTGGTATGTATACAGCTCTTACAAAATAAGACTGCATAGAGAAAGGACAGTGACATGTGGAGGAGGGGGGGGGGGGGACACACTGGAGCCAGCATGAACAGTGAAGAGGGGATGATGTCATCCCCCCTTCAGTTAAGAAACACCCAGCTGGGAGGGGAAGAAACGCCCCTGGATTTCAGGAAGTGAGAGCATCAACCTTCAAGAGAACAGCCCAACTGAAGAAGCGATACATCCCTTTAAATCCTGGCATGCTACAAAATACAGGGGTGTACTGCTAAGAGGATAACTTGTAGATAGCTGTGATCCGGCCCTAGTGAATGGGGAGGCAGTTGCGATGCTCTCCTCTATTCATTTCTATGGGAGTTTGTAATATAACCGAGCAAGTTTCCCCGTTATCTGTGGGTGGCTCGTTGCTAGCTACTAAAAATAAGACAGTGTCTTATTTTTGCTCCTAAAGACGAACTAACACTTATTTTTAGGGGATTTCTTATTTTTCCACGAACAAGAATTCACATTTTTTGTTGAACAAAAAATCAACATGTATTAATATACTGTATGCATAAGCAGCCAAACTGAATTGCATAAAAAAAATGTACTATGTCTTATTTTCGGGTGATGTCTTATTTTCAGGAAAACTGGGTATGAGCCGACCGGTTAACAGGAACTTGCATTGTGAAAATATCCTTTTAAGAGTAAGGGGGTTCTATATTTTGTTGTACTCTATGATTAAAGATTACGAAGCACGTAAGCATCCTGTGGGACATTTCTCAGCTAATATGTATGTACTGTGCTTTTAATGACTCAATTAATGGAAGTTTTATTAAATTGAAGAAACTTGCCTAATGAGTTTCTGTTAAATTTGGCTGTACAATGATTTAGTCCCATCTCACAGCTGGTTACAAGCCTTTCATTGTTTAACTGCAGAGCATACCACACCTGTTTTTTCTTATAATTGAAAAACAGAGTTCTGGTACCCTGGTGGGTAAAGTCATCATGTTGAATCTACACAAACTCTTTCAGATCCACTTTACTTGGCTGAGAAGCACCAAGCTAAACTCCCGTGGCTACCAAGCTGTGTTCATTCTGGAGTCTGTTGGGCTTCTGGTAGAATACCTAAATAAGAAACTCTGCTATTTATGAAAGTGCATTTATAATAGGTTTTCACATCGTCTATCTTTGATGTAGTTTGACTTACAGATTGTAATGGTTTTTTACCAAAACTATATGTCCATCCACTATAATAGGGTAGTACAATGCTGTGCACATGTATGATGATCATATGACAAGTGCCTGACTCTTCTTTGGCAAAAAGAAAATTGCTGAAGTCTCCTTCAGTCTTAGTTATTCTTTCAACCACTTTTATTGAAGAGGAATATGTCTGATTTCTTTCACTGTTTAGAAAAGGAAGACCAGTGTCTCATGCCTGAAGCCTGGAATATCGATCAGGGAGTAATAACCAAACTCAAGGAACAATACAAAAAGGACCGCAAGGGGAAAAAAGGGGTGAAGAGTAAGTGGAAAACATTGCACTTCCGAATCATCAATCCCACCTCTTTCATATCCTCCCTTCCCTCCAAAGCTATTTTTCATTATTTTTCTTTCAATGTTTTCCTGGACCACTTACTCTTTTACTTTGCTGCTCCTCCTCTTTTTCCTGCTGTTCACCTTTTAACGGGCATTAGAGCTCTGTCCTCTTTTAGCCAAGTGAGACAATGATAACAGTAATAAGGTTAATGTACTGTTGGATCTGTTGCTTTGAAGTGGAACCAAACCAAATAATTTAGTTTGTATCAATTATAGAGAACTATGGATTACGCCTCCTCTCCCCACTCGTACAATACGATCATAATGTAGGCACGGGGAGATAAGTTACATGTCAATTACTTGCGGCAAATACGCACCGCGAGTAATGCATGTCAATGGGGCCGGTGGGCTCCCCCCCTCTCAGTACTGACTGTACGCGCCGCAGTTACGCCATGCCAACATAGCCTTAAAATACTATGGCATATCACTGGGATAACCATCTAATTGAGGCCTGATCTGAGATTCACACCACTCATGAAAAACAAGAGACAGATAACGCCAACACTGCTCCATATGATCTTGCTTTAATTAATCCAATTCAAGCTGAACATGAGAACAGATTTTTAAAGCCTTTCAAGGAATGCCATGGTATATTTATATAGCTACGTCACAGAATGCTGGAAAATAGTACCTATGGGGCACATATCCAAATGAGGCTAAAACATATGACTAGCTGCTGCTCCCCTTCCCGCCATTCATTTATTGATAGAAAAATTCTATCTTCTATCTGCTTCAAAGCACATGTAAAAAAAAACTCCCCCGTGAATATCAGCCCTATGTAACTGTGTTCCTTCCATATTCCAGGAAGGTGCCTAAAAGGGTAGTCTATTGCTTTTGAAGGGTGTAGAAAAGTTTGCAGCACGCTAGTCTTTCTGATTTGAGTTTAGTTCCACTTTAAGAGCTACACAATTTAAGTGTACAAAGCATACGATTCTGGTCACCGTAAAATATAATGCTCGTGCTCCTCGTTCACTTTTAAAATTGAGTGTTATCGGTTGTAATTGGCGATGGCAGTTCTGTAGTATTTTCATAATGAATGGATTTACAGGGTGACACTTTAATGCAGATTTTGTCCCTGAACTGATGATTAAGGCTCACTTTGCAACACGGATGCTTTATTAAAAATTGTAGTTATAGTATGAAAGCCATGGAGCTCTTTCTGCCCGGGAAAAGACAAGTGAATTTTGCATTGTGCATCAGATATGCATCATGATGTAAGATCATGCTGCGTTCAGACATAGTTGATCATGCCTAATAAATTTGTATGCTCATCCAATCCTGAGCATTACACTGCATCTCAAATGAAATATTCCATCTACATCTGTACAGTACTTTGGTATGCCATGTGAACCTCTTTCTTAATGTCTTCTGCACAGGTAGTGTATGTTGGTGGCTAATAAAACTTAACATGTAGACCTGTGATTTAAGTGGAAAGGCCCAAGGAATGTTTTTAATCTGATCTGTACTTGGAAATGTATTTCTAGTTTCTATATTGTAGGTTCCTATTGGAGACAATATGAAGGAACACATGGAAATAAGTAGTGAACAAAAAAATCTTAAACCAGAATGTGTCTTGTATTTCAGAGTCTTTAAAATAGCCTCTTTTGCTTTGATGGCAGCTTTGCACCCTCTTGGAATTATCTAAAACGGCTACATGAGGTAGTCTCCTAGAATGGTTTTCCAACAGACTTGAAGGAGTTCCCAGAGGTACTGAGCACTTGTTGGCCGACCTGTGCCCCCCATCCATTCTGCTCTGTGGTCTGACTCCTCTTAAACTATCTCCGTTGGGTTTAGGTTGGACAGGTATGAAGGCAATGCCATCCCACCCAACACTCCAACCTTCTCTTTTTTGGTCAGGTATTCTGCGGTGTGTTTGGGTTATTCTCTAGTTGAAAAACAAAGATCTCACTAAGCACAAACCAGATGGGTTGGCTTGTTGCTGGGAAATGCTATGGTAGCCATGCTGGTTTTGTGTGCGCCTCTAATTTTCTATCAGTAACCAGCAAAACACCATCACACCTCTTCACCCTACATCTTCATCTACTTGCCTTTTCTGCATCTTACTTAAAGTGGTTGGAACACAAGATTTCAACTCCTCAAATCAATGTAAATTTCCATTGATGTAATGTCCATTTCTTGTGTTTCTTGGCCCAAGCAATTCTCATGTTGTTCCTTAATAGTTGCTGCTTTGCAGTAGTTTGTCCATAATAGCCCAATTCTCACAGTGTACCCAGAGCAAATGATGTTAAAGGGATGGTGAGAAGCTAATAAATGCTTCCCCCAGGCCGTTGGAGCACGATTATTAGTAGAATTAAAAAAGCCGTAACTTGTAAACCCTCTAGTTTTAGCGTTGTAAGTAACCTATTGATTCCGGCCGAGGATGTCGCTGCTTGGTCTTCACGTGACCCTCCAGCCAATCACAGGCCACAGCATTTCCCCTCCACCCCCCATCTACTTTGAGTCATGGCCTGACAGACTGACGAGCTTTTATTTGTTTCGGAACACCACTTTAAGATGACTCTGGTACTTGATCCAGTGAAACCTTTATTTGGGCTTAAACTTGGGTTGTTAATTTGTTGTTTCTAAGGCTGGTAGCTCTAATGATCTTATCCTCTGTAACTCTTGGTCTCCCTTTCCGGGAGTGGTCCTCATGAGAACCAGTTTCATCATAGTGTTGGATGGTTTTCATGACTGCACTTTAAGGCATAAAGATAGGTCAATCCAGGAAAATTTCCAGAACTTTTACAGTAATGATGGACTGACATTCCTCTTAGTTTAGTGATTTTTGCCATAATATGGATTAGAACTTGATTAGGGCTAAACATTGAAAGGAATAGTGTACCAAGAAATTCCACAAGTTAACTCTTGATAAGGCATACTGGAAACCACTCCAGGTCACTACCCCATAAAGCTCATGGAGAGAATGCAGAGTGTGCAGAGCTGTCATCAAAGCAAAAGGGCACTGCGCTGAAGAATCTAAAACCCTTTCCTGTTTAATACTTTGTGTCTACTACTTTTCATCTACTATTTACTTTTGGGTGTGTTACTTTATAGTTTTCACGTCTTCAATAAGAATCTGCAATGTAGAACGCAAAAAATAAAGGAAAACCTTGGAATGAAAAGGTGTGTGCATAAAGCTTTGACTGTTACCACATACGTTGTTAAATAAATAGAAAAATCAGTATGCGAATATATGCAACTGTATCGGAAATGCCAGACAAAGATTGCGTTATAACTAGATATGTAACAGTATACAACTATCGATTATAACATTGACTATCCACTGACCAGTGAAGTGAATAGTATCTCTTGACAAAGGCACCTGTCAAGAGATGGAATGTATAACCTTTTACTAAGGTCTGCCGAGTCTGAAAACGGCAGGTCTTAAGGGTGGGTGTTCCTGTTATGCAATGGCCACTACATGCTAAAAGTGGTCCAAGGAAGGATTAACTTTTAACCAGTAACAGGGTCAAGGCAGGTATAAAGCAAAGGCTTGCATAAATTGCTGATAGATATCAGAACATACAGTGCATCACACCAATCTGATGGATCACACAGTCTTCGACATAATTTGGAGGAAGGCGTGCTTCACTTTACCAGGAAAAGTGATGGATTGTGCACTCATCAAAAGCCGGCAAGTTGGTATAGACCATGTGATTATCTGGGCAATGTGATGCTAGCAAATCTTGGGCCATGGCATGTTGATGTACTACTTGCCTGAACACTGTCTTACACCAAGCACACACCTTGATAGTATTTGTGTCTGTGTCCCTTTCAGCATTCCAAAAAAAGCATTTACCCTTTGCAATGATTCTTCGATTGGGTTTTTAGAACCTAAAAAATTTGGAACTTTTTGTGGGACAGAATAGTGTAAGGTGTATTCTATACCACAAAGCTTTTTTTGGCGGAAAAGACCGTTAGAAAAAAAGTTGTGTCTGTCGAACCCTGAGACTCAGTGGCTTTGTTATGCCTGAATACCTTCTAGCAGGTATTTAGATTTTTTTTGGGCCCTTTTAGGACTGATACTCAGTGGCTTCCCTAAAAAATACTGATCATGATGTGTAGAATGCTATGCCTTTTAATTTATAATGGACTTTTTAGGCTGGGTTCCCCACACGGTTAAATGAGGGGCTTAAAAAATTGCCCCGCAATTACGCCGCGTGGCCGGGAGGGGGGCCGGCCCTCCCGGCCCCCAGACTTGCATTTTCCAGCGTCGGTATACGCCCCTGGTAATTACATGTCACTTTTCTCCCCCTTGGGTATTCGTGAGCAGGGAGGGAGCGTAATCCTAGTTTTCTAGGAACTGTGGTTTCGTAATGACTTGGGGGTATTTTCCCGCGTAATTTGCCACTCCCGGGGCTAAATTTTCGGACTGAAATACGTCCAATTTTAAGCCGTGTGAACATGGCCTTATAGATCTGGTCTCTTCACTAGTTGTTTGGATTGTTTTTCAGGGCAGTTCAACATTTGTTTCTAATTTGCTTATTGGATAGTGAAAATAGTGAAATAGTGTGGGATATTAATTAGAAAAATAATATACACTAAAACTCTGTTTTTAAAATGGAGAGGATAATAAATTATTTCATTCCTGATCTGACTCCTACTTTTTAAGATAGCGATCTTCAATCCCAATGACCACAGCTCCGGGATCTCGGTGTTATTATAGAAACCTTTAAAATCATGAAAAGGCAATAAATCTTTTATTTCTATTATCCCTCGCTAAAAGAATAATACTATAATTAACAATAGCTTTACACGTAAGGACACACACACCGGTTGAAATAAGTGTTGAACACGTCACAAATTATTTAAGTAAATATATCTCTAAAGGTGCTATTGACATGAAATTCTCATCGGATGTCTGTAATGATCAAATCAAACCATAGAGGTCCATGAATTAAGTTGTGTAATAATGAGAAATGACACCGAAAAAAGGATTGAACACATGAAGAGCTGTGCAAAAAGTCATGGAAAGTCATGACACCAGCTGAAATACATCAGTAATTAGAAAGCAAGCCTGCCATTTAGTGAAATGTATCAGTTGGTTCAACTGGCCTATAAAAAGGTGCCATGCATGAAACCCCTCACGACAGATAAAACCTTATTATTGTAAAACATACTGATGGCATTGGTTACAGAAGAATTTCTAAACTACTGAAGCTTCCAATGAGCACTGTTGGTGCTATAATCTGTAAGTGGAAAGAACATTATATCACCATAAACTAGCCATGACCAGGTGCTCCCTGCAAGATTTCAGACAGAGGAGTGAAAAGAATTGTCCAAAAGCCAAAGACCACCTGTGGAGAGCTAGAGAAAGGCCTGTCGACAGCAGGTACAATTGTTTCAAAGCAACCAATGAGTAATGCACTAACCCTCCATGGCCTATGTGCACGCTCATCACGCAGGACTTCATTGCTGAACAAAAAGCATGTTCAAGCGCTTTTAGGCGTGTTACACAGGCTTATTCCGACGGATTTGTGCGCCGTATTGAGCGCACAAATCCGCGTGAAAAAAAGGGACGGGGCGGAGCGCGGCGGGGGCGCCGCTCCCGGCCCCAAGACAATGCATTGTTTACGGCGCGTCCGCCCCGGGTAAATAATGTGCATGTCACTTTCTCCCCCCGCGGCGGATTTGCCGAGCGGGGAGGAGCGAGGGAAATCCACTGTTCTCTATGAGAGCAGTGGTTTACCGTAATGACTCCGACGGATTGGCGCCGTATTGAAGCGCAAATCCGGCGCGGAATACGGCGCCAATCCATCGGCAAATAAGCCGTGTGAACGGGGCCTTAAAGTTTGCTCAACAACATTTGGACAAGCCTGTGAAATACTGGGAGGATATAGTCTGGTCAGATGAGGCCAAGTGGCACTGCATAACATCCCAAAAACACCATACCAACCGTGACGTTTGGAGGTGGGAACATCATGGTGTGGGGCTGTTTTTCAGCGTACTGCACTGGCATGTAATGGGAAGAAAGATGAACTGACAAGTGCACTGAGATATTCTTGATAAAACCTGCTGCCATCTACCAGGATGATGAAGATGAAACAAGGGAGTACATTTCAGCAAGATAATGGTCCCACACACAGCCAAGGAAACCTAACTGGTTTCAGAGAAAGAAAGAAAAAGCTGCTAGAATGGCCCAGCCAATCACCTGACCTGAATCCAATAGAAATTCTATGGAAGGAACTCAAGTTCAGAGTTCATAGAAGGAGCCAACAGAAGATTCAGGATTTGAAGAATTGGGGGTGGAGTAAAGGGCCAAAGTCCCACCTGAGTAATGCATGCGACTAGTTTCTCAATACAGGAGGCATCTTGAAGTTGTCTTCACCAATAAAGGCTTTTGTACGTCATATTAAATAAATTTCAGTAAGCGCGTTTAATACTTTTTCCCAGTGGTGTTTCTAATTATTCCACATAATTTATGTTAAGCGTTGGTTTAATTTGTTTGTGGTTTGGATTGGTTGTTTCTGACATCTGGTGAGAAATTTCATGTCAACGGCACTTTTTAGAAATGGATTTAGAAAATTAGTGAGGTGTTAAATACATTTTGTCCTGTTTTTGTTTTACTGAATCGGTCAGATGGGTGTTACTATTCTAGTTTTCAAAAGGGTTTGACTCACGTTGACTCACGTTGACTCTGTGTGCAAGGGCACATTGTGATTGGATGATGTCAGACACACCACCAGTTGGTAACACCCATCTGACCGATTCAGTCATAAATTTGTAGAAGTAATGATAGAAACAGTGCAACCATTATGCTCCTGTATTATTTCACAGGGAACACAAGGATTTACTAAAAATAGATATGTCAGGAGATGTCACGTCTTCTATAAAAGTAAGCCACAGAATTCACACTTTGCAATACAGGACAGAAGAGCTAGCCTGGGTCCTATCAATCTAAGGAAATGTAGTCTTTGTGGTGTTCTTACTGTTGATTTGTAAGATGTGTTGCTACCAAAAGCATGTTGTAAACCTTTTGTGTTATTATGGCCATTGAGGTCAGTGCCAAAAAGTTAATAATTTCCATAGCTTCATGGCCAGCAGGAAATTAACATATTTTATTAAGCAAACCATTAATGTTAAATACTGTGTGGCAAAGTAATTCCTACGGGTCATTAATATGCAAGAATTTAATGGTTTCACTTGACTATTTGAGACGTTTCTTTACTTTTTGAGTTTAGAATAAAAACTTTTAAGGGGTTGTCATGATTAAAGTTACACAATATTACATATAATTTAGTTAAGTTATATAATATGCGTCTTAGAACGCTAAGCCTCAAATCACCTTTTGTCCTTTTCCTTGCTTTCCACTCCTCCATTCTTCATTTTCTTAGTATTTCTGGTAAGTAGGGACTTCCTGTTAGGGTATGTTCACACGACGCGTTGGCTCCGTGTAAACATACGTTTTTAGATACGTGTTTGGATCCGTCTGTTGGACCATAAACGGAGTTAAACACGTATCTAACAAATAGCAATGTGATTTACATTGCTTTTAATATGAAACACTCATCTTCGTTCACGCAAGTGATCGCCATTGTGTCTTTCGGATCCATTCCAAGAATTGACATGTCAATTCTTGGGCCGAAAGACGCAGCAGGAGCCCTATTTTAAACTATAGGGTGTGATCCTGCTGCATCCAAACACGCAGCTGTGTGTTGGTTACGTGTTAGATCCGTTTAGGAACCTATCGCCGCTGCGTTTTTGGATGCGATTTTCAGATCCAACTCGGATCCAAAAATGCTGTGTGAATGGCCCCTTAGTCACATGACCATTTCTCAACTGACCTGAACTAGCGTTTACTTGACCTTTACTTCTAAGGGTATGTTCACACGATGTACTGCGGCGCATACAGTATGTGCCGCAGTACATCGTGTGTTTTGGGAGCTCGCGCTGATCAGTGCATACTCCCGAGGCGAGGTGGGCCGGCGACCCGCCGGCCCCATTGACATTCATTACTCGTGGCGCATATTTGCAGTGAATAATTGACATGTCAATTATCTCCCCCGCGCGTACAATACGAGAACTATGAGTTACAGTCATTGTGGCGCGCATCTCGCCCGCATTAGAATGCAAATACGTGGCGAAATGTGCACCGAAATTACGCCGTGTGAACATACCCTAAGCCAGGCATCCTCAAACTGCAGCCCTCCAGCTGTTGGGAAACTACAACTCTCATCATTCCCACTGTTCTAGATTATATAAATGCATGATGGGAGTTGTAGTTTCCCAACAGCTGGAGGGCCGCAGTTTGAGGATGCCTGCCCTAAGCCATGCCCTTGTGGCAGTTAGTAGCTGTGGATGCTCCCAGTAGTATGAACTGGGCATGCTCGACCAGGTAAGTGGAAACGAATCATATGTCCATAACTAGTAGCAGCAAGGGATATATGTTACATCAGCCAGGCTATTTACATAGGAGTGTCGTGTAGGCACTGTTCATTTTCGGTACATATGTTTGCTGTTTTGGCAGTGTGTATTCAATGGGATATAATTTCTATTGTGGTACAATCCATTTAAAGTCCTCTATGGATGTTGGCACATACATCGCTACAAGCCGGCCTCAAAGAACAGGGAGAAAGCCATGCTTACAATGTTCTCCCTGTTCTCTTCCATGGCAGTTCTGAATATAGCCAAGCAAGTGTGATTGGCTATTATCGGAACTCCCAAAGGCAAAGGGGAAAGCAGCTCAAGCACGATCCTCTACCTATTCACTGAGGCTGACTTCCACAAGGTAAAACCCCCATAGGCTATGTTCACACAGCTTATTCACGCCGTAATTGCGGGACGGATTTCGCCCGCAATTACGGCGTGTGCGCGGGGGCGTGGCAGGGGGCCGGCAACTCGTCGGCCCCATAAACATTGTCCATGGCGCGTATCCCGCCGTGATAATTGACATGTCACTTTCTCCCCGCTTGCCGTATTTCGCGAGCGGGGAGAGGAGACGGAATCAATAGTTCTCTTTGAGAACTGTGGATTACCGTAATGACTGGGACGGATTTCAGCCGAAATTCGCGCAGTACAGTGCAAATTACGGACTGAAATCCGTCCCAAAATAAGCCGTGTGAACATAGCTTAAGTACAATGTAACGTAACAATGTAGACTTTTTTTTTTTTTTTTAAATCGTGCAGATCTTTTTAGAATTTTATATTTGAAACATAAGAAAAATTTTGATCTAATTAAAAAATACTTTTTTCTTTTAAATTGCCATATACAGTGTGTGAGATCGGCCTAAAAGTGAGCAGGTTGTGATGGAGCCCTTCCACCATTAGCTGGATTACAGGCATTTCTTTGTAGTGTAGTCACTTGGGAACCTTGGGAGTTCTTAGTGGCTTTTAAATGGGGTCCTAAGCGGGTAATTCCCTCCTATAGATAGGGCTATTAGTCAACAGATCGGTTTATGCTTCTAATTTAGCGTTGTACCTTTGGTATCTCTGCAGAGTTGCGTTCAATAGAAAGTTGTTCTTGGGGAAGTCATGTAAGTTTAATACTATCTGAGAATAAATAAATCTGTCAGAATAGATGGGTCTTACAGTATGTTTTATTGAGATTATTTACTGTTGATTAGTTTCTGGCTAGTTCCAGGTTTATTTTGCTTTTGGAATTGCAATGACTGTAGATATTTTAGGCACTGCTCACCTATGTTCTGTTTTTTTCAGTAGTGGCTCCATTATTCTTGTTGGCACTGCACACAGTGTAGTCCATTACAATTAATATGACAGATGCTCTGGTATAGCTGATATATTTGTTATAAACCTGTATTTTGGCAGTAACATGAATAGCGCCTTGACGGACTATGTTAATGATATACATTACAAGTTATGTAGGTTGAAAGCCTTTTGAATCTCTTATTTCTGAACACATGCTTAATATACAGGCAGGCCCCAGTTTACAAACAGTATAGGGACTGTAGGTTTAAGTTGAACCTGTATGTAAGTCGGAAAAGGTACATTAATTAAATTTAAATCCAGCAAAAAAAGTTTAGTTTTGGAGAGAGTTAGTGCAGAGAAAAGGGTTAACACCCCTTTTACATTTGTTACGCTGCATGCGCCCCTGTTTAGATTTCACCTTTTCCTTTCTCATGTGCTGCTGTGACGTGCTGGCACTTGTAGTTCAGCATTTACTAGCTCCTGTGGAATACAGAACTACAAGTGCCAGCATGCCACAGCAGCACATGTTAACCCACATGTACTATGCAGCACCCATACAATTAGTACATTATGGTGTGGAATGCTGGCACTTGTAGTTCCACAACTACAAATGCCAGCATGCTATAAATCCCCTAATTGTATAGGAGCTGATGCAGTACTGTATTTTACATTGGAGGAAGGGTAGGTGGGGACTGGGAGAAGTAAGAACAGATCTGACGTTGCTGGGGTTGATAGGGCAAGACAAGAGTGGTGTGAGGGAGAGCTGTTGTGCCAGCCTGAAGATGGAGGTTTCCAGCACAGATGGGCAGGAGGAAGGTAAAGAAGAGCTTCTGTGCCAGCCATAAGATGTAGTGGGCGGAGAAAGGCTTGTGACATTTCAACGTGACTCGTGTGTGATGTCAGCACATAAGTCTCCGTTTGTACCTTGGGGACGGATGTAAGTCAGGGACTGCTTGTGCAAAATGTTGACTAGTCGCAGAGTTTTTGGAGTGCAGATTAGCAAGACTTTGTATATTTAGGGCATTGTTTCTAGTTATAGATAGGTTCATATGGTTTCTTGACACTCGCACATTTCCTAAATCTGTAAATGAAATTTCTTGTAGAAATGGCATCATAAGAAATGACTTTGCTGGAACCAGAATCAGATCACATATATCCTTTAGAGTATAGCACATTTGCTGGTCTAGGAAATGTCTTGGACTGGTGGTCAGACCTTTCCATTTCTTAAAGAACGTTTTGTCCCTAAACTTATAACCGGAAAAACCTCCGAAGAAATGTCTCAGCCTGTGTCCCACATAAAACAATCAAAACAGGGATGTGGGAGCATGTTGGAGAAAAGCACAGGTAAGTGTCAACGTGGGTGCAAGGACGTAGACGATGGAATTATGCCTCCATTCTGATTGGCTGCTATTAATGTTGTTCATTACGTATGACATGGAATTGCATTTACTTTGGCTTGTAATAGTAACGGTCCTCTGAAATTTTGCCTTGCAATGTATGCATCTCATTTTTCTTTTTCTTCAAACGTTAAAGCTTCATAAGCTTAGAATTACTTTGCTCAGCTAAAGTCTTGGCTTTGACTTGACACCAATTGTCTTGATGTTACGATGAAGTAAGGTTGTGTGCCTGTAAATATTTTATGATCCCGTTTTTTTTTTTTTTTTTTTCTTTTCTTTTTTCTTCTTTTCTTTTTTTTTTTTTGTGGTTAGGGCCGAACAGATCAAAGCTTCAAGATATGTTGGCAAATCTTCGAGATGTTGATGAGCTACCATCATTGCAGCCCTCCGTGGTGTCGTCTTCAAGACCTGCAAGTTCCCGACTCAGCGAGCAAGAAGTAAACCGAACAGATGAAGGTTAGCTCCCGAATACTGCAGAAAAACCACTTATTAGCTCTTGTTCACCCTTTCTTAGGGGTCATTTATAGAAACATTAAGGTGAAACTGAAGTTTGTAGCCACTGCAAAGGTTTATTAAAGATACACTACCATAAAGTCTTCACATATTAACAAGCGATCTGCAACATGCAGAATGTTTTTTTTTTTTTTTATTGGGGGGGGAGGTATGTATATTATTTAAGTTCTCCTTTGTACATGACTTCCTGGTTTGCTGACTTCCCCTCTGTGAGCTGACAGTACAGCAGTGAGAGAGTTGCTTGATGGCTCTCTTAAAGGGAATGTGTCATCAAAAAATTACTTATTGTTTAACTCACATTTTTATGTTAAACACATTTTTTAGGAATTTTTAGTTTTAATTTTCCATATCCCTTTCAGTATTTTTTTTTTATAATTCTTAAAGGGAACCTGTCACATAGGTTGTGCCCCCCTTGCTGAGGGCAGCACAAGCTAGTGTCAGACCTGCTGTTTCCAGTGCTGTCCCTTATTCTGTAAGATGCAGCAGTTTTAGAGCATTTACCCCTCAAATCATATTCATGAGCAGGTGTTAACCCCGCCCACTGACAGTTATTCACATGTTTCTACCTATTCAAAGTAATAGGTTTGTCCGTTGAGGTGGGCGGGGCTAGCTTCCGATTGGCCGGGTTTGAAAAAAACTGACACTCTGAAGGACTCTTCGAATGACTCTTCTGGCTGAAAACTGCAGATTTGAGCATTAAATGCACGAAAACTACAGCATCTTACAGAATAAGGGACACAGCACTGGAAACAGCAGGCCTGACACTACCTTGTTCTGTCCTCAGCCAGGGGGCAAAAACTATGTGACAGGTTCTCTTTAAGTCCTGCAGTTTTCACTTTGGCCACTAAGCCTAATAATCGTCTGACACTTCGTGTTCTGTTTAGAGGCTTTTCAGCAGTGTCTGCTCATTATCAGTAACAGCAGGGTCAAGCTGAAAGGAGACGCCATTGTGTACAGATAACACAGAATCCACCAGTCACAAGAGATGTCATAGCTCCCCCTCCCCCCTCTCCCTGCACAGTGAAAACTCTCCTATACAAGTCTATGGGACAGAATCTGTCTTAAGAATCCTAGGGGCATGAAGCTGCTGTAAAGTATCTCTCCGACTGCTGTTAAAGCAGTGCAAGCAAGAATGTCTTCCCCACAATCGTATATAGACAGTCGAATTGAGAAATCTACAATCAGGAAATAAAAACGACTGAGAGGAAAAGAATATGGATCAAGGGCTTGATTTAATAAGTAAAAAAAAATTGGCGACAGATTCCTATGGCCTGAAAGGTGTAAGGGTATGTTCACACGGCATGTTCCGTCCGTGTGAACATACGTTATTAGATGCATGTTCGGATCAGTCTATCGGACTCTAAACAGACCCAAACACGCATATAACAAAGTACAGTGTGTTTTATATTGCTTGCAAGAAAGATGCGTGATTTTTTTTTCTCTGTCTCTCACACACAGTGCTATATCCTGCAGATTATTACACCTCTGACCTCTACAGATCTTCAGAAAAAAACTATACGCTTTATCTGTTTGTGTTTACATGGGACTGCACATGATCCCCCTCTCTGCTGCAGGACCTCTGATCGCTGTCGGTGAAAAACCCTGCACGCATACGTTGCACCTACCTCTGCTTACTGTCCGTGACAAACCCCACACGCATACATCGCACTTACCTCTTAGGCCATGTTCACACGGCTTATTTTGGCACGGATTTCTGTCCGTAATTCGCACAGTACGGCACGAATGACGGGCTGAAATACGTCCCAGTCATTACGGTAATCCACAGTTCTCACAGAGAACTATGGCTTATGTCTCCTCTCCCCGCTCGCACAATACGTATATTCACGGCGTATATGCGCAGTGGATAATGCATGTCTATGGGGCCAGCGAGCAGCCCGCCCTGCCCCGTCCCTGTACACACGGCGTAATTGCGGGGTGAAATACGTCCCGCAATTAAGCCATGTGAACATGTCCTTACTGTCAGTGACAAATCTTTCGCTCGCTCTCTTCTCTCGCCTCCTCTCTTCTCCCGCCTCCTCTTCTCTCCTCTTTCTCCGCCTCCTCTTCGCTCCTCTTTCTCCGCCTCCTCTTCGCTCCTCTTTCTCCGCCTCCTCTTCGCTCCTCTTTCTCCGCCTCCTCTTCGCTCCTCTTTCTCCGCCTCCTCTTCGCTCTCGTCCGTGCACACGTCCCCCTGTGTGCACCCGTCCTCGACTTGTTTCCTCCGTCTCCCTCAGACCCGCGTTCCCGTCTGCGACCGGGGGTGGTACCTGGGCGTAACCCAACCAGAGCTCTCACTTGGTTCCCAAACACTAAACAAACAGCCCATTCTCCTAAACCATAGCACTTTGCTTATGGTAACCAAGGACAGACATGCATAGATTTTTGGTCCCCTCCTTTTTCAACTATGATCTTCGTAGCGAGAAAACCCCTTTAAATGATCAGTTTCATTGGAGATTGTATTGATTAGTTACATAAATGAGTGACCACCTTTGTTCCTGAATGTGGCACGGTACAATGTATCACAGTGTGTGTCACGTTAGTACATTATAACCCAGGACATCCCTTGCGTGTGATCATTATAGCTGCTGTAAGTTCTGCAGAAATTATCTCATCCTGTTAAATCACCAGGTAAGAACTATATAAAGTTCTAGCTTGCACTATTGTGATCTTTCAGCTTGTTGACTGATGGGTTAGGGTGCTTTCACACGGTGTGTTTTGGTGCTTTTTTTTTTTTTTTTTTAGACATGCACAGCATAAATTACTGTGCATTTCTGCAAAAAAAAAAAAAAGTACTGTGTGAAAGCACCCTTACGGTGAACTAGCATATCAGAAAAGTTAGTACGTGCATAGAAAAAATATTTTCATTGTGCTAATAAAGTCCCTAGGTTTCAGGGTCGTTGTTTAAATCGAGAGGTTGCTTTTTTGGGGCCTGTAGCTGATCTGCTGTCATGATTCATCGGACTCCTCCACACATGTTGCAGGAAGACTGTTTCCAAGCAACAACCTTCCATACGTTTTCCTTCTCTTCTAATCTTAAACTAAGCATCTGTCACATATTGTTGTGGCTGTCGCTATATTAAAGCATTTCTGTCGAACTGTTTGAGGAAAAAAGACATTATAGGAGCATTTGCTCATATGGAACCTGCTAACAGTTTGAAATGTTTCAGATGGTGACAGGCTTCTTACCACGTTTTGTTTGCTGTCTCTTTAAAGAGACACACTGCCTTCCTGCTGTAATGATGACCCTGTTGTATTAGTCATGTACTAATAGTCTGTTCTACAGGTAGTCCTTTAAATATTAATCCAGAGCTTTAATGTGGGAAAAGAAAACCCTAGTAATGTAATTTAAAGGGGTTGTCTCACTACATTGATTCATCTTACCTCAGTCCGGTTTTCTTAGTTTCACTTTGAATTCAGGGGCTGGCAGCATATCAGGATAGATCAAACAGGTCTGTAGCTATAGTGACCTGAGGAGCTGATGCAGCCCATACAAGAGGCGATATTTAGGAATAGGTAGGACACTGGTAATGGACATATATTGCAAAGTGAGTTTTTGCAAGATCTTTAAAATTAAAAGCAATCCTTGTATTGAGACAACCCCTTTAAGCATACCTTCATACGTAGGAAATTTTGTGTTTTCTTCCTGATTAGTATATTTATTGCCATCTTTCTTGTATGCTTAGGCAATTATGTACACTCTTCTCTTAACTTTGTTTACTGGGATAGAAAGTAGCTTAATGACAGCTACTTTCTGTCATGGGGCCAAGTTCACTTTTCTCTTTATTCACCTTGGCAATTGTTCAGTTATAGCTCCAGCTCCCTCATATCCCTGTAACGCCACTGATACGTGCTTGATTGAATCTAAACCTTTAGACATGCGTGTACAGGACTCCAAAGTAGATATGTCTGTTAGTTTTCCTGGACTGGAGCTCAATACATGGGTTAAAAAAAATAAATAAATAACAACCTAGAAAACAAACTACTAGGAAGTGTAGTTAATTAGTCATATAATACTTACGTATTACAAATTGATGTATCGCGCTTTTACATAATTGTGTGAAATAGAACATATGGGGCCGTTCACACGGCTTATTTCAGGTACGGATTGCAGCCGTATTGGCGGGGCTTCCAATCCGGGCTGCAATTCCGTCCCAGCCATTACGGTTAATCCATCGTTCTTCATAGAGAACCATAGATTCCGTCTCTCTACCGCGCGGCGAATCCTCCGGGCGGGGGAGATAAGGGAGAACGTGACATGCACAGTATCCCGGCTGGGATACGCACCGTGGATAATGAATCGTCTTTGGGGTCGGCGGTCAGCGCCCCACCGCACACGCCCTTATCAAGACGGATTGCGGCGGAATCCAGTCCGCAATTACGGCTTGAATAAGCCATGTGAACCAGCCTAAGAGTGTTTATTTTTCTCACTAAGCAAAAATGTAATGTTATATCTTGTCCCAACACTAATCCTTTCATGTAGTCAATATTGGAAAAAAAAAAATTGGCACCTAGAGGATTTTCACAATTATTGAGTGCTGTGTAAAATCATCGTTGTCATTCAGACAAGGATGGTTTTACAAGCGTATTTCTCGACACGTAACATACCCTCGTAAAAACAATCGACTTGTCACTTCTTTCAGATGCTTACGCAGCAAGAAATACAGAAGTATAGGAGGCAAAAAGTTGCCCCGAGCCATTGCGCGTTGAAAGTACCTGCTTGCAAGCATATACTTTCAACAGTGCTAATGAAGGCTTATTGCGGTGCATACCTATGCACGCCACAATACCCGTGTGACCATCCCCATAAGGTATGTTCACACAGATAGCGCTGCAATACGCCTGCTGTTGATAGTATGCACTGGCCAGCGCGTACTTTCAACAACGGAATGGCCCTGTATCCTATTAGTTTAGTATTTCTCGACGCTTTTTACAGACGCACTGTACACTTCGGGAAATACGAGTGTTTTACATAGCACCCAATAAGTGCTATGATTTTAATACATCCCACAAATACGCTGTGTGTACTTACAGTGGGTACGGAAAGTATTCAGACCCCTTTACATTTTTCACTCTTCGTTTCATTGCAGCCATTTGGCAAGATCAAAAAAGTTCATTTTTTTGCTGATTAATGTGCACTCTGCATCCCATCTTGAAAGAAAAAAAACAAATGTATTTTTACAAATTAATTTAACAAGAAAAACTGAAATATCACAAGGTCTTAAGTATTCAGACCCTTTGCCGTATTGAGTAGAAGAACCCTTTTGAAGCTAGTACAGCCATGAGTCGTCTTAGGAATGTGCAACAAGTTATTCACACCTGGATTTGGGAATCCCTGCATTCTTCCTTGCAGATCCTCTCCTGTTCCCTCAGGTTGGATGGTGAACATTGCGTGGACCCATTCCATTTTCAAGTCTGCTCCAGAGATGCTCAATTTGGCTTGGTCAGGCTCTGGCTGGGCAGTCCAAGAATGTCACAGAGTTGTTTCTCGAAGCCAACTTTGTTATTTAGCTGTGTGCTTAGGGTCATTGTCTTGTTGTGAAGATGAACCTTCGGCCCAGTCTGATTGGTCCAGAGCACTTTCTGGAAGAGGTTTTCATCCAGGATATCTCTTGTACTTGGCCGCATTCATCCTTTCCTTCATTTGCACCAGTCGTCCTGTCCCTGTGAGCTGAAAAACAGCCCCCATAGCATGATTGCTGCCACTACCACGGTGTCACTGTTGGGATTGTTATTGGGCAGGTGCAATGAGCAGTGCCTGGTATTCTCAATACATACCACTGAGAATTAACACCAAAAAATTTAATCTTCATCTCCTCAGACCAGAGAATCTTATTTCTCATAGTCTGTGGGGGTCCTTCATGTGTTGTTTTTTTGCAAACTGTATTCGCCTTTCATATGTCTTGCACTGAGGAGAGGCTTCCGTCGGCGCACACTGCCATAAAGCCTTACTGGTGGAGGGCTGCAGTCGATAGTTTGACTTTGTGGAACTTTCTCCCACAGCCACAGTGATCTTCTCCCAGGATTGCTTAGTTTGGCTGGACAACCAGGTCGAGAAAGAGTTGTTTCCTGGTGTCCCAAATTCTTCATTTAAGGATTATGGGGCCACTGTGTTCTTAGTTAAGTAACATTGAGTGCTGCAGAAATCTTTTGTAACCTTGGCCAGATCCTGTGCCTTGCACAATTCTGTCTCTGAGCTCCTTGGCCAGTTCCTTGCCTCTTGATTTCTCATGTGCTTTGACATTGCCTACTGCTGGGAGGTCTTATATAGAAGGTGTGTGCCTTTCTATTAGTCCATCCCCAGTTTAATTACAACAGCTGGACTCCATTGAAGGAGTAGAACCATCTCAAGGGGGATCAGAAAGGAAGATGGCAGCTTGTGAGTTAAATATGAGTGTCACAGCAAAGGGGTCTACAAAAAATTATGAACAATATTTACAGTTTTTCTTGTTTAATAAATTTTCAAAATTCTACATTTCTGTTTTTTTACCTTTTTAGATGGGGTGCAGTGCTGAGTGTACATTAATGAGCAAAAAAATTTACTTTTTTGGATACTTACCAAATGGTCTGACATGACAACAGACGTGAAAAAATTGAAATACTTCTAAATACTTTCTGTACCCATAGGGTTTTCATATCAGTAAAGCAAAGTATTTGTATATAAGATTTTTCATTTTGTTTTCTGCAGTTGAAGCATTAACGTTTCCACCATCATCTGGAAAATCGTTCATTATGGGAGCGGATGAAGCATTAGAGAATGAACTAGGACTAGGAGAGTTGGCAGGACTCACGGTGGCCAATGAGGCAGACTCTTTGACGTATGATGTAAGTTAATGATGTTTTGAAGGTCTTGATGGAGATGAGTCATTTTTTATTTTTTTTAGTACATGTCGATTTGACAGCTATAATGCTTTTTTGTTCTCGATTATTCTACACTTTTTTTTTGCCTATACATAAAGCTTTATTTTTGTGTTTTACACGACATAAACCACAAAATTGGCACTAAAATAAGTTTTGTAATGTTCGCTGACATTTATGTATAGGTGATACAAAGTTTTAGGTTGCATCTGTGATTGCCGGGACCAGGAGGCTTGTTGCTATTCTCTATATACAGGGAACGATAAGTGGAGAGTCTGGCTGCTGCTGACAGCTGGTTTTCCACACCTGCAGCTGCACACTCTGTATGGCCTTACAGAGTTAGGTGTCAATTCCCAGATGTATATAGTCAACAGGCAGTTGGTATTAAAATATTCATGCAGTTCATGGGTTTCTTCTTTTTCTTTTTTTCTCCTACCATTCTTATCACATTTAAACAAATATTTCTTCATATGGCATACTTTAATCAAAATTTAGGATACAATTCTCCCCTCACCTCCATCTCCCCTATAAATCCTTCCCAACCTGTTTTATAATACCAGGGATTGTATGAAATAGATGTCTAGTATTTGAAAGACAGAAGAGTTTGAACAACTGATAAGGTTTCATTCATGCCACAATTTGGGCCTCCCAGTGAGGTATCCGTTTGAGTTTTCCAATCTTTATAAAAAAAAAACAAAAAAAAAAAAAAACCTTTTTTTGTCAAGGGGGGTTACAAGCCCCCTTTAAAACCCCTGCTCCAACCCAGCCTCCCACTGGTCTGCGTTTTTGCCGGATGATGGCATGTTAATCGCTCACATGACCCTGCACCAGTCGCAGGCCTCCTTAATCTCTTCCTGTATAAGCTGCTATCTGTTGAGGCCTGTGATTGGTTGCAGGGTTAATTAAAATGACAACCCCTTTTTTTAAAGTCTCTTGAAGTGCAGTTAAACCATAGGATACCATAGTGCAAACATACTTTCGTCTGGACTATATTTGCTGTTTTGCTAGTCGTATGCAGTTTGTGTTGAACACAAAAGCATGGTACAGACATAAGGCACGAGTGACACCTTTGAAACTCCTAGTGTGAAGTAACAAATGAAGGGGGGGAAAAAAAAGGATTTTACTATACACATACAGTTTTATATTTCCCTGCGTGTATAATTCTTACCTTTTTGCTCTTTTCTTAAGATTGCAAACAACAAGGATGCACTTAGAAAAACATGGAATCCAAAATTTACACTTAGAAGTCACTTTGATGGAATTCGGGGACTTGTATTCCACCCAACAGAGCCGGTCCTTATAACCGCTTGGTTTTACCGCTAAAAATGTGGAATCTGCAAAAGACTGCCCCTGCAAAAAAAGTATGGTTTTCATTGTTTTATATAAAATTTAGAGGCAGCTTTATTGAACACAGTCCGCACATGCGGGTGTATCTGCATATATCTTCTGAAACCAGGTGCTCCTTCTCTTCCTTGTGATGCTATATGGAGTTTGTAGGCAGGTGCTATTGAATCAACCCCCACCATTAACGGAGAAGAAAGTGCCGATGTTGAATATTGTTCTTCAGCACTGCATCAGACTACTGCTTGTGGAGAAACCATTTCTTGATGTCATGGTGATTTACATCATCATGCCTGCTGATAAACTACCAGCATCTTTTTGCCACTACTGCAATTTCCATACAAATAAAATATCTAAAGTTCCCCCTCCCTAAGAGGGAGCAGAAGGCTAAGCTGGAGGACATAGCGCATCCATGCATTTGAGGCGATACGGCTTTACATGGCCTTTTTTGGGCTAAGCAAATTCTTGTGAAGTTAAATCTAGTCTTGTATATTGGTGAAATGTTTCTTTTAAAAATAGTTGTTCCAGTTAGGAATAGATTTTACAATACATGCTCGTCATTACTATTAGGGTGGTTTCACACATTGCAGGGTTTTTTTTTGCGTTTTTACAAGAGTTAAGTACAAAACCACTAACATTAAAAACCCGTAAGGAAAAACAATTAAAAATCTTGTGGCGGGCAAAATTATGCGGGCACAATTCCTGTTTTGGTTTGGGGTTGAGCTAGAACCCCTTCTTAATGGATGGCATACCTAAAATAAATCTAAACCCCCTTAGATGCAATGGTCACTATTCATTGCAGCGTCTAAGTGGTTTTAGAGGTAGAGAGGGAGGGGATGCCCTCTTTCTCTCCTCTGGCACCCCCTGTTACGCGTTCCCTTGGAGCTGATGGTTTTATACGGTAGCCGGCTACCTGTTAAAAGCTTTTGGGTCTTCTGTATATGCATGTTTAAATCCAAAAGTCCCAGGGGCAAAAAAAAAAAAGTTTTCAGACCTAAATAATCCTAAGTACAAAATAGAAATTCCAATTTTTTTTTCCTAAGAAAATCCCAGTCTATTGAAAAAATAAATTTAATTAAAGCTATACGTAAGTGGTATAGCTGCAGCCTTAATGAGCCAAAGTATAAGATGATCAAACTGTTTATCTCACATGGTGAGCAATGTAAAAAGCTCAGTTAAAAAATGCCAAAATGACAATGTTTTGCAAAAATTCTTCCAAAAAAGATAATAGAAAGTGATAATGCTATCAATAAGTCATCCTGAAAAAAACAAGCTCTTATACTTCTCTGTCCACAGAAAAATAAAAATGCTGTAGATCTTGAATTACAATGACACAAAAGCTAAATTTTTTATTTAAAAAGTATTTTTGTTGCGCAAAAGGGGAAAAAAACTGATTATTGTATTGCCATAATTGTTCTAACTTGGAGTAAATAAAGTTATCACAGTATTGTTTTGTGGATGGCGTAAATTTAAAAAGTAGAAAAACCGTTGCGGAATTACTGCTTATGTTTTTCAGTCCTCCTTTAGGGAGTTAAACATTAATCATTTAAGTTATATGTTCCCAAAATGGTGGTGGCAAAAAAGTCCTAATATGGTTGTTGACCGAAAAATAAAAATTTAGTGCAATTCTAAATGCAATGATGAACAAAAATGAAAAGCGTATTGCTTGATCCTTAAGATCCTGTTTTTACTGTAATTTTTAAACATGTTCACTTTCTGCATGTGTTTTTGATCCAGTTGAGAAACACATGAAGTATCGCAACATGTGAACCCAACCTAAGTTTGGGAGCACTAGAGAATTTGCTGTAGTAAATCTAAGCACCTTTTACATTATTATGGTTATTAATATTATGTATTAGTAATATTATACATTATAATCTACTATTAATCTAAACTTTTAAAATTGCATTCAGTATGTTACATCTTAATAGCCTTAGAACTAGAATATTGATATCCAGTACTCTCTAACTCCACACATTAAAGGGAATCTATCGGCTGATTCATCCTGCCCAAAAACGACAGCATGCAATACAGTGGGGAAAATAAGTATCTGGTACGCTGGCGATGTTGCAAGTTTTCCCACATAGTAAGAATGGAGAGGTCTGTAATTTTTATCGTAGGTACACTTCAACTATGAGACCTACAGAATAAAAAAAAAAAAAAATCTAGAAAATCATTGTTTGATTTTTAAATAATTGCATTCTCTCGCATGAAATAAGTATTTGATCACCTACCAACCAGCGAAAATTCTGGCTCTCACAGACCTGTTAGTTTTTCTATAAGAAACCCTCCTACTCTGCACACATTACTCATATTAATTGCACCTGTTTGTACTCATTACCTGTATAAAAGATACCTGTCCACACACTCAATGAATCACGCTCCAACCTCTCCACCATAGCCAAGACCAAAAAGCTGTCTATAGATGGCAGGGGCAAAATTGTATGCCTGCACAAAGCTGGGATGGGCTACAGGATAATAGGCAAGCAGCTTGGTGAAAAGGCAACAACTGTTGGTGCAAATATTATGAAATGGAAGAAACACAAGATGACTGTCAGTCTTCCTTGGTCTGGGGCTCCATGCAAGATCTCTCCTCGTGGGGATGATTCTGAGAAAGGTCAGGAATCCGCCCAGAACTACACAGGGAGGACCTGGTCAATGAAACTGAATAGAGCTGGGACCACAGCAAAACACTGTGCCGTAGTGGATTAAAATCCTGCAGGGCATGCAAGGTACCCTTGTTCACGCCAGCTCATGTCCAGGCCCATTTGAAGTTCGCCAATGATCACCTGGATGATCCAGAGGAGACATGGCAGAAGGTCATGTGGTAAGATGAGACCAAAAAAGAAGTTGTTGGTATCCACTCCACTTGCCGTGTTTGGAGGAAGAAGGATGAGTACAACCCCATGAACACTGTCCCAACTGTCAAACAAGAGGGTAGAAATGCTTTTCTGCAAAGTGGACAGAACGACTGCACCAAATTGAAGGGAGGACGGATGGGGCCATTTATTGCGAGATTTTGGCCAGCAACCTCCTTTTCTCAGAGCATTGAAGATGAGTCGTGGTTAGGTCTTTTCGCAGGACAGTGACCCGAAACACAAAGCCAGGACAACTAAGGAGTGATTCCGTAAGAAGCATTTCAGGATCCTGGAGTGGCCTAACCAGTCTCCAGACCTGAACCAAATCGAAAATCTTTGGTACTCAATGTAGCCCAGCGACAATCACGAAACCTGAAAGATCTGGAGAAGATCTGTATGGAGGAGGGATCCAAAATCCCTGCTGCAGTGTTTGCAAACTTGGTCAGGAACTACAGGAAACATCTAACCTCTGTAATTGCAAACAAAGGTTTCTGCACCAAGTTCTGTTTTTTTTCTATTGTATCAAATACTTATTTCATGCAATCAAATGCAAATTAATTATTTTAAACTCATACAATGTGATTTTCTTTATTTTTTTTAGATTCTGTGCCTAACAGTTGCAGTGTACCTACGATAGAAATTTCAGACCTCTTTATTCTTTGTAGATGTTAAAACTCGCAAAATCTCCAGTGTATCTAATACTTATTTTCCCCACTGTAGCTGCAGGTGTCCATGTCCCAGCAAGGTGGGTTTTACACTAAAACACTGGTGTTTCAGAGTAAAATACCTGGTACAGTGGGGCTGGTAGAAGGAAAGCTGTCGCGTACAGGGGATATGAGTTTGACGGTCGGTTTCTCACTGCCCCTCAGCTTAACTGGCTGGCTTCTCTCTCCTGTCTAACTATAGAGAGAAACCTGTCAGTAAAGCTAAGGGCGCGAGGAGAAGCCGAACATCAAACTCTGCACCCTGCTCCGGTGCTCTTATAGAGAACTATGGATTACGTCTCCTCTCCCTGCTCGGCGGAGAGATAAGTGACATGTGAATTACTAGCGGAGTATACGCGCCGCTGTTAATACAAGTCTATGGGCCGGCGAGGTGCCAGCCCCCCGCTCCCGCCCCCGTCCACACGCCGTAATTGCGGGGCGTAATTACACCCTGCAAATAAGCCGTGTGAACCTAGCCTAAGGGTGCGTTCCCATGGCAGAGGACAAATACCGGTCGGCTTACCCGACCGGTAGTTGGCCTGTTTTGCGGCCGTCCCCCCGGCCGCGGGGGGGTGGCTGTTCTCCGCGATGAGCAGAGAAAAGCCCTCCCCCTTCACAAGCACAGATTCCGTCCGAAAACCGGACGGAAGATTGTGCTTGTAGAATGTTTTGCAAGCGGAAAAACCGCCGGACGGACAACCCGTGTTGTGGAGACTGCTGCACAGGTTTTCCATAGAGCACCATTGTGCTCATTTTTCGGCCGGTTTTTCAGGTGGTCTGCAAAACCGCAAACCGCCTGAAAAACTGGCTGAAAACCCGTGCAGTGGGGACATGCCCTAAGCTTGCAGATTCCTTGAAGTTGAATTCTTCCTATGGAGCAGCAGCCACTGGCTGGCATTAAGCAGCCTGCATCTGCTGATGAAGAGCTTGCTGGGGAGCTGAGTTCTCTGACACTTTCCTGCTCTGTCATTTCATTATAACAGGACAGAACCTCTTCAGATTGTAGGACGAAAATGTCACAGTAACTAAACTTTTCTAGAGCTAATTATACGTAGCTTAGAAATTGGTCTAGTGTGCGTTCATGCTGTTGGCATCAATTATCAGTCATTACATTTAGTAGCTGTGGATTGCTAGTAGCCTTCAGTTTATATAAAAGTTAAAGGCCTTGCCTCTCCTTGGCAGGAGACTGACCGTATACTGTACGTTGTCAGTGAGGCTTGATTAGAAAGTCAATATAATTGACTAAAATAGTCTTAATGGATGTTAATGGGTATTCTGACCAGAAGTCATGTAAAATGCTTCCAGGCATTGATTACCTTGATCTTAAGCAAAAGCCTCAAAGTTAATTCTGTCTACTATTGTAAACCAATGGCAACCTCAGTAGCTGTTCAGGTCTTTTTAAATATGTAAAAAGCAATATGTTGCAGTCATTGATTGCACTGTCGTCAGAGTATGCATAGGACTTGTAAAACCTTACTGCAGCTTTCAGTAGATACCAGTCAAGGACAGATCCAAGTTTGTGTTATCCTTCTTATATGAAACAGCAGCATGTTAATGTTTCTTACCAGGTAAGGTGGCACAGTGCTTTTGAAACGTAGTTCTGGCTATCGGCTATCTAACATCGATCAGACTTCTCTACTGGACATGGGTTGTAGTTGAGTGCCACCAGTTTGTGAGCAGACCTTGTGACTTAACTTGATAGATATGAGTACGGATATTTCTATTCTAGGATTGTGAAACTAAAGAGGGAAATAATTACTATTAAAGACTACTGCCATCTTCAGATCCTTCCTCACTGTGCAAGTATACTGAGGAAGGTCCGCATTTTCAGGGCCCCCCGTTTAGTGACCTGCAGTAGAACACCCAGTGATCACATTTATTACCTATCGTATCGAATTTGTACTTGTAGTGTAAGGCCGTGTTCACACGGCTTATTCCCGACGGATTTGTGAGCCGTATTGAGCTCACAAATCCGCCGTGAATAAGGGGCGGGATGGGGGCGGGGCCGGAGCACGGCGGGGGCGCCGCTCCCGGCCCCATAGACAATGCATTGTTTACGGCGCGTCCGCGCCATAAATAATGTGCATGTCACTTTCTCCCCCACGGGGGGATTCGCCGAGCGGGGAGGAGCGACGGAATCCACTGTTCTCTATGAGAGCAGTGGATTACCGTAATTACTCCGACGGATTGGCGCCGTACTGCAGCGCAAATCCGGCGCGGAGTACGGCGCCAATCCGTGCCCAAATCAGCTGTGTGAACGGGGCCTTATGGTGCTACTGGCTTAACTAGGTCCATGGTAGTACAATGTATACCAACTTTTTCTATTTATACGTTTTTTGAAGCTGAAGTGATATGACTTTTTTTTCATCTCAAGAGTTGGTAGACAGGTACATCTGGCTCAGGTTATTTATATGGTACATAGTAGATAAAGTTAGACAAAAGTAAAAATAAATTAGGTCCATTGAGTCTACCCTATAACCTTATAGTGTTAATCCAGAGAAAGACAGAAACCCCTTTAGGATATGTTCACACAGCTTAATTGTGGGCTGTACTTCAGGGTGAAATTTTCTTGCAATACGCCCGAAGTACAGCCCACAAATACGGTAAAATCTTAGCACTCATTGAGTCCTATAATGACCCCGCATATTCCCCATGTCACTTCTTCCCGGCCCTTGTGTGCCGGGGAAAACTAAAGTGAATGGGGACCGCACAAAGCGCTTTAGAAGTAGACACTGGCCAGCGTGTACTTGTAAAACACCTGCCGTACAGCGTTGCGCACAGTACGTGCTGCTATACGCCGGCCAAACGCTGTGTGAACATACGGATGATTATTGCCGATGCAAGAGGAAAAATTCAATAAAGACTCCAAATATGGTATTGGGAATAAATCCCTGGAAAGTCCTTTCTTCAGAATCTAGTCTTCATAACCTGCAATATATTTTTTGAGAAAGGCATCTAAGCCTTTGTAGAACTTGTTCAATGAATCCACCATCCTAACCTTGTGGCAGGGTGTTCTGTATTCTCACAGGTCTTACAGTACAGAATCCCCATCTATAATGATGGTACAACCTTCTTCTCTCTAGACGTAGAGGATGCCCCCTTCTCATTGTAACAGGTCTAGGTGTAAAAAGATCATGCATCACTACTGAGGCTGGATTCACATGTGCCTCAGAGGTAAAAAACTGAAGCGATGGGATATGTTCAGCAGCCTATGCTATTTTATTCGCCTCAAATACGGACACTAGCGGAAATCCGACAGACTCATTGTAATTAATAGGGCCTGTAGGGCGCTGTGTGTGCCCCTTGTGAACAGATTCCATTGCTCCGGTTTTTCACCTCTGTGGTGGAGGTTCCAAATGAAACTGCCGGTGCAGATGTGAACCTAACCTAAGCTGCCTTTTTTTTTTTTCAAGCTGAATAGCGCGAAGATTTAAAGCTGGTCTTAGTCCTGCAATCCACCAATTCTCCTTATGAGCTTGCTTGTTCTACTCAGTTGATGGTGGAGTGGGTGCAATGTCCTTCTTAACTAGTGCCCAAAACTATATACATTATTTCGTGTGTTGCATCACTGGAGTTTTATATAAAGGCAAAACTATGTTCCTGTTTTGAGCATCTGTCTGTTTTGCTGCAACCCACAATTTTATCTGCCTTTGCAGCAGCCGCCTGGCATTGGTCACTAAATTTAAGACTGTCTACCAATATTTCCAAGTGATTTTCAGCAGTAGTATCCCACTATGTAGTACATAATTGCGTCCTTTTCCTCGGATTAAGTACATTTGGTATATTCTCAGTGACATGTGACCATTCATGTACCAAGCAATGTCAAATAGTATGTTTTTCAGATTGTTGAGTCAGGTTTGTGACTCTTCAGATTTTAAGGAAAAAAAGGTAAAAAAAGACACAATTATTATACATCTTTTCTTACATGAACAACCACTGTCAATATGTTTTATTAGCATGTCAGAAAATGGTGTCTTACAGAGAAAGTCCTGCGAAGAGTAATTCTTCTTTTAGAGGATTCAGTATCTGCTTCAGTTGGTGATATCAGCTGATTACTAGGTGTTTGGCACCTGGACCTATGGCAATCAACCAGTCGCCAAGGCAGCTTGCCTTCCAGAGGGAGGTGCCCAGCAATAGCTGCATTGAGTAGTCAGATTTTCCGTTACATATGAGAAATGGATGCACAGGTCATGGGTAATGATGTAGTTAATGGATTTGTCTTCACAGCCCATGCATTGGTAAATACATGCAGTGTGTGCTTTAATGTTTCTAAATCTGGTCATTCCATCTTACCTACTGCAACAGTCATGAATTGAGTTTCTCATACAACTTTCTTTTATTTTCCATTTTAGGAGTGCTTCTCTTGATGTTGAACCAATATACACATTCAGAGCACACAGGTAATGAAACTGCACCACTGATGGGATTTACCCTATGTTCATTGTTTTATATTAATATATGATCACATTTTATCTTGGGAATGCTTCCTTCAGTAGAGCGTGTAAAATGTTTTAGTTCAGCCATGCTACCATAATCACTCCTTTGTGCCTAGTTCGACAAGTACTTATGGTGAGGACACCTTATGTGAATGCCCATACATACCCTTGAAGTGGACAGGTGGTCATGCTGTCGGGTGGTTTATGCTATTCAATCTGGGAGAAGAATGTAATGAAGGGAAATAAGATAAATCTATATAAGCAGAGTTTGATTTGGGGCAGGATTTCTAAGTAAAAAGCAGAGTAAATCCTGACCAACTCTGCAAGAGACAGTGAAAGTCTTTCTTAAACCGCACGCAGACAGTGATTGACAGCTTTCCCTGTATCAGTGTGTGTACAGAACAGACTGTTAACCACTATGTTGGTGAGGGCAGCAGTGGTTTCCCTTTTATTTTCTCTATTTTCTCCACTTTTAACTTGGAAATCCTGCTCCAAATCTTATAAACATGTGTATCACACAGCTCAGCTCCCATCCCTCTACCCTATCCTAATCTTAGGGGAGCATAAACCAACTGTATTCCTTTTAAAGCTAGGAATACAAAGACTCATTCTTCTGGCATGTGTACATTTTGGTTTGGGCATATTCTAGGTAAGCAGATATATGTTAGACGTAATAGAAATTTTAATCACAACACTGCTTCAATGTTGCTAGTATTCCTGGTTGATCTGGAACTATGTAGTGTTTGAGAATTGATATGAAGTGTAAGGTTCACACTCATCATTTAGAACTGAAGCAATAATGCCACCACTGGACCTGTAAAGGACTGGCCCCATTGACATTAATGGTGGCAGACTGAAATTCTATCATTGATATAGCACTGCAGACTGTGATTATGATAAGTCATGAAAACCCTTAAGGCAATAGAGGCTTTATACCGTAGTGTGAACAGAGCCAAAGTTTTACTCCTCAAATTAGATGTACCGGTTGCTGAGGATTCTGTTGAGTCATATGACTATTGATACTGATTCATGTGTTTGGGAAAAAGATTAAACAGAACGATGTGCCTCTAAAAATTGAGAGTTGGAATTTCATGCAGCAATGCCATCACTTTTGTCTGCACTAGTTAGACCTTTCACTGTGTTTTGCTGCCGTAGTCCTTTTGGTTGCCTAATTAGTTTATGATTAATACTCTGTTTAAGTAATAAATACAAGTTATTATCCTGCCAAAATGATCAAGATAACGCTTTTTTTTTTTTTTTTTTTTTTGTAGAACAAAATAATTTTCATGTGTATTTTAATGCAATAATTATTAAAATTATATTTAGAGAGGATTTATTCAAATACAAATGATCATAGCTACTTTGTTTTCATGTATTACTTTGCCTTATTGCACTCAGCTGAAAGAGATATTATCCATAATGCTACGATACAGAAATAATTACATTCAAAGTATATTTTCTCTAACAGAATAAAATTTTATCCTACTTCATTCAATCTAGGAGTATTTTATTTAGAGGGGGATAATTATGGATCTGCTAATTATTTTAAGTGTGTTTGAAATTAAAACAGATTTTGCTTGGAAACACTGCTGGCAGACACATTTATGTGCTATGTCTCCAGTTTTAGAAAACCGAATTAATGAAGTTCTGTATGTATTTAATGGGGTGTTCTCATCACAGACATGTATGGCCTATTGATAGAAATGCCGTAAATGTCTGATAAGTATGGCTCCCATCTCTGAGATCTAAATCTATGATGAGAACAGGCCCCTAAAAGTCTCCATTCAGAACTGAGAGTAGGACATGCTTGCACACTACCTTCCATTTTTTTACTATGGAAGTTTCAAGTGTGTTTGGCTGCAACGAACTTCCCTTCATCCACAACCTCTTCATCTTGCGCATCCTATCCTTTCGTGGCCGACACTTTCTGATACAACGTACCCTACTGCACTCTTACAGCAGGCTTCTATTTACCAACACCCCCAGCCCTGGCAGCAAGAATGGTGGAGCTGTTGGCCTTCTCCTGTCAGATAATTGTTCCTTTTTCCTGATTTCACATATGCCCTCACTCATTCTTTGAAATGTACTCTGCATCTACTGACCCTCCAACCTCGAAGTGGCCACTTCGCCACCTGGCTTCTGCACTTTCCATCTGCTAACATCCCCACTATCATTATGGGAGACTTTAACATCCCCATTGACACAAACAACTTGGCTGCCACCAAACACCTATGGCTTTCCTCCTCCTTCAGCCTCTCACAGTGGTCCCCTGGAGCCACTCGTAGAGGGATACACGCTGGATCTAATTTTGACCTGCCTATGAAACCTAACATCGCAAACACTCTTCTTCCAATATCAGACCATAATTTGCTTACTTTCTCTCCCCTACTTCTATCAACTGTCCCTCCAGAACAGGAACTAACACACCCTTAGCAGGAATCTCCAAAGCCTGGATCCTCTATCTCTGACTCTCTTCTACCTCTTTCCACCGTATTTATACTTCAACAAACTGATACAGCCACTGCATTCTACAACACCACAATCACCTCCGCTCTTGACTCGGTTGCCCCTCTCATGCACCGTGGAAGTTGTCGAATCAATAGGCAGCCCTGGCACACAGAGCTGACAAAAAAAAACTAAGGCACATTTCTGCAGCTCTGGAAGAAAACATATTTCACAGAAAACTGTCACACATACAAACGCACACATTTTAACTTCAAGTCAACTTCTGCCAAAGAGGATTACTTTGCCTCTCATATCTTCTACGTCTCACATCCCTAAACAACTGTTCCACATCTTCAATTTCTTACTCTGTCCCCCGTTACATCCTCCCTCTGCTCTCACCGCAGCTGAAGATTTTGCCACACACTTCAAAAGCAAGATCGACAACATGAGAGAGTTTTCGCCTACAGTCCCCACAACCTGTCTATATATCTGTTCTTATCCTCTGACCTGCTTTGCCACCATCACTCATGACACACTTTCCATACCACGCTCCAAGTCCTACCTCACTACCTGTCCTCTCTACCTAATACCATCCCATCTTATCCCCAACCTTAACACTGTGATTACCATATATTTAACCTGTCGATAACCTCTTGCATCAAACATCTAATAGTCACATCAATCCTCAAGAAGTCACCTCTCAACCCATTCTCTTTATCACCCCATCTCTCTACTACCATTTGCTTCAAAACACCTCGAACAGCACGTCTATCTTGAACTATCCTCTTATTTAACTTTTTGTCTATGCAGTCTGACCTCCCACCCCAGCACTATCGAAACTGCCCTAGCTAAAGTCGCCAAATTAATTGTTGACCACAGAAGCCTCACGCCACTACTCTGTGCTCTTCCTCATAGATCTGCACCTTGTCTTTGATATAGTTGATCACTCACTGCTCTTAAAAATTCTCTCTTCCCTCAGCATCACAGACTTGGCCCTTTCTTAGATCGCCTCTTACTCCTCTGATCAAACTTCACCTTCTCTCACTCTTGCACCACCTCTTGCCCTATTTCTGTTGGGGTCCCCCGAGTGTCAGTCCTGGGCCCACTACTCTTGCCTCTCTATACCCTCAGCCTTGGTGAACTCATAGCTTCGAGTACCACTTGTATGCTGACCAAGGCGATGCAGTCGATGTTGGTGTCATACTCCAAAAACATATAATAATTTGGTCCAGTTAGTTCAATGCAGTGCCAAGAGCAAGAGAAATTGTGTCTTGCCAGTGCTACTGCTACCATGTCTTCAGCCTCATCAGATGAGAAGTTTAATTTTCAAAAGTATTTGCATGACATGGAGCAGGCAAAGCATTGCCGCAGGGGAAAAGATTCCACTCCCATATTAAAGAGATTGACCAGGTTCCAACAAGGTTTTTCACTTGCTCTCAAAGAAGTAGAAGTGTTCAACCGTTCATCAAAACTGACTGTGCATGAGGCAATTTCTTTATACCCTGACGTTATTAGAGATGTTGCCCATGTAGTCACCACTTTGCCACCAATTCAAGTTAGTGTAGAGAGGCTGTTCTCTAGCCTGGTAATAATGAGATCAGATTTGAGGTCATCCATGAAGGAGGATCTGATGGAGGTGATACTATGTATCAGAACAAATTCATAGACTCTCTCAACTCAACAAATTTTATTCAGTACGTTTTTGTTGAAAACTGTTTTTCCCCACTTACTGCAGCATTTTGCATATTTACAATTTATGAAAGTTTTTTTGTTTTCTAAAGTTGTATTCAATAAATATATTTTATGTTCTACCTAAATAGCTTGATTATTGTATCATAAGATGGATAAAAGACTGATGTTACCATTTTACTACAGTAAAGTCATCACATGAACACATGCCATATATGAGGGAGTTGGAGTCAGTATTAGGGAAATCGAGAAGTCTAAGTTTTGCCTTACTGATTTCATAGCCCTGATGCTGACAACACTCACATCTACATATCTGGCCCAGATGTCAACTCTCTCTGCTTTCTAGGATCCCAGAATGTCAAACTTTCTTCTCCTCCTGCTTTCTCAAACAGAGTTCATCATCTTTTCCCCATCCCACTCCACCTCCTCATCTGACCTCACTGGCTCCACACTCTCCCCAGTTCCACAAATCCACTGCTTTGGGATAACCTTTAACTCTGCCCTGTCCTTCAAACCACACATACAAGCCCTGATCACCTCTTGTCGCCTCCACCTGAAACATATTTCCTGAATCTGCTCCTCTCTTGACTTTGATGCCACCAAATTCCTTGTTCATGCCCTAATCATCTTGTGCCTGGATTACTGAAACCTTTTTTTCTATAGACTTCCATAAAGTACTCCCCATTAATCCATCCTCCACTCTGCTGCCTCGCTCTTCTGCCAGTCCCTTCACTGGCTACCGATTGCCCAGCAAATTCAGTTCAAGCTGCTATAAGTGACCAAACGCCCTTCATTATCTGTTCACCCCATACATCTCTGCCCTAATCTCACAATGCAGAGCTTACTTTGTGCCAAAGTAGGCCCTGCAAATGCGGCAAAATCATATCGTATTTCCCAGCATGTAATGTGCGCCTATATAAAGAAGTGACATATTACTTCTTTCTGGTGCTTACACGCCAATAAATAGGTAGGGCCAGTGCGCTGTTGACGGTACTTTCAACAGCAGGCGTATGTCGGTGCGTACCTGTGCGCACCGCCATACGCCGTGTAAACATACCCTAACTTTTTGTCTACAATTGTAACTTGGATAACAGTCAGACTCTGTTTTGTTAGTACGGAATTAAGAAATCCAGGTGATTCTGGAAGGTACAATTTGTTTTGTTATCACTTGTATAAAAGTGGGTGTCAAAGAATGGCAATATCTCATTAAGTAAAAAACTATATTAAACTCATTGGCGACTGGTGTGCACTGAAATAAAGGCTCTAATTTTTTTGGACTGATTACCTATACAATGTTTTCTTCATTTTCAGGGGCCCTGTTCTTTGCGTAGTAATGAGTAGTAACGGTGAACAGTGCTACAGCGGAGGAACTGATGGTATCATCCAGAGCTGGAACACGCCAAATCCTAATGTGGATCCATATGATTCATATGGTATGGATTAATGATGATGCTTTATTTTGAATAAAACGCTCATTAAGAAACCTCTTAATTAGGATTAACAGACCAAATAAATCTTTTCTGCCTGATTTGTTTGCTACAGCAATAAGTAAAGATTTACACCACAATATCCAGCATATAAGTAAACATTTTAACTAGTAAGCAGAATTAGTACTATGAGGGCAAACTTAATCTAGGCTCTATTCATAAATGAGTCATGACTTGTATCAATATGAAATCCATGACCGGTAAGTTCAAGTTTGCCGGATGCTGCTCATTCCATCTCTGATGGCTCAAGGTGCAACCTCCCTCCCTGTTCTTTTAAACAGATTTCTGAGCTAACAATTTTGTTTTATTGGGTTGTCAAGATGTCATCTTAGTTTACATTCAGGAGAACAAGGCGTGCAGATTCAGATGTCAGAGAACTTGTGTGAAGGAACCAACACAGCTCGTAAATTGTCTTGAGACATACAAGATATAGAAACTAATGGTCTGAAATATTAAAGCCACTTGCAAATATGTTTCATTTAATATTAAACATAGTGGAATAACTGTTTGAAAACGTGTTTTTAGATTTTAATTAAAGGGATGTTTCCACCATAGACTTAGATGGCATATCAATAGGAGACGTGCAAGTCCCACCACTGGGACCCACATCTATCTTGGGAAGACGGCCTTGAAAGTGTTGGTTGAAAATGGAGAGTTGTGCGCACTTGCGCACGACTAGATTTTGTTCTTTGGGACCTCTGACTACAGCTGAGTCGTGTGCAAGCGCGACCAGATCTACATTCTGAGCCGAAACTTTTGAGGGCCCGTTCCCAAGAAGTGGGACCCGCACCTATCAGACTTTGATGGCATATTCTATTGATATAATTTTCCCTCGGATCCAGCAGTAGAAATAGTAAAATATCATAAAAATCTGTTTCTTTATTTCAAATGTTAAAATATCATATCCATTTGTACTATTGATATGCCATCAAAGTCTATAGAGGGAATACCCTTCTAATGTTACAAAGAACAGTTATTTCTATGGAGGATGATACACTGCGATTGACAGATTCAACTGATTATTGAATTAAATGGGTTTAAAGCCAAAGTGTTTTGTGTGTTTTTTTTGTATTTCAGAAATATTCTGTATGGGCTTGTTCACACGGAGTTTTCACTCCGTGTTACAAGCGCTTTTAGGATCCGTCTTGGGGTCCGCTCTGTCGGTCCCCAAGACGGATCTAAACAATTAGCAGTGAGATTCTCACTGCTGTCTATGACTAACACGGTGCGGCGTTCAGATGAGGGATCGCCGCTCCGTGTTTCAAAAGCGCAGCTCGGGTCCGTCTTGCATGTCAAACTCCGTGTGAATAAGCCCCACCTGTGGCAGCCTTATTTTTTGCTACATTGGATTAAAAGCCAGGACTTGTTTAGAAGACTGCACTTCCCAGTCAGCCAGGAATGCAGGGGGATTTCAGTTCGGCAGATATGCGACTGGGATATACAAATAAATAAGATTGTTACAAGATTATTAAAGCTATGTATTTACCCAGTAACCCCTCAAAGTGTACGGTCATATAGAGCTAATGTCTTTTATGCATATGCACAACCTGCTTATTCATCACCGGACACTATGGACCACATGTATGAAAACTGTCTTGGTCGAAGACTTTTCTTGTTGCCCTTAGCAACCAATCCGTACGCCCCTCTCATTTCATATAGTGCGCTGAAAAATTAAAGGGCCGCTCTGATTGGTTGCTATTGGCAACAAGAAAAGTCTTAGACCAAGACAGTGTTCATACATGTTGTCCTCTGAAAAGTAATACAACATGGGTTTGCAATTGGTCACTAGTTTGTAATAACATTTTCTACTTGTCATTTTCCTACTAGTGTGAGAATTATGGACAGATGCCTGATTTGCAGTAAACATAAGCTGAATTTCGTACAGAAATGTGTAAACGTTTTTTCCGCCTCTCCTTAAACAGATCCTTCAGTTCTGCGAGGACCATTTGAAGGCCACACTGACGCTATATGGGGCTTGGTGTACAGCGCAGCTCATCAGCGCCTGTTGTCTGCTGCAGCAGATGGCACGATTAGAGTATGGAATGCATTAGAAGCCGCCCCTGCATTAAGCATATTTAATGATAACCAAGGTAATGGCATTACAACGTTAATAAGAACAGTGGAGAAAATGCATTTTGCTGTAGTCCTTGCATATATTGTTTTAGCTTCTTATAGTAAGCAATGCAATGTTTCTTATATCACCAGTTATGATTGATATACTTCTGTCACTGTATTTAATTGCAGACTTTTGTTATGGCACCCATGGGTCTTACTAATGCCAGATTATTGGAATTTTATTGCATTACTGCACTTTAATTGTTAATAAGTCTTGCAGTTTAAACCTTAACACATTATCACTCTTTATAAATATTCACTAAAAATCATAGCCAGCAAAGTGCTTTGAGAACCACATCAATGGCCTGCTGCCATTCAGGAGCCTTAGTCATGGAAGTACAGCAGCAGTGCCGCAGCAAGTATGTGGCCAACCCTTTACTAGAGTATCTACACAACAACAACAATCGTGTTCTTGGAGCATTGAGAGCTAGTGCTGCAAGTAATGCCTCAGAAATATTCCAAATGCTGGAGCTCACAGCAGGCTTACCCCACATTTACCCACATGGTCCATGAAGTAGTTTAAGACAAATAGTAGTGCCAGCATGGTCAGAACATTAACACAGTATTGCCCATATAATTTCGCCAACCACACAGAGCTTCCTAATATATTGTCTGCCTCATAGTTCAGTATACAAAACAAAAAATGTATTTATATTGCAGTGCCTATAGAGTTGTTACTACAGAGGTGCACATTCAAATCTACCAGCCACATTTCCCCACTGATGCTAGACTTTTTTTATTTCTTTTTTTCATGGTGCTTTGCCATTGTCTGCTTCTCAAACAGGAGTTTACACACAAGCAGCTCATCATTGGGCACTTGAATATAGTCATCTCTTTTGTGTGCCACTTTAGAAGTCAGATCCCCTCGCTGAAAAGGACAAATCGGGAGTTAAAAATTAAAGTGTTGTCACAGGACAGTACTTAGAATCCAGGACTGTTTCAGACTACAGTATAATTGTTCGATAGGGGTTTAAGTCTCTAGGACTCAAGTGAAAAATGCCTGAGACTCATTTGGCTTCTGTGCCAGTCCTACAGGTCCTCAGTTTTGAGATCCACTATAACTCTACCATGTCTTTGAACTCATACATCCAAGCCCTTACCACCAACTGCATCTCAAAACATCTTAAAACAGTGGTCCCTCGACATACAATGGTTTTCCCAGCACCAATTAATATTGTATGTTGAAGTCATTGTCTGTTGAGACCATAACTCTATGGAAAACTGATAATTGGCTTCGAGGCCCCAAAATGTCACCCATCAATGAAGATTAAATAAAATTATGTGGATAACAAATACAGATAAAACAATTCCTTACATGTAACAGTCAGAGCTTCTGGAAGCTGGAAATTGCTTTCTGTTTTGGCATTGGCGCTTCTTTTGATCGTGTACTTTATATAGAGTGTAACAGATAAAAAGAAAATGGAGCTGCCCTAATCTTGTGCCGAAAGGAGCAGATCATCCGGGCACATGTAATCAGTAATACAGAACATGACGTTGTACTGTAGAGAGGTGATCCTACACCAATAATCACTGCATACACTTCACTAATACAGGGGTTTAACAAGGAAAATATTCAGGGTAATCCGCTGGATCAGTGTCTGGAACATTGTATCTTGAAACAATACTCACAATAGTCTTTCTATCGAACATTGTATGTTATGTTTTAAATACTGTATTCATATGCCATTGCAACTTGAGGCATCACTACTCTTTTCTTAACTTTGACTCTACAAAAATCCACGGACGACTTCTCCCACCAAGACTACTGCAACATCCTTCTATGTGGCTTCCCATCTAAGGCTATGTTCACACGGCTTATTTTGGGGCGCATTTTGGCACGTATTGAGAGCTTACTGCGCTCTAATACGAGCAAAATTGCCCCAGTCATTACAGTAATCCAGAGTTCTCATAGAGAACCATGGATTACGCCTCCTCTCCTTGCGTATACACTATGATCGTATTATAGGCGCTGGGAGATAATTGACATGTCATTTATTCACAGCGCTTACTTGCCGTGAGTAATGACAGCCTATGGGGCCAGCGGGCTGCAGGGCCCCCCGCGCCGGGCTCCCGAACACCCGTCATAATTGCGGGGCATACTGTACGCCCTGCAATTAGCCATGTGAACATAGCCGAACACTCGTGTTCCCCTCCAACCCCTCCCGAATTGTTCTGCCTGGTTAATCCACCTCTTCTTGTTGTTATTCCTCTGCAATTCCCTTCACCCTTTGCCCAGTGAGTTCTGTTTAAACTATTAATCATGACCAACATGGCTGTCCATGACCTGCCCTCCTCTGCACTCTCCAGTCTTCACAGGACCTTAACTTATCTTCTCTTGTCTACTCCTTGTGCAACCACCTCCAAAATTTCTCCGAACCATACCTTATATTTTGGCACTTGCTACCACGAAACATCAGGACTCTCTCTTGCCTTTGAAACTATTGAAAGTAACCTGAAAGCCTACAATAGCTTTGATGCCATTACACCACTATACACATGGCTCCTTCAGTCACGTTGTCTCCTTTCTCCTTCCCTTGCAGACAGGGCCTTCTCTCCGTCTGTACAAGTTTGTTTCTCCTTTAGTAAGATTATTGCGATTGTTTTGATCTTAAGTCGTGTATTTTAGCTTTTTTCAGATGATCATTATGCAGGGATTAGTTGTACTTTAAATAATACTTGAATGCCAGTCTATGTTTAGTTGATTATTACATGTTGCTTTTTGATCCATCAAGTAACAGTATAAATATTTGCAGATGTGCTATTATAAAACCAAGTACCACAAATGCACGTAAAACATCATGTAATAAAACAAATATTTATTTTACACATATATAAAAAAAATTATTAAAAGTGGAAATGGGATAAAAATACAGCAACCAGGGGACAATATTTTGAAAACAATTCATCAATATAAATACAGTATCTCACAAAAGGGAGTACAACCCTCACATTGTTGTAGATAATGCGTTTTATCTTTTCATGTGGCAACACAGAAGATATGACACTTTGATACAATGTAAAGTAGTCATTGTACAGCTTGTGTAACAGTGTAAATTTGGTGTGCCCTTAAAATAACGCAATACATAGAAATCAATGTCTAAAGCGCTGGCAACAAAAGTGACTATACTCCTAAGTAACAATTGGCAAATTGTGCCCAATTTGCCATTTTTCCTTCATGGTGTCATGTCACTCATTAGTGTTACAAGTTTTCAAGTGTGCACCGGGAGCAAGTGTGTTAAATTTGGTGTTATCGCTCTCATACTGGTCACTGGAAGTTCAACATGGCACCACATGACAACTGTCTGAGGATTTGAAAAATAGAATTGTTGCCCTACATAAAGATAGCCTAGGCTGTAAGAAGATTGTCAACAACCCTGAAACTGAGCTGTAGCACAGTGGCCAAGACCATAAAGCGGTTCAGCAAGACAGGTTCCACTCAGCACAGGCCTTGCCATGATCAACCAAACAAATTGAGTGCACATGCTCAGCGTCATATCCAGATATTGTCTTTTCAAAATAGACGTATGAGTGCTGACAGCATTACTACAGAGGTTAAAGGGGTGGTGGGAGCTCAGACCATATGATACACACTGCATCAAATTGGTCTGCATGGGCTGTTGTCCCAGTAGGAAGACTAAAGATTAAGCAAAAGAAAGCGTGCAAACTGTTTGCTGAAGACAAGCAGACTAAAGACATAGATTACTGGAACCATGTCTTGTGATCTGAGGGGGCCAAGATAAATTTAATTGGTTTGCCTACAGTCAAGCATGGTGATGGGAGTGTCATGGTTTGGGGCTGCATGAGTGCTGCTGGCTGTGGGGAGCTACAGTTCATTTAAGGAACTATGAATGCAAACATGGATTGTGACATACTAAAGCAGAGCCTGAATGGGAACTGGACCGCAGGGCAGTATTCCAACATAACGAAATACAAACAACATCTAATACAACCACTGTCTTGAGTAAGAAAATGAGGGTAAAGGTGCTGGATTGACCAAGCATGTCTCCAGACCTAAACCCTATTGAGCATCTGTGGGGCTTCCTCAAACGGAAGGTGGAGGAGTGTAAGGTCTCTATCATTCACCAGCTCTGTGATGTCGTCATGGAGGAGTGGTATAGGATTCCAATGGCTGCACCCTGTGAAGCTCTAGTGAACTCCATGCCCAAGAGAGTTAAGGCAGTGCTGGAAAATAATGGTGGCCACACATAATATTGTCACTTTGGGCACAATTTGTCTATTTTCACTTATGGGTGTACTCACTTTTGTTGCCAGCAGTTTAGACAATGATGGCTGTGCGTTGAGTTATTCTGAGGGCACGCCACATTTACACTGTTATATAAGCTGTACACTGACATTACATTGTATCAGTATCATATCTTGTGTTGTCCCGAGAAAAAATAGAACACAATATTTACAAAAATTAAGGGTGTACTCACTTTTGTGAGATACTGTACATATGAAATACATAACAATATCAAATAATGCCCAGTAGATAAGTAAAAGTGCATCAGCACATAAATATAAAGTGTGAGTGCAGACTAAGCTTAATCCATAAATATAAACAATGGGCACCAAAATACATCATACAGAATATATAATCAGACCATTATTGAATCATCAACAATCATAAGATTACCCCTTGATAACACGCAAACACCTCAACGCGCATTTAGTTTGTTCTTTGTCAGAAGATGAGGGGTAATGTTATAATTGTAGTTGATTCTGTAATGGTCTGATTATATATTATTTATGATATCTTGTGTTATGTTTATGGATAACGTTTTGTATAAGAGTTTATCGTTGCACACTCACTTTAGATTTGTTATGTACAGATGCACTTTTACGAACATACTTGGCATTATTTGATATTATGTATTTTATATGTATTTATATTGATGAATTGTTTGCATAATATTGTCCCCTGGTTACTGTATTTTTGTCCCATATCCACTTTTAATACTGGTTTCTTACAGTTGAAACCAGAAGTTTACATACACTATATAAAAAGACACATATGCTTGTTTTTCTCACTATGTGACATGAAATCAGAATACATCTTGACCATTTTAGGTCAATTGGTATTACCAAAATTATTTATATTTATCATCTGTCAGATCGTCGAGAGAGAGAATTTTTTTAAGGCATTTTTATTACTTTCAGTCAAAAGTTTACATACACAAAGATTACTATGCCTTTAAACAATTTAGGACAGCCCATATAATGATGTCATGTCTTTGGAAGCTTCCGACAGGTTTAATGGCAACATTTGGATGTATTTTAATCACACCATAAACACACTGCTTCTCATTCATCTGTACAAACCATTATATGCAAGTACAAACAAGATGGGAATGTCCAGCCATCCTACTGTTCAGGAAGAAGACTTCTGTGTGTCAGAGATGAACGTGCTTTGGTCCAACATGTGCTTATCAACCCAAGAACAAAAGCTAAAGACCTTGCGAAGATGCTGGCGGAAGCTGGTAAGATCGTGTCATCGTCCACAGGAAAATGAGTACTGTTTCAACATGGGCTGAAAGGCCAGATTCATGTTTGCAGTTGCACACAGGAACAAAGACCTACATATTTGGAGACATGTCCTGTGAGCTGACAAAACTAAAATTGAACTGTTTGGCCATAATGACAAACGTTATGTTTGGAGTAAAAAGGGAGAAGCTTGGAAGCCTAAAACCACCATCCCAACTATGAAACATGGGGTGGTAGCATCATTTTGTGGGGTTGTTTTGCTACAGGTGGGACTAGTGCACTTCACAAAATAGATGGCATCATGAGGAAAGAAAATTATGTGGCAGTACTGAAGCAACATCTCAAGACATGAGCTAGGAAGTTAAAGCTTGGGTGGAAATGGGTTTTCCAAATGGAAAATGAGCCGAAGCATACTGCCAAAATGGTTACAAAGTGGTCTAAGGATAACCAAGTCAATGTTTTGCAGTTGCCATCACAAAGCTTTGATCTCAATCCTATTGAAAATTTATGGGCAAAGCTGGAAAGGCAGGTGTGAGCAAGCCGACCTACAAACATGGCTCAGTTACACCAGTTCTGTCAGAAGGAATGGGCCAAAATTCCTACTAACTATTGTGAGAAGTTTGTGGAACGAGATCCAAAACATTTGACCCAAGTCATACAGTTTAGAGGGGTTGTCTTACTACATTGATTCATCTTACCTTAGTCCTGTTTTCTTGGTTTCATTTTAATTTCAGGGGCGTGTTGCTATAGCAACTAGTGCTGGCAACCTATCATGAGAGATCAAACAGGTCTGTAGCTATAGTGAATATACTAAAAAGACAATAATACAAACTTACTAAAAAACAATGAAAGTGCCAACTGTAATGTATCAATCACAAATGGAGAGGGCAGAAAAATTGACCATGTGACCAGTCACATCAACATAATGTCAGAGATTACTATGGATGTAATAACTATACTCCTAAACTGACATCTATTAAACCCTATCAAAAAGTAGGAGGGTAAATCGTCCCAAAAAGGGCGGCCCTGCCTCTCGGTGGTTCACCCTATTAAAATACTATACTACTTAGTATCTAAACAAGAAGAAAAAAGATCCCTCTCCACTAGTAGACCAAAACAAATAGTTAAATATTCCACATATATATAGATATCCCTAATATGCGGACAATACAATAACTATGCAGAGCAAATGAAAAATTACTACTGCCCTTTAAGAACATACTCCCAATAATTCAATAACCAAACAAAGCATTGCAAAACCCTTACTGCCCCCTAGCACGCTACCAAAGGACAGTAAGGATTTTGCAATGCTCTGTTTGGTTATTGAATTATTGGTAGTATGTTTTCCCAATAATTTCATTGTTTTGTAGTAAGTTTGTATTATCGTCTTTTTAGTATATTTAGTAAAAGTTATATTTGAGAGTGGGTTATTTTTGTTTATGCAGTGACTTTTTGTGGAATACTTACCCTGTTGATCTGTAATTGGTCTGTGATTGTTGTAGCTATAGTGACCTGAGGAGCTGATGTAGCCTATACAAGAGAGGATATCTAGGAATGGTTAATGGACACATATTGCAAAGTGACTTGTTTTTGAAAGATCTTTAACATAAAAAGCAATCCTTGTAGTGAGACAACCCCTTTAAGGGCAAAGCTACCAAATACTAATGAAATGTATGTAAACTTTTGACTTTGCACAAAGTAATAAAAATGTCTTAAAAAATTACTCTCATTATTCTGGCATTTGGCAAATATAAATAATTTTGGTAATCCTATTAGACCTAAATTGGGTTAGGTTTATTTTGATTTCATGTCAGATAGTAAGAAAAACATGCAATGCATATGTTTTTCTTTGTTCTGGTGTATGTTAACTTCAGGTTTCAAGTGTGTGTAAAATAAAGATTTATTTTTGTTATATGATTATTTGTGTATTTGTGGTACTTGTTCTGTATTTGGATATAGTGTTTAGTTGTGTTGTGGCACTTTGATTTGGTCTGGAGTCCTGACATGCAGTGTAACAGCTTACTTTGTATACTTCACTATATTTATATATCCTGTTAATCAATGTGTTTGTTTTATAATTTTACCTACAGTTTTATATTTATATTTCGTATAAGATGTGTAACGAGAAGTATTTATTTTTATATTCTTTAGAATTAGGAATACATTCCTCTGTGGACCTAGTAAGCAGTGACCCAGCTCACAAGGTTGCATCTATTGACAGCGGGCACACAAGTATTTTCAATATGGAAACACGGCAGAAAGTTTTAACATTAGAGTCTTGTATAGAAACAGGTATGTATTGTACCATCACTTGAAAAATCATTATTTTGTTTATGTATGCCTGATGCAATTAATGAGGACAACTGATTAAAATAGTTAATACAGCAGTACACATTTTACGTGAGTGGCTGTTGTTCTGGCCTAAGCAAAACTTACAGTTAGACTTAAAACTTAGACTTACAACACCTTGCTAAAGAGAAAAAGAAAAAAAAATAGATTTGGAGAATTCTTGAAAATCCTAATTAAGTGTAAGTGATCATTGGATGTGCTTATTTTCTAACCCCGAGTAGGGAAAATCGCCCCTCTATCATTATAGAGCATATATCCTAACTGATTGGTAAAGTAGGATAGCATAAACAAAATTTCCTGTTTCACACTTCTGGGATAATTTAAGGCTGTGTATAGGGAGAGATGACATAAAACGCTGTGATCTTTCTTACTTACCTTCCCCCTCCTTGCCCTCTTACCCGACACAAAAACAGTAAGAAAAGCTTCAATTGAGTGCTGCAATATTACTTTGATCTTGGTCTTTAAAGGGAACCTTTCAAGTGGGTTATGCTACCCTATCTGAGTGTAGGATCTGATAGAGGGAGAGAAGCTGAGCTCTGTGATTATATAGGTTTATATAATTTGATGCTGAACTTCTGAGTAAAAAGCTGTAAATATCAAAACTGAAAGTTACACACACACAAACTTTGACTGTTTTAGACACGGAAAAGCTGTCAATCGCTCTATGTGGGCTAAATGGGCATGACTTAATGTCTCTTAACCACTTAACGAGCGACCACTGTTTCTTGACGGCGGGCGATGCATGTCTTCTATCAGACAGATGGGTTTTGTGGCTCCCAGCTCCACAACTGTGCTAGGAATGAAGCTGTAGTTAACAGCTCCATTCCTAGAGCAGTCTCTGTGAGCGGCCTCCAATCCCTGCCATTTAACTCTTTGATTGCTGCGGTCTGTGACTGCGGCATACTCGGTGGTTTCCCCTGCTCCATTTGGTCACCAGAACTCCTGGTGGTCCAGTCAAGCCTGGGGAATAACTATACGGTCAGCCTTGGGGACCTAGACTAGTCCCAGGGCTATCTGTGTAGCAAATCTGCTATCAGGGCACACTGTGTGTTGCCCTGGCAGCAGCCTGTATTATATTGAGACATAGTGTAATATATTAGCATACAGGAGTACACTAATATATTACTAAGTATTAAAAAAAAAAAAAGTGTAAAATAGCTATCCTTTAATAGGATTAAAAAAACAAAGTGTAGTAAAAAATAAATTAAAGAAAAATATTTATTAAAAAAATATTGTGCATGTATTCCACAAAAAAAACCTTCACATATTCCATATCCACACAACTGCAATAACCTGTAGAATTAACAGGTATTTATTGTAAAGTGTGGATGGTATAAAAATTAAAAATACAAATGCAGAAAAGCAGTTTTATGCGTACGCTGCAAAAAATGCAGAAAAAATTATGCAGTAATTTAATTTGCAGTAATGTAAACTCAAACTATTCCCCCCAAATAATACAACTTCTCCTGCATAAAACAAGTCCTCATAAAACTACATCACTGAAAAAATAAAATTACAACTTTTGAAATGCAGGGAGTTAAAAACTAAAAAAAAATTTAGCTCTTCATTAAGATGCTAAAGATTTTCTCTGCTTTTTACTCAAATCATTCTCCAAATCATTTACACCTATATCACAGAGATCAGCTTCTTTTCCTTTATCACATCCTGCTCTTGGATAGGGCTGAATAAACCACCTGAAAGGTTCACTGTAATGTCACACCAGAAGCAATGCAGTAGTCCTGGTCTTCTAGTCACAGCAGTCATTTTTGGGGCTTCTCACTACAATTGTTAGCTTTCAATATGTAGGGACTGTTAAATTGAGACATTTACTTGATACATTGCTTTTTTGATATTGCCCTGGTCAGGAGATAAGAGAGGTTTTAATTGCTCTGAACACACACGTGTCAAAGGAAACAGTCTTTATCTCTAACAAGACTATATTAATTACCTTTTGAAAAGCACTTGTTTTCACTCCTTGGAGGTATGTAGTGTTTACTTACAGACTAAATCTCCTGCACTTATGTTTCTGCAATGCTTTGCTAGTTGTAGAGGAGCTAAACATAGTAATCACTGCTGTAGATCCACCCCCAACCTGACCTGGCAGTGTGAGTATGAAGCTGCCTGTAACTCAGTGAAACATCATGGTGAGAAAACCCCTTTTAAGTTGTGCCATGTTACTTTGCAGCAGGAGGGCAAGTCGGTAGCAATCAGGAAACATTTAACCCCTTAACGACCGCCCACTGACTTTTGACGTCGGCTGGTGCGGGTCGTTCGTCTACAGCGACATCTTTTGGCGTCGCTGTAGACTTCGGGGTTTGCGGCGCCCGGCGCCGCAGCAGCGCTGGCTTCGGGGCTGTACTACACAGCCCCAATCCCAGAGCATGTCCTGCGAGCACCGGGTGCGGAGGAAACCGCTGCGTTACTGCATCTATCAAGGGGTTCCCCTGCTCTGTCGGGTAATCGGAACGCCCGGGGGACGGCTGCACAGTCAGCCCTGAGGACCTAGAGTGGCCCCAGAGCTGTCTGTGTACTAAGCCAGTGACTAGGACACACTGTGTGCTGTTCTAATCACTGACTGTGTCAGAGTGACACAGATTATAATATATTAGCATATATGAATATGCTAATACATCACTAAGTGTAAAAAATAAAAAAGTAACAGTTCTCCCTTCATGGGATGTTTAAAAAAAAAAAAAAAAAAAACATTAGTGAAAAAAAATAAATAATAAAATAAAAATAAATATTTAATAAATTTTGCATAAATTGCACACAAAAAACCTACACATATTAGGTATCCACATGACCGTAATAACCTGTAGAATTAATCTAACAAAAAAAAAATTCTGCAATTATTTATAAGTGAACTTAAACTATTCCCCCATAAAGTACAACTTGTCTCGAATAAAACGAGGCCTCATGCAACTACGTCATTGAAAAAAATAAAAGTTACAACTGTTGAAACACGAGGAGGCAAAAACTAAAAAAAATTTCTGGTCATTAACTACTTTCCAGGCCTGGGAGTTAAGGGTTAAAGAGTACCTGCAACATCTTTTGACACATCTTACTCTTATGATTCTGTTGTGCTGTTATTCCTTCTAGAAATGTATTCCTCAATCGGTCAGATGGGTTTTACCTCTCCTGTTTTTAAAGGGTTGTCTCCCTGCAGACACTGACACTGTCTGATTGGATAATGTCACATGGTACAGGGACCAGGACACATGCATTTGTTTCTTGTGGTGTTGCATTGTTCTGAGGTTAATTTTCTCTTTAATGCCACCATACTGAACTAACTGTAAGGGTGCGTTTTACACGGCGGATTTGGACGCTTGATTCTGGGAGAGAATTCAGCTCTGAATCTACCTCCGAAATGGTGTCCAATCAAACGGTAAACCAATTTGCATTAAACTGAATTAGTCCTCAAAAAATGACTTATTCATTGACTTGCATTTTTATTTTAAACACATTTGTTTATGAATTTAGTTTTTATTTTCTAGATCACTTTCAATATTTTTTAAAAATTAAGTCCTGCACTTTTCACTTTGGCCACTAGGTCTAATGATAGTCTGACACTTCCTGTTCTGTACAGAGAGATTTTTTAGTAGTCTGCTCATTATTAGCACAAGTAGGATCAAACTGAAATGAGACACCAATATGTATAGAGAACACCGTATCCACCATTCACAATAGGAGATAGTCACAGTTTGTTCAACCCCTCCCCCTCCCTGCACACTGACTTCCTCCCAGGTCACAGAGCATGCCTAGAAAATATATACAGATGATTGAATTGAGAAATTTACAATCGGAAAATAAAAATGGCGGAGAAGAAAAGATCATGGATCAGGGTATTGATTTAATAAGTAAAAAAAAGGCGACAGATTCCCTTTATGCATTATGTAATCTTACTTGAGTATTCTTGGCAGCTGACAACACAAAGTATAGGGGGTACCAAAACCGGCTCAGACATTCAGTGTAGTTTCCTTGTCATTTCTCACAAAGAAACGAAGCGGTTTCGCTGACCGTGACCACAGTGTGAACATACCCTAAAGAGAGAAACCAGGATTCTCCTTATCAAAAAGCTATGTAGCCTTGGTAATAAAAAAAAGATTTTGAGTTTCTAAATGGAATCTAAATAGATTATGTAGTACTTCATATAAATACTGTGTATCTATGGAGACTAATGTGCATGACTTGTTTCCTGTAGCTTCTAGCTGCCAGATAAACAGAGTAATTAGCCATCCGACTCTTCCAATTACCATCACCGCTCATGAAGATCGTCACATCAAGTTTTATGACAACAATACAGGTATGGGTAAGATTTAAGTGATTCACAGTTCTGCTCAGCATAGTTTGAGATTACCCAGGATGCTACATTCTGAAGTACTTGGCGCACATACTGAATGATGATCAGCAGGCACTAGATATGAAATTACTGACTGACAATATAGGAGCAATTGCAGGTATATGTGCAATTTACACATTACTGGTCCTTCTAGAGGAACAAATGATATAAAACAGGTTTAACTATTTTCTACTGCTTAACTGTTCAAGTGTCCCGTTCTTTCTATAATATTTTTTGAATTGCTAGTAAAATTAGTGTAGGGACCCTTAAACAATGAGGACCCTTGATGTGGATTGCGACTGGGTATTTTAGCCAAAATGTCAACTAATGCCTTTTATATTTGATATATATATATATTTTTTCAGTTTGGCCTTGTGAAAAGGGAGGCGGGGTAGTCAATATTTTGTCTTGGGCACTTAGTCTGATCGATTACCTTGGGCATCACTAAAAGGCTGATTGCCAGCATGGTGCACCCTATAAATGCTTAAAGGGGTTTTGCCACGAAGTAAAATTGACGTGGGAAACTTGCAAATTAAATAATAAACATTTTCACCATTCATCATTATTAAAAATTATGTACTGGTTTTGTTTTAGCTGCTCCTTTAGTCATCCATTATTTACAGCTCGTCTCAAGAGGACACGACCAGGGCTGAGAGCTCCGCACTCCTGGTCTAACATGCTCAGACAGCACCTCTCCCCTCAGGGTGCTGTCATTCTACTCCTCTTCTCTGTACTCCTTAGTAATTAGCCAAACAGTACAAATAAATAAAAAAGAAACCTTAATCAGGACTGTGCATTGATAAAGAGGGAAAAAAAATCCACAGGTTTGGTTCCTGCAGGGATTTGAACCTAGAACCCTTGTGCTGTGAGGTAAAATCTTTACCTCTGAGCTACTCACAGCTTTATACATAAACAACCCTTTCTTGGACTAGAGCAAGGAAAGGCCTGGTGATGTCATCCTGCTGGGTCACATGATGTGCAATTCAAACAAATCACACACACCCCCTTCTGAGCACACAGAGCTGAAGAGCTGGATGCAAAGGGGGTATGAAAAAGAGATTGTGGCAAAACCCCTTTAATCTTAAGTGCAATTGTAACACTAGCAATCACCCCCTCATGCATAGTAGGCATGTAAGTGGTTATCTGTATTTTTGCACTTGGGCAATTTCCATTGCATGATACTGCCATTCTTTTGCCTACTGATGTAAACTGGTTTTAAACTATTTTCTAGTACATTCAAATTTGTGTTGCCTTCAGAAGTTCCCTCGGCAGTGGGCTTATGACTGCAGACCTCTGTACAGGCAACCTTTACTTTGTAAACTTTCTAGCCACTCCCTGCCTTCCTTTAGCTTATCTTTTTGTTACTATTCTTTTGGCTGTCTGCCAGCTACTTTCCTCTAGTATTAGGTGTGGCAAAATATATTTGCACAGTGTATTTTAATCATATTAACCGCTGTAAACATTACAACACTCAATAGGAAAACCTGGCTTTCTAGGCATATAATTTTGTATTTTTATCCAGAAGCTTCCCAAAAAATGAGTTGATCTTTGGCTGTGTTCACAATGATGAGGTGGCAGAATTGTATTATAGTGGATGCCAGTGACATCCAGTGGAACCTACTGATTTTTTTTTAAAATCATGCGGTTTATTTTAATATAAAAATATTGCTGCATTTTTTACATAAAATCTGCAGTTTGAGGTCTCCAGTGCAGGTGTGAATAGAGTCTAAGAAGTGACCCCTTGTATCACTAATTGACAAATTTTGTTGTAGATGATCATAACAAAGATTCAGTATAGACCATGTGGATGCGGCTTTTGATGACTTTTGTTCATTGTAACAACTTTTTCCCTTTAGGAAAACTCATCCATTCAATGGTTGCACATTTAGATGCAGTTACAAGTTTAGCAGTTGATCCGAATGGATTGTACCTGATGTCTGGCAGTAAGTATTGCTACATTACTATCTAACATGGTTTAAAGGTGCTTTGTGGTATGGCCCAACTGCCTGAATCTTCATATGTACATTACAGTTTATATGGAAAATTACATCTTATAAGTTACAGCAATTATACTAAAAGGACACTATCAAAATGCAGTGGCACCCACATGAGGTCTTCTATAAAATTAGTACAGCAGACATATAATGCTTGGCTAATTGGGGAGAGAGCTGCTGACCACGCTATGCTCTAGCCTCAAAGTCTTTTAGACTTTGGAAAACAACAAACGGCACAAAAAATGCAATATGCAAAGCTCACCCATCTGTAGTCACATCTTTAACCAGCAGCTTCATAGTGGACTGATGCTGCACAGGTTACAGTTGGCCATGCAGTTGCATATAAATCTTCTAAAACAAAGTTTAAGGCCCAACAGAATAAAGGTCCATTACTTTATTGCAAATTAATCCATAGAACACAGATTAAAATGTATGTCAACAATCCGCTTACGCATTTCAGACTCCACTGAAACCTTGTTCGTAGCTTTTAGACTTTAGGGGCAAACACCACTGAAACCTTGTTCGTAGCTTTTAGGGGCAAACACCACAAAGTCTGGTTCAGAGACGTGGCATTGCAGTGGGCTCTTTAAAGAACTATTCCCTTTTTTGTGTGGTTTCCCCCACTCTACTATGTCAGATACTGCTGGTAATTTTGTTTTCTGGCTTCTTCATACGCAATTTTTCTCTGTCCTTTGGGTCTTGCCGTGGGTCACATGACTCACAATATGGTGTGTTTTTTGGCCTGGAAGTCAGTCTCAGTGTATTCCTATTGAACTAACATGGAGTACTTCATAAGAAACTTGCATGGAAGTTTAAACTTCCAGTTCACATGATTGACACTGTGCGTGCTGGCAAACCAGAGTGCTGGTCACAGGCGACAACAGAAGACCCGAATGGTGTGTATGAATACTTCATACTGTGGGCACTAAGAAAAATTATTATACATTTAAAGCCAATATCGGTTAGAAATGGAAAAAAAAAAGGCATGTCCTTCTAAAGTAAGGGTATGTTCACACGCCGTTTTTTAGATGCGTGTTTGGAACCATGTTTCGGACCCAAACACGCATGTAACAATGTGCAGTGTAATTTTACGTTGCTTTTAATGTAAAACATGCATCAACATTCAGACGAGTGAACGCTGATGCGTGTTTTACTTGCATCTTTTGGATCCGATCAAAGATTTTACATGTCAATTCTTGATCCCTTTTACGCAGCAGACATCCTATTTAAAAGTATAGGTTGCGTTTCTGCTGCAGCAAAAACGCATCCAAACGCACAGTTTGGGTGCGTTTTGGATGCGTTTTACACAGCGCTTTTGATTACGTTTTGAAAACTTATTCAAAAACACTGCATAAAGATACCCTTACAGAAGAATGAAAGCCCACAAACGTGTTCAAACCACAGTTGGCCTGTTCTGCTTGAAATCGGAGAACCAGGGATGGTTACCCCAAATTTTATCTACTCCTCTAGAGAGCATAGCTTGAGAGAGAGCCTAGCTCATGGAAGAAGAAAGTCTTGGATACATGGGCAGTTGTTTAAAAGGTTCTTTGCTATTATTTTTTATATGCAATTTATTGCAGATTTTAAATCATTAATGTATGTTCTTTGCAGGTCATGACTGTTCAATACGTTTATGGAACTTAGAAAGCAAGACCTGCATACAGGAATTCACCGCCCACCGCAAGAAATCGGACGAGTCCATTCATGATGTGGCATTCCACCCATCCAAATGCTACATCGCCAGTGCAGGCGCAGATGCCCTTGCCAAAGTTTTTGTATGACACCATGCTTACCTGTAGTTTTTAATTTACCGAAGCAGCCACATGAAACCAGAGACATGCTACTAGTGACCGAAGATTTGATTTACCGGCCTCTTTTCTTCTTGTGTTCAATAATCCGAATACGATGCAAAAACAGTGTTGTGGGCTTAGTTTTGCAGGGTGCTGTTTTCTAAACTAATGGTTTGTTCAGGGTGCTGTGAACTTGACTGGTGCTTGGAGCCAGGATTCTGTCTTTCAAATGACCTCTGAGCTACAGTAGCAGCGTTTTATTTTTAAGAGTGCACATTTGACCAGGCAGGCCTGGTTTAAACTAGTTTCCAACATATTTTGCGGATGTGGCAATTGGGACAGTGTAAGAAATAACACAGCCAGTGGGACAGCATATAACTACAATATAGGAAACAGTGCGCAAGTACCACTCCTCTTTATCACTTACAGCTCCTGCAAGCGTATTTGATGGAAATCATGGACCTCTTAATACCAGTTCTCATTTTGCATCCTTCTCGTAGTTGAGCTATGGATTGAGAAAGGAAGCATTTCCCAATCCATTGGGCTGCTAGTAACAAGTGAAATCAGTGTAAAAACATAAGAAAAGAACACACTTTCTATTTTAAATGCTTTGTTTAGTATCCGTTGTGTTGTGTTCTTTGAATGTACTTCTAGGTAAAAAAAAATAACAAAATATTAATAATTGGGTTAAATGCATTGAATATATTAAAGTTACATTTTAAATACCATCTGCAATGGTTGGTATCGTTAGGCTGGAAGTCTCGCTAACTTAACAGCTAAATTGACTATTTCTGCTTTTAACCCTGATAAGATTTCCCCAAAACGGTAATTTCAAATATCTCCAATCATATACATGTATGTACATTGTTTTTTTTTTTTTTACAAATACAAATACTTAATGGTGCCCTTGCGTGAACAATTAAGCATCTCTTTCTTGTAAATTCTGTTTAATAAGATTTGTCACTATGCGACTAAGAAAAAAATTACCCCCTTTAGAATAATGATGAACTTTAGCTCCTGTGCTGTATATGTAGGAATCAATCACATCATCACTGAATTGTGTGTATGTCATAAGCTGTGCAAAAAAATTAAACACAATCAAAATGAAATGCTGCCATTCAACGATAATGGTGAAATGTGGAAATAAAAGTTATACTGTAATATTAACAGGGTTGTCTAACATTAAAGAGGAAAAACATAGTTTTTTTTTTTTCTCCCAGAAATCATACCACACTTTCCCATGTCATTTACTTGGAATTAATTATGTACTGTTGTGTAAGATGTGTTCCAATATTCAAAAATGCAGTCATACGGGGATGATAAAAATTAAAAACACCCTCACCTTATTAAACCTGCTTGTTTCAGCACCGACGGCAGTCATGTTGTGCCCGCTGATCACAATCGCTGCTCTTTTGATGCTAAAACTAATCATAGGCTTCAGCAGTCACATGATGTATATCCTGGAAGAGACTACTGGAACCTGTGAAAACCTGCAAGGTCACGTAAACAATAAACATGACCTCATCGACCGGGAGTGGAGCTTAAGCTGCTCCTGTTTGAATTTTGGAACACCCCTTTAATGGGACTAAGCTGCAAGACTAGACACTGCCCAAAGATAAGGTTGGTGCTGCTTAAAAAAAAATAAAAAATACCCCCTCCCCCTTTTTTTTTTCTCTAATCACATTCAGGCCTATTTTAATAGACTTTTCAAGTAATGTATTAAAAGATTAACTGTTCTATCCCTATCATGACAAAAAAAGTTTGGAAAAGATAAATCTTTATGTACATGTAAGTTACCTAGAAGATTCAATAGTACTGCATTAAATATATATGTAAAACACGCACTGCATTCCTGCTTTGGCTAACGCTACACCGAGACTGATTTTTTTTCTATTTTTTTAGGCATCAAATGTGAGCTGCAGTCCACAAGATTGCATACAACTCATTGTACTGCTTTTGAACTGCAGCTGAAGCTTGATAGTTAAAAGTCAACCAGCACTACAGAAAGTCTCAGAGTAGCCCTTGCATTTTAGTGATTGATGTAATCATTGTGAAACTAAATACGAAATGTCTATTGCCCTCTTAGAAAGATGCACCTGGACTTTAACAATATACACTGATCTTTGGTTGTTGCTAAGTCTTTCTCAAAGTGGCTTGGGAAAACTGTTCGCCTTTGGTAAAAGTGGTATTCATGCAAAATAGATTTAAATGGCTGCAAATCTAAGAAAAAAGCAAACGAAAATGCCACTTATTTAACACAATGATTTTAATATCTTCGGTTTGTTTAAAGAAATGAACTAAGTGGCTTTTTACTTAGATATTGAAATTGTGGATTATTTGTGTATTTGACTTTTTGTTATTTTTTTCTTACTTTCTTTTTAGACTAAGTAATTACAAAGATTTATTTGGAAATTCTAAAAAAAGCTATGTATATTATATATAAATATATATATATATTGTAAACATATATTAAATGTGTCGAGTATGGGATGACTCAAGGGGTGCATTTTAATCTTTTTGTATTGAGTTCTTCTAAGTGTACACAAACATAATGGTATGGGTATGACATTGAGTATTTTGCTGTTACATACTATATACAATTTACAGCTGTTTCAATTGATGTACATACATCTTAAGTTGGCATGCTTGTTTTACTGACTGTAATATTTAGTTGATTAAAACCTGAATGTAAGTAAAAACCGGCTATTTAAACTCAAGCAAGGTTTAAAAAAAACAAAAAAAAACCACCACATTTCCATCTGTTATAGTTTATTATAGGAGTAATCAAAGCGGATAGAAGGTGCCTTTTAACAGAGAGAGCCTTATGGCAAAAATAATCTACTGATCATATACGCAAAATCAAGAATTAACACAGACGTCATTGGGGAACTCATGTGCAAGTCGTATACGTTTGTTCCAGTGTTCACAATTTTTACAAGGAATTTGGAAATAAAAAAAAAAGTGTATTCACGTGAGGGCATCTATTTTAGTTCAGTAAAATGCATATTTTTGAATTTGTTTCCATTCTAGAACATGCAATATCCTAGACTTTGCATGTTCCACCATTATTTTGTGAATGTGTACATATATATAGACAATATATTTGGACTGTAGAAACTTTTAAAAGCAATGAAATTTGATTTGCAGTTGACCCGCGTGGAAATGGAGAAATTACATTTTGTTCCAAACATCCTTTGAATCTGAGTATTGGTTATGTGAATTTAAATAAATATGGATGAGTGCTGGGTAAAGTCAACTTGCCATGGTAATTTTTATTTTCAATATTAATAAAGGGAAGACTACTTGGATGAATGGATTATTATTGAATAAATTGTTAAAATTATGAATATGTTGATAAAACGTCAATTTTTTTTGTTTTTCTGGTTATGTGTAACTTACATGCAACCTATTATGAAGAGCAGTTCTGTAATTGTACTGCAATTGCTCCCTATAGCTGCGGGATGCCAGTAAAAAAAACAAAAAACACCTGCATTGGGAAGGGGAAATTAAAATTCTCAGCATTTTGCTTGTGTAGATCAATCCATGAAAAAGTTCTAGCCTTAATATGCTGCTCTACCGTAATGGCTTTTAGCTGACAGAAGAAATTTGTCCAGATAGCAAAACCTTTTTGAGGCAACCTCCTTGCTCACTAAGACATTGGGAAGATGACTCTGCTTGCACAGTTCATTCTGTTCATTGCTATGGCAGGTACGGAAATAGCTGAACAAATTTGCTCTGCTGTATTCCGAACTCCCAAAGATGTGAATGAGGGAGAGCCATATTCTCTAAGGCTGGGTGGTGGTTTGCTGGCCTTAGAAGGGATTTTGTCAAATGACTAAACCCCTTTAACGGGAAAGTAAGATAAAGGGGTTTTTCCAACTCCTGAAATCCACTTTGAGGCTAGCTCATAGCAAGCTATGAGCTAGCATCTGTGAGGGATGCGATTGCTTCACCTGCACAGCTCTTCACCATTTATGTCTATCTAAACTCCAGATATAATCAAATACACTTGCTTGGCTATTTTTGGGACTCCGACAGAAATATACAGGGAGCTACGTACAGGCACGTTAGTCTCCCTTTTGTGAGGAATTTGACCAGATGGCAAAACCCATTTTAAAAGTAAGCATATAAAGTGAAAAAAAGCAGCTCACCTGTGGTTGCCTTTGCGAGCTGTCGGTTCAGGGTACCATCCCTTAATCCAATTCAAACAGCATACAGGAAAACGAACCGGCTCCAGCAGTTGGTGTTTCTTGAATGGAGGAAAAATGTATGCAGGCGCAGACCCGGCTTGATTAAAAATCATTATCACTCGTTTATTTATATCTTCTTAAAATAGAAACATGGACATATAAACGAGAGACCCTCCACCTCTGGTTGTTTAAATTAATGGAGATGAACCGCTGACGCGTTGCGGGTCACGTGACCCTTACTCATGGCGGTTTCTCATTTGTTTGTATCTCCATTATATAGGACCTTTGAGACATGACGTAGGTTTCTACTAATTAAAACACATGACACCTCAATTTAAAAAAAATGTTTAAATCACTCCTCAGTGTAAAAATGTTATTTTAAGCTACCTTAACAATAGTCTAATAGTGGTATTGTATATCTTGACGTATGTTTAATCCCTTCGGTGCTCTGGTATCGAGGTGAAAGATCCACCAGGCCTCTCTCGCTAGGAGTTTTCTGTGTAAATCGCCTCCTCGCACCGATCGATGTACCTGTTCTATTCCAATCACTGTCAGTGTTCTCAACTCTCCTCCGTGAACTTCGGAAAAGTGTTTAGAAACTGCTGAAGATTTAAACTGTTCTGGTTTGTCCGCATCGGACATGTGTTTTCTGATACGGATCTTAAGAGGGCCCGTTGTGCACCCGACATATTGCACTTTACAGCTTAAATAAATCACGAACTTAGTATTACAGTTGATGAAGCTTTTAATAGGAAAAGCTTTGTTATTTGAATAAGATGTGAAAACTGTGGATTTCTTTACATGTTTGCACATTTTGCATATTTTGTGACCACATCCATGAAACCCTTTTATGTCTAACCATGTATTTCACGTAGCTTTATTTGTATCAAGCAAGCTAGGTGACACTCGTGATCCGATGGTGGGGGCCTTTATTGATGCAAATCTGATATTATTACTGAGCATTTGTTTAATTGATTGGTTTACATATCAAATCGGTAGATGTGTCTTAATTATATTTACCACTTGATTGAATTGACTGTAGTTGGTTGAAAATGTTATTTTATCTTTTTTAGGGATATCATTTTTTGTTTTTTAACAGAGATGTTCCCTTTCCATATTATTTACTTTAATTATTGCTTTATCCAAGAGCCATTGTGGAAATCCTCTCTTTAAACCCTTAACGACCCTGGACGTATGAGTATGTCCCAGGGCCACTAAGGGACTATGCAGGGGGATCGCTCCGTGACCCTAGTCGCCGCTAACACCCGGCAGTAACAGCGCCGGCGGGTGGCTCCGCCCGCTGGCACTGTTTAACCCGTCAGACACCGCGGCAAAGATGGCCGCGGCGTCTGACTGAATGACGATCGGTGCTGCGCTATGCTGCGCCGGTCCGATGACTGGACACGGCGGTGGGGAGCCCTGTGAAGGCTCTCGTCACTTACATTTCCCGGTTTGCCCCACTTCCGCCCGTAGACAGGAAGTGGGGAAACCACCATCTTTGTACACCCGAATGCATTGCATAGGCAAGGCATTAGGCTGTATTAACAATTGCGCCCCTAGTGGTAAAGCACCATAGGGGGACTAAATGTTACAGTAAAAAAAGTAAAATTTTAAAGTACAAAAAAAGTATTAAAAGTTAAAATCACCCCCCTTTCTCATTTTACAAATAAAATCATTAAAATTATAAAAAAAGTTACATATTTGGTATCGCCGCGTCCCAAAAAGTCCGAGCTATAAAAATATAACATCATTTATCCCGTACGCTAAACACCGTAGAAGAAAAAAAATTCCAAACACCAAAATTGCGTTTTTTGGTCATTTTACGTCACTCAAAAAATGGAATAAAAATGATCAAAAAAGTCGCATGCATTCCAAACTGCTAGCGATAAAAAGTACACTTCAGCCCTCAAAAAATACCCCCTAGCTGACGTCCGTAGGTGTTAGTACAAAAAAGTTATTGGTAGCACAAAATGGGGCCGTGACGCAAATTTCAAAAATAGAAAATGTTTGGGGAATTTTTTTCCCGGGAAAAAAAACATGGGGAAAAAACCCCTTCCTTTTTGGGTTTATTCCCGGATGCGTAAAAAACCCTTAGAATACAGATAACACTTTTTTTCCCAAAATTTTGAAGCCTAAAAGAAAAAAGCCCAAAAAACGGGAAAAATACGTTTTTTTTTTTTCCCAAAACCCTTGGGAAAAAATTTTTTTTGCGGTTTCCCGTATATTTATATTACATTTGAATAACCCCATTAAAAAGGGTACATCTTGTCCCCCCAAAATTTAAAACCCCTCATGTGTTATTTTAGGTGGGAAAAATTTAAAAAAAAGTTATGGTTTTCAGAAAGCGAGGGGGGGAAAAAAGGGAAAGTTCCCCCAAAAAAAAAAAAAAAAAGGGGGGGGTTTTTTTAAAGGGGGGTTTAAGATTGTCACAAACTTTTTTTTTTTTTTGTATCCATTTTTCCCATATTTTGAGAAAACTGTTTCTTTTTGCTCTAAAAAACCCTCCCCCTATTGGCATATTTTATACATTTTTGGGAAGGGACAGGGAGTTTGTTTGGGAGAGAGGGGTTTATTTCTGTCAGGGGTTTTTTTGTATGGTTTCCCCCTTTAATTTTCCATCTTTCCCCCTACAACTTTAACATCCAAAAAAAATAGTCAAGGGTTTTCTTTCTGTTGTCCCAAAAGAAAGTTTAAAACCCCAAATTTGGTTATCATTGAAAATTTTAAAAAAACCCTTTTCACACTATTTTAATTCCAAACCATATAAAGGGCCCAAAATCGTCTATGTATCTTGATTTACCATTTGTTTAAAATTCAAAAAAATGGCTTTTTCCTGTTTAAAAATAAAAAAAATTTCCTACCAAAAAAAACATAAAATGTTAGTTTGGGAGGGTGAAAACCCTGCCTCCCATAGTTTGCCCCCGAAATTTGAAAGAAAAATTGTTTATAAAACAAAAAAAAAAATTTATTCGAAAGTAAATATTTTTACCCCCCAAATTATTAGAAAAACATTGTTTTTTTTTTTTAAAATTTAAATGTTTTTGGTTTAAAAAACCCTTTGGGGGGACTGGGAGGGTTTGGTCTTTGTGGGGGGGCTGGGGTTTTAATGCCTTTAAACATCGCAAGAAAACCAGGCCCCCCCATTTGGGCCCCAGGTACATGATTTAAAAGTATAAAAATTTTGTTTAGTGTCTTAAGGAACCCCCGGGTTTAATCCCATTCCCAAAGGGGTTTTGAAACTGTAAAATGGACCCACCTTTCCCAAAGTTCTTCGTTTAAAAAAACCCAAAAGGGCCTAGACGATGGGCCGAAAAAAGGTGGGTGAAAGACCCCCTTATGCCCCTTTTTGGAAATGGGGAAAGATGGGCATAGGGGGTTTAAATTTTTCCATTTTTTTTTTCAGTTTTATGTGTATTTAAAAAACCCCCCAAATCTGAACCCCTTTGGGTTTTTTTAACACAAAACTCGGGATGTTGCCTGTTTTTTGTAGTCGGGCATTTTTTAAATTGCCCTATTTTAAAAGTACCCAGAAAAATAGGTTTAATTCTCGTTGGTAAAAATCTCAAATTTTAAAAAAAACCAATGCCCCCCCCCCCCCTTATCGTTGCTTTATTTTTAAACCCTTTATCTTTATTTTGTGGGTTTCTTTGGGGCCCTTTTGTTCTTGTTTAGTCAAATTCTTTACCCCTGTCGACTGTTTATTTCTATTGGTCTGGTAATGTAATTCTAACAAATCCTCCTCTATCCTATCTTGGAAAATTTCCATGGTACTTAATCTAGAACGTATCGGATAGAAATATTCGTTACGGATGGAGAAGGATTCTGTGGATTCCTTCTTAATTATTTCAATGGACTCCCTTTCCAACTGTCTTAAATAAGTTATACTAATTAACTCCTTGAAATCCGGAATAACATCCTCAAACATTTTTTCTGCTATCCTGTCACTTTCTATTTCATCTTTTTTCTCTACCTTATTGGATGCAAATTTGGAAAAATGATTTTTAACAGTGATTTGTCGTACTAACCGATTTACATCCAATAACGTTTGATATACATCAAAATCAAATGTTGTATGTCTGTTTCTATTTTAAGAAGATTCAAATAAACAAGTGATAATGATTTTTTAATCAAGCCCGGTCTGCGCCTGCATACATTTTTCCTCCATTTAAGAAACGCCAACTGCTGGAGCCGGTTCGTTTTCCTGTATGCCGTTTTAAAAGTAACCACCAAACAGATAGCAAGCATTCCAATTGTGTTTTTGGGGGCCAGACAGCTCATTAAATTTAACCCAAATGGCAAAATTTGGCCTTTATGCCATTTAAATAGTTGGCTATCTTTATGTCCTATCAGAAAAAAAAAAAATTTTCTGGGGAAACCTTTGGGGCAAGTCATGAAGACTGACATTTTGTACAGCAATTGTAATGCAAACTATTCAAGAATAGAGCATCATAAACCCCTGGTGTTGCTGTAAGTGAATCTTTGAAAGGGAGGAGGTGGTTAGATACAATGTTGTCAACTGTACAGCTAGTAAATCTGTCCGGTTGGAAGAAGCCCTACTCACCACAAGCAGTGGTATCACAGTCAGTGCAATATTAGAAATTTGCAAATTTTAGCACATTAAAAAAAAAACCTGAACTTTTTTTTTTTAATAAATTCCCATAAAACATAGAGGTCCAACAGTCGAATAAAATAAAGGGTAGCTTCTTTATAAAGAAAAAAAAATCTTCATATGAAATTGTAACTCCAATAAGTAACGTAAGTAAATTCCCCTTTCTCCCTTTTTCCCTTTCCCTTTTAGTTTGTATCATCCTTGATGCTTTTGTAAAGTCAAAATAAAAACCGTTGTAGTGATTCATTGGGGTTAAAATATAGCTTGTATATTATTTTATTATTTTTTTTTTTAAAGGGCCCCATGTTTCCAGGGCGCTGACATTCAGAGGGTTATTACAAAACATAAGTAAAAACGAATACAGTGATAAGGGAAATGAAAATTTGGGACGACAGAGGGGGGAGGCCCTACCCCAGGGCTTACAATCTACAAGGGGGGGAAAAAACCCAGGAGGGAGGGGCAGACATAGGGGCCCATAGACCCCTAATTTTTGCCACCGCTCTTGTCCATTGGTCATGTAGGAGGTGGCAATATTTACTTCATTAGGGATGAACTGTATCAGACACAGACCTTTGGAGACAAAGCAAACACCAGTCCTGGGTGGGGGGGCTGGACAAGACTACCCTTTTTTAAATTTAAAAGTAATTTAATTTTAGTCATTTATAAGATGATCAAAACAACGGGGAAAGAGACCTTTCAAGGGGTACAGGTATGTGTGTTATGTGCAGGTTTAGTCCATTATATATGACCCCCAGTGATCTGTACAGGAAACCTTTATCAAAAGTATCCCAATCGCCTACAGCACCAGCGCAGGTACCATGAGGAATTACATAGCTCTTATTGAACTCAATAGGCTGTCTGTGAAAAGCATGGGTGCGCCAGAGCAAGTTTTGGGTAGGGCTAATGGAGGGGGTGCAGTTTTGCAAGAAACACTTAAACAGCTATACCCATCACAGCGCATGCTGCTGGAAGGGCCGATGACAGTAATGTAAGCACTTCTTAAAATGCAGGAGAGAAGAATAAAAAAGGCAAGTATGCTTTACCTAATACAGGGTTTTTTTTTTTACCAAAATTTCCTTTTGTTTCAAAACCCTTTATTTCGACTAAACTTTTTTTTTTTCTTTTCAAACGTGCATTTCGAAAAAATTTCTTACTTTAAAAGTGCTTGGGGAGAAATTCTTTTTAAAGGGAATACACCTTTAAAAGGCAGTTTGGTTTTTTAAATTGCATTTCTACAATTATTTGTGTTTTTTTTGTTTTGTTTTTTTAAGTAAAAACTGCATTGGGCAGAGGTCAGCTTAAATTCATGTAAGTCAGTAGGCAAATACAAAAAGCTCCTTTTCCTTACAGCCTTTTTTTTTTTTTTTTTTTTTTTTTTAGTAGTAGAACACATTCATAAATAACTTTACAGCAATACCTTCCTTTGTATCCCTCTTGCCTTTTCATTGGTGCATAAAACAGAAAAGGGACAAAAAATGTAAAAAAATATATAAAGAATTTTTCTCAAGACGTCACATGTCTGATCACAACTGTGATCAACTGTAAAGCAATTGGCTGCAACAGGAGCTCTCCACCTGGAGAATAAGGTTATCTTCATACGGAGTGTTGAATCCGTTTCTGGATCCGTTTTGGATCCGAAAAACGTTTTCCAAAGCACTGCGTCAATCGCATCCAACACGCAGGTGCATGTTTGGATGCGTTTTTGCTGCAGCAGGATCGCTCCCTATAGTTCTAGTTAGGGTGTCTGCTGCGTCTTTCGTACAAGAATCGACATGACAATTCTTTGTAAGGATCTGAAAGAGGCATAAGAAAGACGCATGTAAACACGCATCATCGATCACTCGTCTGAACGCCGAAGCGTTTTATATTGAAAGCAATGTAAATCACACTGCACATTGTTAAATGCGTTTTTGCGTCCATCAAGGGTCCTAAACATGGATCCAAACACGCATCTAAGAACGTATGCAAACATGGAATTAACATGCCATGTGAACATACTCTAAGAGACGATCACTGACCAAACCTACCCTTTATTAATCTGTTCGGGAATAAGAGCAAAGTAACATCTGTGTTCCCTGTAGGATTTTTACAAAGCTGTTTACATTAATCATGCATTTCAAGGTTTAATGTTTTATATTGGAAAAGAGAACATGTCAGTAATGTAATAAGCATGAAGAAATTAATCTCCAGAAAGAAGCACAGCATAAGGATGTTTGGAAGCAAATGACAAGTACATCATTAGATTATACAGAATTCTCTGACACATGAGCTTGTAATATTTAAATCTCAACCTGGAGGAAAGGTACTTTGCATAACCTGGATTTACACTGATCAGCCCTACCGTTAAAAAGAAGTGAATCGCATTCATCATCTTGTTACAATGGTGCCTATAGAGGCCTGGGATATATTGCCAAACAAATAAAAAGCCTAAGTCGTAACATTGACGTGTTGGAAGCAGAATAAATTGCTAAAGTGTACGGATCTAAGCAAGTTTGACAACGGCCTGATTGTGCTGACTAGACAATTGGATCAGAGGATGTCTTGTAGGGTGCCAGGATTCAGTGTTTAGTACCAACTGAGAGTGGTCGAAAGAAGGATATCTGGTACCAACCACCTGTTGACTATAGAAGTCTGGGCATTTACCTCTGCAGGAACATTTTAAAACATCCTTGCAGACTTGGCAGCTACAGTAGTGGAGAGCTGGCTGTCGGTGACAGACACTCCAGACAGAATGTAGGGATAATTTATTTATGTCCCCACCTTCTTGATTTCTTTATATATAGCACTCAATGAGTGCCATGTGTCCAGCTCAGCTGGAAGTCTTCAAAAATTCTTCGTTTGTCCCCAGGAGTCATGTGGGTAACTGCATATGCTGCTGGGTTTTATCAGTTCAGCTCCAATTACAATGGAAATCAGTAATAAAAAACTTGTAATGCATCTGTTTCTTGGCTTTACTTCAACCTATGATGATCATCCAAGTACAACAATTATTTACTAAAGACAGGATGATGCCTGAGTTTTCATTTTATGTTTGAGGTAATGTATTCTGCATACAAGAATGTATTAATGTTTTAGCACCTAGCGTCCATGCAGATTACATTCATGACTTGCAGAATGTCTAAAATTGTGTTGCATGTGTATTTTTGTTTTTTTTTCTATGCGGGTGGGTGGGGGGGGGGGGGTAGTCTTGTTTTAGCAGGGAACACATTGGAGGAGCTTTTCCAATTCGGTCTAGTGAAAAGTTAGACTACTCGGGCGTCACATGTATCATAGTATTGATAAATCTGGCGCAGTTCAGATCGGTCTGGCCCTAACGTCAAACCATTTTAACAAGGTTTCACCCCTTTTTTTTGGGCAAGGTGCAGAGTTGTCTAGAAATTGCCTTAAATGCATAATAAATGTGGTATAACGCAAGTACACTCCAGTTCTTTGGGGCTTGTTCACAGCTCAATGGCTGAACTAACATAAACCCAGTAGCTAGCAACTTTGCCATTTATGCTGACTGGGAAAAAGATCACATGTGCAGCTAATTGCTTGAGCAAGATGAAAAACTGCACACCAACTTTAACACCTATTCACACCAGCATGCAAAAAAGTCGCAGTATAATGCATGGGAGATTGCACAAATGCAAAGTAACCAAGGAAACAATCACTCATACAACCTCAGGGCATGAGGGAGGTGGTTGCTGGTACTACAATTGCATATAATAAGGCGATACAAATGTGTGCCATAAATATAGATACGTGTGGTACACCATGCTGGCTTACAACCTATTAGTGACACCCATACTATTAGACTAGGCGGCTGCCCAGCATTTTCTAAGTGTCCAACATGGCAGAGTTGCTAGCTACTGGGTTTATGTTAGTTCAGCCATTGAGCTGTGAACAAGCCCCAAAGAACTGGAGTGTTTTTTTTTTAGTAAGGTCCCGTTTTCTGAAGGTTTTTTCGGTATAACGCAAGTACATCACTATTTGTGGTGCAAATTACACTAGAGTTCTACCCCAACTGTTTTGTAAAATATGCCCTATTATCTTTGTGTTCCTTCTTGCCCCTATAAATTGCTATTACTAGTGATCTTTATACACGGTCATGCAGCAAATGCTCAGATTGTGTCTTTCTACATGCTCCTTAACCTTCCCTGCAGAGGCAATCCTGCAACCACCTCGATATAGAAGCTGTGCTCAATATGATCATTGTGTACCATTTTTTTAACCAAAGTATCCAGTCCTTAGTGATTTTTTGCCCAGTTCCTTTAAAATGTATTTAGTCCAGTGAAGGGTACTTAATAATAAAAGCCTATGATCAGTTCTCTGTCCTAGAAAAGGATTATGGCGCTGCAGGTGGTACCATATGCAGGAGCATCCAGTCATCAGACATGGTGCAAACATTATTGGGCTTCTACTACATGGACAATATCACTAGTTTGTTAATTTTTGTAGTGTAGACAGCCAGAGGTTAACCAATAGTCTTTTTGTTATATGAAATGTTCTTTGAGGTACCAACAACACTCAGTGTTCTTGTAGAGTCCTTGTATCATGTTTGACTTTCCTGTAAGCATCAGACATTTCCTTCCCTTGACCTTGTACTAAGGAATTATATTTGATTGTTAAGATGCAGCTTTCCTAACAGGGAAGTAGTTATTCTTAGGTAAAACCTCAGAAAATGACATGTAAGTTTGATGTTATATGGCCATGAACCCCTTCCAAGTACTACCCTGCCCTCCTCTGCCTTCGCAGGAGTGAATACATTTTATAGGCACTGAGCCAGTAGTCACTAAGGATTGGATAACTTGGTTCTAAAGGAACTTTACATTTATTCTATTTTGTAAACAGAGCCATCCTGTACTTATGTCATTTCCCATTTCTAGCATTTACATTATATATTGCTCTGTCGGATTTATTATTGGACCTTTTAACTTCATTGTACAGTAAATATATCCAGATATAAATGTTTACCTACTGTGCAAATTCATTGTTCTGTGCTGCATTAATCCCTTCAGGACGCAACCAGGTTTGGACCGAAAGACACCAGCCCCATTTTTCAAATCTGATGTGACAATTTATGCTGGAATAACTTTGTAATACTTTTAGGCAAAGTGCACACAGCAGATGTCAAAATGGCATCCAAAATCCAATGGCATTTTGACATTGATGGACCGCGGTTTTTGGTACAGATTTGTGCTAAAACCATGGATGGTTTTTGGTTTTGCCGTTGGCAAAATCCCACGGAATTTGCAACATGTTGCATATTCTGCCCTGTTTTAAAACAGACGATGGTAAAATCTGTGCTGTATAGACTACAGCACAGATTTTTCATTGCTGCCTTTGCTATCCAGGGGTGTAGTGGGTATATTGACCCCAATGGTGTTTCACAGATTGCTTTTAGCGTTAGATTTTTCCCAACAATGTGCAGTTTTAGCTGAAATTTTTTCACAAGGAATCCTGGAAAATAAAGCACATAAAAATGTGTTCCGCAATTTCTTATGAGTACAGCAATACCCTATGTGTGGGTGTAAACTGCCGTTTTGTGCATGGCAAGGCATACAAGGGAGGGAGCGATATTTGGCTTTTGGAACGCAGATTTTGGTGGGTGCCATGTCACATTTACAAAGTCCCCAAATATCAGAACAGGTGAAACCTTCCAGAAGTCACCCCATTTTGAATTCAGCACCCCTCAAGGAACTCATCTTTGGGTGTATTGTGCAGTTTGGGCACAGAGGTGTTTCATAGTTTAATTAGCATTGGGCTGTGAAAATTAGTTAAAAACCGTGGAGTTCCGCCATTGTTTTTTCAGCTTCATGTTTACAGTTTTTGGCATACAGTATAAATTACATGATAACTTTACTATGTGGTCAGTACAATTAACACAATTTTATATAGTTTTTTTGTTATATAGGGGTTTTGCCACAATGTAATCTTAACGTGGGATCCTCCAAAATGGGTATTTAATCACTTTTCTAAATATATGTGATTACAAAAAGTGAAGCCTCTGAGAGCTGCAGCCTTCTTTACATGCCCTTAGTTACTTAAAAGTGAACATTAACACGACCAGCAGCTGACAGGCGCTGATCTGTCCACTTGTCTGCACTTCTTGTCTTATGACAGGGAACATGAAGGAGCTGACAAGGGACTGTGGAGAAAAAACTGAATCAGCCCTGTGTCTTTTGTATATAGAATCCACTGGTTGTAATGTAATTATTTCAGTGAACATTGCACACACTCCCTGCTTCTTGGCTGTGTTCTCAGCCCCCCTCTCTCTCCCCCTGTGAGGCTTTGTGCTTTGTTTATAGTCTCTTCTGAGCAGATTAAGAGATAAGGAAGTCACTTCTTGGCAGAACCCCTTGACTGCTTTTACACAATAGAAATCCATTTGTAAAAAAAATAGCATTTTTGTCCTAATACATTTTTCTGTATATGGAGCTATATAAGGTCTTGTCTTTTGTGGAATGAGTTGACTTTTACCATTTTGAGGTTCATATGTTTTTGGGAGGCGAGATAAGCAAACTACAGCGATCCTGGTAGAGTTTTTTTTTATTTTTTTAAAGCAGTCATTGTGTTGTATAGATGACATTAACTTTAATCAGCAGGTCAGTACCAAATGTATATATATATTTTTTCATGTTTTATTGTTTTTACACAATAAAAACACTTAACAAAGAAAACACATTTTGGATCGCCACAGTCTAAGAGCCATAACTTTTTTTTTTTTTTTTTTGTTTATGGAGCTGTTTAGGGGCTTGTTTTTTGTGGGATGAGTTAACATTTTTATTAGTACAAATTTTTTGGGGGGGACGAGACTTTTTGATCACCTTTAAATCCATTTTTTGGGAGACAGAATAAAGAAAATACAGCAATTCTGGTAGTGTGTTTTTTTGGTTTTTTTTATAACAGTGCTGTTCGTGTTACTCTGGATTGATTACGGTGATTTATATTTTTTTTATGTTGTAGCACTTTAACCCCTTAAGGACCTTGCATTTTTTTAGTTGGCACGTTTTTGTTTTTTTTTCCTCCTCGCCTTCCAAGAGCCATAACTTTTTTATTTTCCACTTACATATACAAATGAGGGCTTTTATTTTGCGGGACGAGATGTAATTACTAATGGTGTCATACCATCAAAGGGAAAACGCAAAAAAATTCAAAGTGGGGCAGAATGTGGAAAAAAATATCCTTGCACCATGTTTGCAGGGTTTCTTTTTTTTTTTTTTTAGGGCTTTCACTTTCCGGTATAAATGATGTGTTCTCTTTTTTCCTTTAGGTTGATATGATTGCAGCAGCACCAAACATGTAGGGTTATTGTTGTCTTATAGTATGGTAAAAGAAAAATCCAAATATTTTCTATTTTTGAAAATTGCACAGCAGCGCCATTTTCTGCAATGAATAACTTTTTTGTACTAACACGTACAGACTTGAGTGAGGGTGTATTTTTTGCAGGCTGAAGTGTTCTTTTTATTGGTACCAGTTTGGAGTGCATGAGACTTTCTTGATCACTTTTATTCCAATTTTTTAGGGGACGTGAAATGACCAAAAAAATGCAATTTTGGAATTTTTGTTCTTCTACAGTGTTCACCGTACAGGAGAAATTGATACATTTTATTAGATCACACTTTTACGAATGTGGCAATACCAAATATGTGTAACTTTTTTTCTTTTTGTTTATAAAATGGCACAAGGGGGGTTATTTGAACTTTTAATATATATAATTTTTTTTCTTACACTTTGAAACATTTTTTGTTCTTTTACTTTAACATTAAGTCCCCCTAGGATATTTCAGGGGGTGCAATCATTTATACAGCCTAATGCATTGTATAGACAATGCATTAGGGTGTACCAATATGGCGATTTCACTACTTCCTCCCCCTGGGACGGGAAGTAGTGAAACAAAAAACATGGCAGCGATGGAAGCCTTCACAAGGCTTCCAGCTGCCATGTTAAGTGATCGGGACACTGATCTCGCAGCTGTTTCTACTGAGTGATCTCACCACTGATGTCCCGATCGGAGTGAGAAATGGTGCGCGTCGCAATCCCGCTACAAATCTTCTTGCCACCGTTTTACGTGGAGTGTCGTTAGAGAGAACTTGTCACATAGATTAAGCCACCGTTGCTGAGGACAGCACAAGCTAGTGTCAGACCTGCTGTTTCCAGCGCTGTGTTCCTTATTCTGTAAGATGCTGTAGTTTTAGAGTATTTAATGCTCAAATCAGCCAGAAAAGAGTCCAGCTTATTCATGAAGTCTGTTTAATTCATAGCCCGCCCGCCTGAGACTAGCCCCACCCACATCACAACTGGTTAACCTATTGCCTTGATAGAAACATGAAAACTGTCAAGTGGGTGGGGCTAGTCTTGGATGGACGTGGCTAACACCTGCTCATGAATAAGCTGGCACACTGCCAGATTTGAGCATTAAATGCTCTGAAACGGCTGCATCTTACAGAATAAGAGACAGTGCTGGGAACAGCATGTCTATCACCAGCTTGGCTGTCCTCAGCAAGGATGGCATAATCTATGTGATGGGTTCTCTTTAAGGGGTTAAAAACAAGGTTTTATTGTGCAAAACAATATAAAACATACACAAAATATGCATCACTATCTTCTGCCATAACTCTCTCCCATATACGGAGCTGTGTAAGGGCCTTTTTTTTTTTTTTTTTTTATAAGGCCAAACTGAATTTTTAATGTACCACTTTTGGGGTTTATCTGACTTTTTGATCGCTTCTTCTTCCATTTTGTGTGCAGCAGTATGAACAAAAATCGCAATTCTGTTTTTTCTTGTTTTTTTTTTTCAACATTCGGGCAGGTAAAAGGGAACGATATGCTGGGTTGTTACCCATGCGACAATACCAAATATGGTTACTTTAGTTTTTATCTTTTTTTGCGGTGATTTGAATATTGTAATGGGAAAAAGGCAGTGTGCATATTTTTACTTTAATTTTTTTTTTTTTTAGTGTTTAATACACTTTTGTTTATTATTATTTTTACACTAATTATACTTGTCTCCTTAAGGAACTTGACTTCAGTTATCTGCAGATAGCTGTTATCACACATAACTGTACATACTTGCAGGGCCGGGGACTATGGGTAGGCCAAGGTAGGCGATGGCCTAGGGCGTCTCCTCTGCCAGGAAGAAAGGGGGGGCGCAGTTCCATGTGTAAATCAGGGCTCTCAGCGGCGCCCGGCAATAAGCAGCAGCAGCTGTCTGACCTCCTCTACTGCTGGCCTCCCTCCCAGCGTCGCCCCCCTCATCTCTTCTCAGAGGTGGCTGCAGAGCAGGATGCAAATTACTTCTCCCATGACTCTGCGACTCTATGACTGTAGGAGCGGGAGGAAAGTGAAAGCGGAGCCTGTTCTGCTGTCAAGGAGCTTCTACAGGTAGAGGAACTACTCCCAAAGTCTTATCAGATCACTGCAATCACTAGTGAGGAGAGTAGTTAACCCTCTCACTGCAGAGTGGGCTTCATTGTGTCAGAGCACCATGGAACATCCCAGGGATTCAGCGATTAGTACAGCTCTCTCTCTTCTTATCACTGACTGATGATTGATTGTAACCACAAGTTAGGAGAGTTAACCCTCACACTGCTTCCCTGCAGCTAGCTTACCAGTAATCTCTTTAGGAAGGCAGTGTGAGGGTTAACTCTTCTGACTTGTGGTTACAATCAATCAATCAATCAACATTCAGTGATAAGAAGACATCAGGGAGCAGCCAGGGAGCTGCACTGAATCCCCCATACTATCAGTGCCCTGAGGAGGACTACTGCTCCCAGCCAGAATGAGCTGCGTTGACAATGTCCCTCCTCTAAAGCAGAAAAATGTGACCAGTTTACAGTTATATAGCACTAGCTGGAGGATTCCCCTGCCTGTGATCTCTCATGTGAACGCCGCTGCGTGTTCCTCATTGCCGGCAGTGATAAAGTCACTGCTAATTGTTAGATGTGTCTCTGGGGCCACTCTGTGGGATCCAGAGACGCATCTGAAAAGCGTATGTTAACACGGAGGCATGACGCTGAGTGAACATACCCTAAGGCTGGATTCACACTGTTTTTATGTGTATTTAGTTACTTAAAAACCATGTTTTAAGTACCAAAATCCACACTAAAAAAACACAACTACATTTTTTCATTGTTCTAAAAGGAAATTTGTGCTGTGGTTCTATAAACCATGGCACATACTTTTATGGATATAAATTCCTAATTCACAGTAAATTTAAAAAAAAGTTCCTATCAATCTTTTTTTTTTTTTTTTTTACATGTATGCAGCATGAAAAAAATAACAGGAGCCAGGACTTTAATTAGCCCCATTTTTGAGACTACTTCACTTTCTAAAATGCAGTGAAATCCATGAAGAAAAAAAAGGAAAATATGTAGCATAAGGGCTTGTTCACACGACGTTTTGGATCCGTTTTGGATGCGTTTTACGGATCCGTTTTTAACCTGCGAAAACTGGATGCAAAGTGCATCCAAAAAGCGGATCCAGAAAACGCAACAGCTGATCCTTTTTTGGATGCTTATTGGATGTGTTTTGCATGCGTTTTACGGATCCGTTTTTTCAATGCTTTATTTAAATCAACCTATCAAACTGCAATTTAAATATAATATAACCTATCAATGACCAAGAAAAAAACCTTTTTTTACCTAGTGTCAGTCAGCTGTACATACACCTATGATTTTAGAACCCGCCCTCCCCCTATTTTTTTTTTTTAAATCAACCAATAGTTTTCAAACCCACCCCATGTAAATTAATTAATAACAATCATGTATAAACTAAATAATTTCTAAACTAAATATTTATAAATGAAATATATATTTAGTATACATATATATATATATATATATATTATATATATATATATATATATATATATATTTATGTACATATATATAAATGTACATTTATATACTATTATATACATTTATAATATTATATACATTTGTATAGAATTTATATATAAATATATATATATATACTATTATATACATTTATATATATATATATATATATATATATATATATATATATACATACATACATATATTTATAAACTAAATATAAAGCCAAACATAATATTAAAATTTTATATTTAATTTAAATCCAATGCGTTTTACGGATGCGTTTTTGGCATCGAAAACGGATCTAAAACGCACCCAAATGTATGCTGCGCTTTTGCATCCGCTTTCGGGATGCCAAAAGCGCACTCCATTATTTCCTATGGGGATTTCTCTTGCGTAAAACGCAAGAAGAATTGACATGTCAATTCTTAAAACGGATCCGAAAAACGCATCGCGAAAAGCGCATCGGCAATCACTCGTGTGAACAGCGATGCGCTTTTGCCATTGAAAGCAATGTTAATCACACTGACAATTGTCAGATCCGTTTTACGGATCCGTAAAACGGATCACAAAAACGTCGTGTGAACAAGCCCTAAGTCCGAGGTTGTCCCATGCATTCTACCATGCATTACATAGTGTATTTTTCCAGAGTACACAACCAGTTATAATAATATGGCTCTTTGTATTTTTCTCTCCTCGGCTTCCAAAAGTCATAACTTGTTTATTCTTCCACCTACATAGACATATGAGGGCTTTTATTTTGCGGGACAAGATGTACTTTCTAATGGTGTCATTCATTGTACCATAGAATATACTGGGAAACCGCAAAAAAATTCCAAGTGGGGCAAAACGTGAAAAACGTTACTTTCGCCATGTTTGCAGGGGTTTCTATTTATTACAAAGTTCACTGGTTATATGTGTTATATGTATGGTGCAGGTTGACTAAACTCCGACAAAAACAAACATGTAGGGTTATCTTCATGTTTTAGTACCATAAAAAAAACAAACTCTCATTAAATTTTCAGTCAATGACTTTTTTTTTTTTTTTCGTACCCATGTGGAATTGTTTTTTGCAGGCTAATGTGTACTTTTTATTGTCACCACGTTGGTATACATGTGAATTTTTAGTCACTTTTCTTTAATTTTAGGGGATGTGGAAAGACCAGAACTGTCAAATTTTAGCATGTCAAAAGTTGGTTTTTGAAATTTTAATATTTTTCCTATAAAGTGGGGGGTGGGTGGGTGGGGCACCATTTAACCCATTTGCCTAGGGCACCAAAATGTCTTGTCCCGGCCCTGCATACTTGTACTGTTATGTGTGAGGGAGCTGTCATCACCGTGGTCACGGTCAGTCACCATGATGGTGACCTCACCTTTGTTAGGCTTCTGGGTTGTCAGGGAAGCCAGCGGAGCCATATACAAATGACTTCATGTGCTGATTGTGTGAGCTCCGTTTGTGAGCCTGCACGATTCCCAGGATGTACTGGCACATCTGATTGCGTTAAGTGACGTACTGGTATGTCCTTTTGCATTAACCCCTTACCGCTGGAGCCAGTTTTGGCCTCTCTGACAGAGCCCCATTTTTTAAATCTGGCATCTGTCATTTTATGTGAGAATAACTTTTTGACACTTTAACCTATCCATGTGATTCAGAGATTGTTTTCTCGTGACACATTGTGCTTTAAGATAGTAAGAAATTTTGGTCCAAAAATTGCTTGTTTATTTGTGAAAAATATCAAAGTATCGTGAAAAATTTGAAAAATTTACCAATTTCAAACTTCAAAAATGTCTGCGTATAAGACAGATAGTTATTCCACTCAAAATAGTTTATTTTATTTATTTATTTAGTAATTTAAATTCAACTGTGTTTATTGCAACAGAAATCAGTACAAGGCGTGCGTAGTCAATAAAACAATAGTTGGGATCATATAGACTTGTTACAGAAGGAAAGCAAAACTAATAACAGTGGTGAGTTGTTTTGATGCAGGATACAGCACAAGATTAATAGAAAGTAATATAGCAATGTAGCAACTTCCTTAACGGTAGCGAACGAAAAATGACACATGTACAAATACAATAAGAGCATGTGATGCATAAACAAAAAAACAACCAAAAAGTTTAAAAATTCTAACAGAGATTCAAAATTAAAAAAAGAGAAAAATAAGTAGATCTATTATACGGCCTCTATGTCGGAGGGATTTTAACGGTCCCAAATTAAAGCATAGAGCTGACGAAGGTGCTACGGCCGTTAGACTGACGAACAAGACAGACAACACAATTACACACGCACTCACAGACTTATATACTCACACACACAGAAAAAGAAGGGGAAGGGTGTGGGTTTGGTGGGGGTCGGGAAAGGTGAGGGGGGAGGTAAGGTGGGGAGAGTCATGGCCTTTGTGGGGTGGGGCGGGGCGGGGCAGGGCAGGATCCCGCAGACACTGCACAGGCTTGTGTATTTAAGGAGGTAAAGGCGGGAGAATCTTTGAATTGCAACCAGGGCGTCCACGTCCTGACCAGTTGCCGGGCCTGGTCCTCCGAAGTGACAAGGAGCTCCTCCCTATGGTAAACATGAGAGACCTCCATGAACCATTCCTCAAAAGAGGGTGGGTCTGACGATTTCCATCACCTAGGTATGACCGTCTTTGCCACCTGCAGCAAATGCCGGAGAAGGGATTTTTTATATGTGGAGGCTCCAAAATCTACGATACATAGAAGAGCTGCCTCAGCGGTCTTTGGGATAGCTAAGCCCGAAATTTCCCTAATGGTGGCGTATATTGAGTTCCAAAAATTTGACAGAGAAGGACACTCCCACCAAATATGGAGCATGGTTCTCCTAGAGGTTCCGCAACGCCAACAAGTCTCAGGGACCTGTGGGTACCATTTATGGAGCAGGTGGGGGACCCTGTACCATCGGGAGAGGATTTTGAAGCCCGTCTCCTGGGCCTTCGTTGCCACAGTGGCTTTATGGGTAAGACTAAAGCATTTGTGCCATTGTGTGGGAGAGAACTGCTTACCTAGGTCTTTCTCCCAGGCAGCACAATAGGAGGGGAGTTCCCACTGATCTTTAGCGGAAAGTTCCCGATAAAGCGCGGAAACAGAGTGCCGTGGGGGAAAGTATTCAAGGCACATCTGCTCAAACCGAGTGAGAGGTCTTTGGACATTGAATGTATTCCCCAGAGAGGATATAAAATGCTGTAACTGGATATATTGGAAGGCCGACGAGGCCTGTGTCACGGGTCCAGTCGTCAGTCTCGCAAGTGGGACAAGCCTGCTCCCCCCTATCACTTGACCAAGGCGTAAGGGGATCAACCTGGTGCCTCCAAAAAAGGGACGTGGGCCCAAACCTGGCGGAAAGGAGGGATTATCTGAAAGTGGCACGAGACGTCCCAATCTATCAATCAAAATCTGGTACGTTGTATGTGAGCAGACTGAGGTTAGCGTATGTGCGACAGTGTATGAGAAGTGGTACCGGTTCTTTAGGGCGGGGTCCAGACCCAAGAGAGCGATGCAAGGGACAGGGAAGTGACGCCTCGCACTATACACGTCCATATTTTTTTTTTTTATTATCCTTGCACACCATATCCAACAACCGCGCGTACGCCGATGCTAAATAATATTTCCTGCAGTCTGGTAACCCCAACCCACCTAAGGCTTTATGTCTGGTTAATACTAAATAAGAAAGTCTGGGGCGGGTAGAAGGCCAAACAAATGAGGTGAAGAGGCGTTGTACACGATGCCAGAAAGAGTTTGGGATAGAAATGGGGATTGTCTGCAACAAGTAAAGTATAAGGGGTAAGATTGCCATCTTTAAAATGTTAACCCTACCAAACCAAGAGAACCATTGCCTGGTCCATCGGGTGAGATCTTGAGTGATTTGTCTGAGAGCTGACTCAAAATTAAGGGAGAAAATATTTGACAGGGTGGCCGGGATGATGATCCCCAGGTAGGACAGTCCTCTAGACGGCCACATGAAAGAATATCCAGATTTAAGCTGGTTGAGGACAGGGGAGGGCAGTCCCACACTCAATGCCTCAGACTTGGACGTGTTTACTTTGAAATTAGACCAAATGCCGAAGGCCCGCAGTGTAGACATCAGGGGTGGGAGTGACGCCACTGGGTTAGTCAAGTATACCAGGAGGTCATCAGCAAAGGCCGAGCACTTGTGCGATGCTGATTCCCGTTATGTCTTGGTTATTACATATCGCGAAGAGGAGATTTTCCATCACCAGGACGTACAAAAGAGGGGATAGTGGGCACCCCTGCCGTGGTCCGTTGGTTATGGCAACTGAGTCTGAAAGGGTACCATTAATCTTCAATTTGGCAGTGGGGGTATGATAGAGTGCAAATATCTTTGAAATATAGATAGGTCCCTTCCGCAGATGCTGTAGGGTGGAAATCAGGACTGGCCAGGAAATTCTATCAAAAGCCTTTTTGACAGCTAGGGATAGGACAGTTAGGGGAATTTTCCGAGCTTGAGCATGGTGGACTATGTCCAGAGTTTTCAGGGTGTTGTCCCGGGCTTCCCTACCCGGCACAAAGCCCACCTGATCAGGGTGTATAAGATCCGGTAACACAGAGTTTAATCTGTTCGCCAGAAGTTTAGCGTAGATCTTGAGGTCTACGTTCAGCAACGAAATCGGCCTGTAGCTGCCACAGAGACAGGGGTCCTTATCAGGCTTAGGTATAAGAGCGATATGGGCCAGCGTCGCTTGGGTGGGAAACGGATTATCCGAGGAGGCATAATTAAAGGCTTGCATTAATAAGGGGGTTAACTCTTCACGGAAAGTCTTATAGAATTTATCAGAAAATCCATCGGGACCAGGACTTTTCCCACTAGGGAGACGTGAGATAACAGAGGAAATTTCTTGGATAGTGAAAGGGGACTTGAATTCAGAGAAATCAAGGCTAGATGGAACTGGGGGGAGGGCAGGGAATTCTTGGCCCACGGTCGGGGAGGAAAGGGGGTTGCAGATTATACAGTTCTGTATAAAAACCATGGAAGGTTTTACTGATCTCCTCCGTGGTATGGACCAGAGTGCCACTCAGGGATCTAATCTGGGGTATATGCGATTTGGCCAGTCGGTGTCTCGGGGCACGCGCTAGCATCTTCCCGCTCTTGTTACTGTATTCATAAAGATGGCTACGGTCGATCTGCAGATATCGACGCCAGGAAGATTCCAGCAATCGCCGTACCTCTAATCGCGCAGAGAGCAACTCACGCAGCGTGTCTGGCGCTAGATCACGCTTATGTTGAAGTTCAAGTGCGGGAACCTTAGACAACGCGAGACTTAGTTTAGCTGCTTTATCCTTTTTCAACCTCGAGCCATGCCTGATCAAGACTCCCCGTATAACACATTTAGCGGCTTCCCACTGAACCGTCGGGGAGGTGGTATCATGGATATGATCCCGTATGAAATTTTCTATGGTTTGGGATACATCAGTCAGGCAGACAGAGTCCAGCAAGAGGGATTCATTCAATCGCCATGACCAGGCAGGCCTTGAGGAGGAGGGCAACGTTAGCGAACAGTAGACGGGAGCATGATCAGATAAGATAATGTTACCCACTGACGTGGCGGAAACCCAGGGGAGAGCGCTATGGAATACCAGGATGTAGTCCAGGCGACTATACACATTGTGTGTGGTCATGGGAGTAGAAGCTGAAATCCTTGTCACTGGAGTGTTGCAACCTCCAGACATCACACAGCTGGAGCAGAGTATGTGCTTTTTTGATCGACTTAATAGTCGAGTAAGATAGTGAAGACTTACCCGAGGAGTTGTCCAGACCCGGGTCCAGGGTGGCATTAAAATCTCCATAGAGAATGACCGTGCCCTGAACCAAGGGAATCGGTTTCTCTATTAAGCCGGTGAAAAAGTTAGCTTGGCCCTGGTTAGGGGCGTAGACATTAACAACTGTGAAGACATGTCCCCCCACATTGAGAATTAAGATAATATATCGTGCATTGACGTCACTCCAGCAAGCCTGAACCTGATTTGCCAGGGATTTGTGAATCGCCACTGCTACTCTCCTGGATCTGGAGCCCCGACAGTTTGCAAAGTACCAATCGGTATAATATTTGTTGCGTATGGTAGGCGCATGCCCTTCCTTGAAGTGTGTCTCCTGAAGGCAGACGATTTTGACTCTCTGCTTATGAAAATGATAAAAGTATCGGATCTATGCTTGTATTTAAAGCCCTGAGTATTAAAGGAAGCAAAGGATAGCTCTGCCATTTTTTATACGCCGGAGGTAAATGGGGTGGGGAATAGGACAGAGAGGTGATGGTGCAAAAAAGAGGGGGGGAGTAGTACTCACACACAACTAGCACACCCACACTTACACAACCAGGAAGCAGGCAGAAGGATACAGGAAAGCCTGCGGCTGGAACTAGAGTAGCGACTATACTAAAGTCAAACGTCCCTAGGGCCTAGGAGAGGGCCTATATCGGGACTGTAACCTACTGGGGGTGGAAGGAGAAAGCAGGACAAAGGAAACAACAAAAAAGAAAGGGGAGATGAAAGGGGGAGGAACAATGAATAAGTAGGCATAGGAGATCCCTGAGCTCCATCACACCTGTAGGATTAAACAATTGGCTGGCCTCCATGGACATGAAAAAACAATCATATGAGTCACAGCTAGGGGGAATCAATTTCTGGAAAAGAGCCCCAGGACTATTGCAGTAAGGGGGAAGGACAGCTATAGAATCGTAGGACAGTGTCCAAATAAAACTCCCATGTTACGGGAACTCAACAGTTCTCAAGACGGATTGGACGTGGTAGAGGTACCGGTGCGATGACGATCGGCGTCTGTTTCTTCAAGGAGGAAGGCCTTGAGGGCCTTGTGCGGCCTGGGATGGGAGCCTGACTTAGGCGTCCAGAGAAGTCCAAGGGGGAAGAACGATGTTTTGAATGTTCAACTCTTGAAGCGTTAGGGGGATATCCTCGGGTGAGTGGATAGTGAAAGTTTTGTCTCTCCTGCGTATGAAGAGGGCAAAGGGGAAGCCCCAACGATAGGAGATGTTGCGTTCTTGCAGGATGGCCAAAAGAGGTTTCAAGGCAGCTCTTTGGGCCAAGGTGTATCTTGAGAGGTCCTGAAGCAGCAGTATAGGGATACCCTTGTAGAAGATCTTTTGTCATTGGCGGGCACAGCGCAAGATGTCATCCTTTATCTGGAAAAAATGTACCCAGCATATGACGTCCCTTGGCTTCTTGGGGTCCAACACTGGAGGACGAAGCGCTCTGTGGGCTCTATCAATTTCGATAGGAGCAGATGGGGCTCTTTCAAGCAGATCATTGAAGATGGTTGTAAGACCTGGATAGAGTTCATTAGTCGAGACGGACTCGGGAAGGCCACGGATTCTGATGTTATTGCCTGCTCCTGTTCTCAAGGTCATCGATATATTGCTGTAGCGCAAATATTTGGGAGGAATGCTGAGAGGTGGAGGATTGTAGAGCCTGAACACACAATGAGGTAGATTGCTGGGCTTGATCTAGAGTGCACTTAGGAAAAGCAAAAAGCAAAACGGACCCAGCGATAACGATACCAATGGTGCTGTTCTTTATTTCATTTCAATACATCCAATGGAGGGTGCAGGGGGGACCCACAAACCAACGCGTTTCGGGCTAAAGGGAGCCCTTGTTCATGGTCACGGACGCCGTGCGAGGACGACAGGTGCCATACAGCTGGTTATATGGAAGAAAATTATCATCACTTTCGGTGAGCTGCTGTCTACTTTACCGTTTTGGTTTATGCATTATTGTTGATCTAGAGTGGTTACTTTGGAACTTAACGAGGTGAGTTCAGAATGGAAGAGAGAGATTTCCTGCCTGCATTCCGCAATGATGTGCTTGGCTAGGGCCGAGAGGTCAGACTTGGATGGTAAATACTGAGTAACCCTGTGTAGCTCCGAAAGTGTGATTGGTTTGTTATTGTCTGCAGCTGTACACAAAGGTCCAGCAGCACTCTGAGCTTCGTCTGGCCCTGGGCGCATAAGAGAGGAGGAGGGCCGATGAGGTGTGGCTGGGAGCTGTACTGTGCGGTCCAGGGTCTGCGGTAAGGCAAGAGCAGCGTTAGGCGAAAAGACAGCAATTTCAGGTGATGTGTTGGCCGCTGAGTAATGAGTAGGAAGAGGGGTGGTCGCCTCCATCGGACTGCTTATAGGTGTGCTTGTGGGGCCGCCCCAGGAGGAACCCGTGGACCACTGCGGAGAAGGACCTTCAGTTGGGAAAATAGCGGCGGGCCAGGACGTTGAAGGTGGAGAGTGGGCACGGGTCGGCGAACATTGATGTGGGGCCTGTACAAAGCCGGGTCCAGGGCTGGTTACAACCTGGTGGATAACATGCCATGGAGATGGTGCCTGGGGGTTCGGGCTTCCCAGGTAAGGATCAAACTGCGCTAGATCCCCTGGAGGAGAAGAGGCAGGTGGGCTGCTTATTGGATCGGCACTTGGTACAGTCCCCTGTGCATTAGCTTGTGAATTAGTGCCAGGTAGTGTTTGCAGGGTGGGAGGCAAAAGACATGTGGCCAGGGGCACTGGGAAGTCCAGGAGGGATAATTGTGACTGTGTGCTGGCGTCATGCACCTCCAGCACGTCTTGCTGGGATGCCGGACTATGTGCCTCCCCTGGGGATTCCCCAGATACCTCAGTTTGAGCTCCGGCGCGCGGAATGATCTTATTGCCGGCCAGACCCGGCTGGAGTGCGGTACCTGCGGCAGCTGTGTAGTCCCGGTGCGGCGGCTGCCGGGCGCAGCGCAGAGAAGTCGCGGCCTCCAGGAGCAAGGAAGGAGCTGAGGCGCCGTACAGTCAGCGGGCTCTTCAGCGGACCGACCGCCCACTACTTTCAGGGGAGAAGCCGGTCCAGGGCTGTGATGAGGTGAGGGTTCGCGGCTACCTGGCATCCATTGAGCTGTCCCTTGTGATGAATCCGGTGGCGGACCTCGATGCGGGGTTGCCGGCATGAGGCCGCCGCCATCTTGTTGGGTCCTGCGGCCTGCGGAATCCGGACGGGCTGACGGCGGGACCGGGTGGAAGAACGTCCCAATGTCGCCTAAGGGTGATAAGGGCCGGGTAGAGGACCTCAGACCCTTCTTTTTAGTTGATTTCCCCATTGCTGTGAGGCAGGGCCAGCCAAATATGAGTGGTGGTGCAAGGAGCTCAAAGACAGGACGTCTTTACTCCTCCATGTCCAGGACATGCCCCCCAAAATAGTTTATAACTAGCATCTACCATTTGTCTACTGTAGGTTGGCATCATTTTTTTCAATGTCTTTTTTTTTTTTTTTTAATTTGCAATATACATTTTTAGGGACCAGTCCAGTTCTAACGTGACTTTGATTGACCTGTATGTTAGGTACCCCCATAAATGACTTTATCTAAGAAACTGCACCCTTTAAAGTATTCAAAACAGTGTTTAAGAAGTTTATTAACCCATTAGGTGTTTCACAGGAATTAAAGCAAAGTGGAGATGAAATTTCAAAATTTCACTTTTTTTGTAGATTTTCCATTTTTATCCATTATTCACAAGAGTACGGTAAATGTGATCTGGGAAATGCAACTTAATATTGATTCCCCAGATTCTGCCGTTTTCAGAGATATCCCATATGTGGCCCTAGTGCAATATTTGGCTCAACCACAAGCCCCAGTAGGAGGAGCAACTATCGGACTTTGGGGTCTCATTTTCATTACTATTTTATTTAGGCACCATTTCAGGTTTGCGGACGCCCTGAGGTGCTAAAACTTAATAAACACCCCTAAAAAGACCCCAGATTGGAAACTACACCCCTTAAGGAATATATCCAGGAGTGTAGTGAGCATATCAACCCCACAGGTGTTTCACAAATTGTTTAGCGTTAGGCTGTGAAAATGAAAAAAAAATTTTATTCCAACAATCTGCGATTTTAGCTGAAAATGCTTAATTTTTACAAGGAATCCTGGTAAAAAAAAAGCACCCAAAATTTTGTTACGCAATTTCTTCCAAGTTGGGCAATACCCTACATGTGGGTGTAAACTTCTGTTTGGGCACATGTCAGGACATAAAATGGAGGGAGTGTTATTTGGCTTTTGGAGCACAGATTTTGGTGGGGCTATGTTGCATTTGCAAAGCCCCCAAAGTATCAGAACATGTGAAACCTTCCAGAAGTTACCCCATTTTGGATTCAGCATCCCTCAGGGATCTCATCTAGGGGTGTACTGTGCATTTTGAGTGCACAGGTGTTCTATAGTTTTTTTTTTTAGCATTGGGCCATGAAAATGGGGGGAAAACGCAATTCCGCCATTGTTTTTTGGGATTCAATTTTACAGCATTCACCGTGTAATGTAAATGGCATGATAACTTTACTATGTGGGTCGGTACAATTGCAATGATATAAATTTTATATAGTTTTTTATGTTATATTACTTTTAATCAATAGAAATGTCTATAAAACACTGCGCTTTTTTGTTGTCATATTCTGACAGCCATAACTTTTTCATTTTTCTGTATACAGAGCTTGTTTTTTGTGAGATCGGTTGACGTTTTTATTAGTACCATTATGGGGGGCAAATAACGCTTTGATCACTTTTTATTAAGGTTTTTGTGAGGCATTTTGAACAAAATACAGCATTCCTGATAGTGTTTTTTATTTTATTTTTTTTACAGCGGTCACCGTGCGGTATAAATGACATCCTAGCTTTACTCAGCAGGTCGATACGATTATAGCAATACCCAATTTGTATATTTTTTTTATGTTTTACTGCTTTTACACAATAAAAACACTTTTATTTAAAAAGGAAAACACGTTTTTGCATCGCCGCAGTTTGAGAGCCATAACTTTTTTTATTTTTTTTGTGTACGGAGCTGTGTAGGGGCTTGTTTTTTGCGGGATGAGTTAACATTTTTATTGGTACCATTTGTGGGGGGACAAGACCTTTTGATCAGTTTTAAATCCGTTTTTTGGAAGGCAGGGTGAAGAAAATACTGCGATCCTAGTAGTGTGTTTTATTTTTATTTTTAACAGTGCTCACCGTTCAGTATCCGTGACAAGTTAGTTTTACTCTCTGGGTCAATACGATTACGGCGATACAAAATTTGTATAGTTTTTTTTATTAAGCACTTTAAAAAAAAAAAATAAGTGGTCGACAGCAGTTACATGTTGTATTCCTTTTATAGCTTGGTTTTCTGACAACTGGTGTTGGACAATACCTTAGTCTTTATTGGCAAAATCAACTCACAATAGATAAGTGGCCATCCAAGCTTATGCTCCTGGGGACGTTACTCGTAATTCAGACAAAATACTGCATATTACTCTCCAGGGAAAAAGTTATATATGCCCCAACTTTGTTATGATATGTCTTTTGTATTGTAATCAGATGGATATACAGTTGGTTAGTCGGACTCGATCTTGATTCTATTTGTAAAAACAAAAAAAAAATGTGTGTTGAAGCATACCTATGGATGTCATCTGTAGACATTTCGATGTATTGTGTGTTGCTTGCCTCTGTTTAATAAAGCTTCTTTGAATACGAAAAAAAAAAAAAGTGTTTTATTGTGTAAAACAATATTTATGCATCGCTGTCTTCTGAGAGCCAAAACTTTTTTCTTTTTCCGTATACAGAGCTGTGTAAGGACGTTTTTTTTGCGGGATGAACTGACGTTTTAATTGGTACAACTTTGGCGATTATATGAGTTTCTGATCGCTTTTTATTACATTTTATGTGCTGCAGGATGAACAATAATCGCAATTCTGTGACTTTTTTTTTCTTTTACGACGTTCACCATACGGGTTAATTAACGTGACAGATTTATAGTGTAGGTCATTACGCACGCGGCGATACCAAATATGGGTACTTTATTTTTGATCTTTTTTGGGGTGATTGGCGTTCATAAAGGGGCGATGTACGTGTTTTTTATTTTATTTTTTGTGTGTGTTTTACTTTTTTTTTTTACTTTTTAACATTTCTTCCCTTTTCCCCAGTGGGGATCTGTAACAGCAATCATTAGTTTTGTGTTCCCGGGTGACTGTCACGGGTTTTATGCGTGACGGTGCCATGGTAAACTGCCAATCACCATCCCCAAAGGCATTGTGGGTAGGGTGGCGTCCCCAGACTACCCGGATGCTTCAAACAGCATCGGGGGGTTGGTTGCGGAACCAGTAGCGGCACAGAGCCCATTATGCGCCGTTGGGCAGGGAAAGCTCGCCACTCCTGCTGGGGGCTTTATTATCGCGACCTTGAGGTTGCGATAAAAAAGCGAAACCCCCGGGGCCCGGAGCTACCGGCCGTGGAGAGCGGCATGAAGCCAGCAGTAATTTCCCGCTGGTTCAATGTCGCTCGTGCCGGCTCCCCTGCAAGCCCGCACGATCCCCGGACGTATGATACGTCCCTTTGCGGAAGTCACTTCCCGAAGAAAAGGGGTCAAACTGCGGCCCTCCCGTGTTGGGAAACTACAAAATCCTATCGCATTTTATTTTAAACTATAACAGTGGGCTGTTGGGGAGTTGTAGTTTCCCAACAGCTGGAGGGCCGCAGTTTGACACGCGTGCGCTAGGGCGTATGCATACGTCCAATGTCAGGAAGGGGTTAAAGGGTTTAAAAGGTGTTCCTACTAAGCAACGTGTACTTCACAGGTCAGCTCTCAGCTAGTTGCCCGTTGGGGCCAGATGAAAAATGAGGGGGCCCATTGCAGTTTCCTTCTTTCATTAATGGGATTCGATTGCACAGGTGTTGTAGCTTATTTAGAAGCTCGTGGAGGTGAGTGGACGGCCACAAGCATCACCCTCCTCATTCTCATGCACGGTCAGTTCATCAGGGGACATAGCATCACCAAAAAGAGAAAATATGGCCAGCCCAACCCCACAAGATGTATGTGGCAGGTAAGATTACCCCAGATTGATACTAGGTGCCACATACATCTAATGTGGTAGTGCTGGTCATATTTTCTCTTTTTGGCTATACTATGTCCCCTGATGAACCTCTTTTAATATCTTGATGGAGGAGAAACACATCGGAATCTTTTTGTCCTTTTGAGGATTTATTGGGTCCTGTTTTTTGGGGATTTATTCCCCTCTGTATCAGTTTGTTATGTCTTTGTATTTTTAGTCCCAGTTCGTTTTTTAAAATTCTGGTATTTTTCCCAAATATAGTTATCTTCGTACCCAAAATTTAAGGTTTTGAATAGCCCCGAACTAGGGAAAACACTATTTTTTACTATTTTGCCTAGGAAACCCTTTTAAACCTCTATCAGTTTTTAAACTTTTTAAACACAAAAAACGTAATTTTTTATTATATCTAACTTTTAAACCTTTCTATACACACTTTTTAAAAAAACCTGATCTCAAACCCTAAAATTCCTTTTAACCCTTTTTGCTTCTGAAAGAGGGAATAACCCCCTTTCTATTATAAAGTCTGGGGGCCCCCCACCTACTAAAAAAGGGGGCCTTATATCTATAGCAAATACTAGCTTCAGAAAGGGGACCCCCAAGCCAACTATTGGGGCCCAGCCCTTTCCCAAATCTCATAGACACAGAACAAATAAGGCCCCCTTGTGACCCTTTCTGCAGCGGGTGACACTTGTAGACAGGGGTGAGAGATCAAATTTTAAAAAACTTTAATTTTTCTGACCTCGCCGCCCTTTTTCGCCAGCTAACCTGGCTTTATCAAGGCTTAGAGGTCCGTTTCAAAGTGGTTGGCGCATTTTCCTTTTAAATCATGTTAGGTAAACCCCCCGTTCAGGTTTTCACCAATTGCATCGGGAGAACCCACATAAAACCCACCCCCCTTCCGCGGCACGCTCAAAAACATTTTCCTCAAAAGCTGCCACCATGCTCTCATGACCCAAAACAACCTTCAGTAAAAATTTCCCCAATCTCCATAAGGGCCCTTGCCCCCCCATCTTACCGTAAGGGCCCTTTCCAATGCATTTGCACCAAAAAAACACCTCAGCCTGCTGTGATAGGTTTCCGTTTTTTTTCCCCAATATTATTGAAATTTGGTGGTCCCCAAAGAATGAATTAAGCCGGACTGGGTGTCACTTTTACAGCACACTCCCATTTTTATCAATTTCCCTTAAGCCCCTCTTCAAACCCAAAATATGATATTTTGGGAAATAAAACTCCACTGTACAATGGGACCACTGTCATTTTTATTTTCCCCATAAAGCACTTCTCCTATATATGTAATATGCATATTAAATTCCAATAGGCTGCGGCCCCTTTAAAACCCATGTTCCACTGCATTTTTTATAGTATTGTCTAAAGGGACTTTTTTCCCTAAACCACTTTCTTTTAAAATGTAATATTCTTATTCATTTTAATAATACTGTAGGTCTATGTCTCCCCCACCCCCCCTCCCACAGTTTGACCCACAATTTTCCCCCTTTGAAGATTTTTCCCCCAAACGGCTCACAGCTAGCCATTCAACCCACCACGTCAATGGGACCCCGGAAAAGAACCCCGGGTATCTTCAAATCCCCATTGATCTAGTTGCATCTGTTTGAATTGGATCAGCCCCGGGCAAGCAGAAACAAAAAAATTCTTACATCCCTTGAGTACAAAATGATTTTAGTCCCTTGAAAAAGCAATTTTACATGGCACCCCTAATTTTTTAAAATAGAAACCGTTGACCTCACTGATGAATACCCTTTTCATCTTTTACGGGGCCCCGGGGACAATGGGGAAAAAAACATAGAAAAAAAAGGGGGGGAGGGGGGAGGGGAGGGGGGGGGGGGGAAGGGGCGCGAGGGGAGGGGAAAGGGGGGGGGGAAAAAAAAAAAAAAAAAAAATAATAAAAAATTGTTTGTTTCCATGTCTTATTTTCCCAAACTGTGTTTTTATCCACTTGACCGTACTTAAAAACCATATATCATGTTTCTTAAAAAAAATTATAATATAGGGAATCGGCAAGATCAAAAAATTCCCGAAAAATAAAAAAGCCTTCATTTGGGCCCTTTGGTTTAAAATGATTAAAGTCGTGTATCCATCTTCCCATTTCCTGAAACAAAACTACATCCAAATCCCCCTTTTTTTTTCCCCCCTAGCTTTTTCACAATTGCCCCAAAATTTTGGGGGGGCCCCCACCTCTATTTCGCCATTATGTACTTCCAAAATGTGTCTTGCTGGGGGAGTGTCACTCTATTTTTAATAGTACTCAGATTTTTTCGAGATCCGACGACGAAATTTCCTGAAAATTTTTTCCCCCCCACTTTAAAATTCTTGGGGGGTCCCAATTTGCCCCAAAAATCCCCCCTTTGGTTTTAAAATTGAAAATTGTCTTATTTTAAAAATTTCTTTTTTAAGGGGGATTAAAAAAATTTTAGTTTTCCATATGAATGGCCCGAATGAACAGGGGCCAAGGGATATGAGCCCCCCCCCGGAGACTGCAACCATGTTTTTTTGCCATCTCCCCCCAAAAATGACTATGTACAAATTCATCCCTAAGATTTTTTCCCTCTTTATAAGGGCCCACTAGGGTATTTAAAAATCATCTCAGAGAATATGGATCTGCCTTCAGAATGTGCCAATGTCTTTAAGTAAAGTTCTCTTTTCTTTTAAGCTTATCATAAAAAGGTCCTATACAACGAATTAAATCATTTTTTCTTTTTCTTTTTACTGTTTTAATAAATGTCCTTGTAAAAGGGTTGAAACCCCTATTAAACGCCTTCCTAAAAACATTTTTTGGGAAATAACACTTGCTAAAAAAACGTGCATTTAACTTTATACATTCTTCTTTTAAAATTCCTCTAATGTGAAAAAATTTCTAGAGCCCTAAGAAATTGGCCTATGGGAAACCCCTTTTTTTTAGAAGGTGGATGCCAAATAGAGAAATGTAACCAAACCAAATTTGGGAGCCGTTTTTTTTCCCAAAAATTCTTTGTCTGAATCTGCTTATTTTCACCAAAAATAATTCAAGATCCAAAAAAAAATTTAAATTTTTTTTCCCATGAATTTTAAACGTGAATTTCAAACCCCAAATTTTCCCTTATCCCTTGAGTCTAGTACAAAAAAACATGAATAATTTTTCACTACCAACCCAAAAAAAACCCAAATTTTCATCAAAAAAAGCGCCCCAAAAAAAAAAATCAGATCTGTGAATATTTCAAGGTTTTTCAGAAAAAAAAAAATAGCATCCTTCCCCCCAACCCAAAAAAAGATTAGCAAAACTTTTGCACAGGGGCATTTTCCCCCCGGGTGCTTCTTTTATTGGGGATTAAAAAGGGGGCCCCTCAAAAAAAAAAATAGTTATGTGTCAAAAAAAAATCCAATAGCTGTAAACAAAATCATTGTGTTCCCCTAAAAATTTTGGCCCCTTGGTTCAAAAAAATACTTATTTCTTTTTAGGCCCAGGGCATGTCTGATGTTACTGTATAGGGCTTCTGTCTTTAAAATTGCAAAAAGTGTACTCTCATCACCACTAGATCGTTAATTTTTATCCAGTTTTTCCTTCGTATCTTTAAAATTGAAGGAAGGCCAGTGGGCAAAGGGCCTCAGTATTTCGATCAACATACGGGGCTGGGTCCCTTTTGTTAAAATTTTTTTTTTACCCGAGGGCTATCGGTCTTCCTTGGGATTGGCAAACCCTTTATGCACTTTTGGGAATGCATAAAAGGTAGCAATTAAATAGGATTCACATTTAGCATAAAAAAAAAAAAAAAAAAAAAAAAAATTTTTTTAGGAAATTTTTTCTCAATTCCCCAAAACCAAAATCCTTTCAATTTTCCCTTTGATTCATTGGGTTTGGGGCTTTTTTTGGGAAACCTTCATATGGGTTTTTGAATCACCAAGTATTCTCTCAAACCCTCGCCTTTTATTTACTTTTAAATTTTAAAATTGGGCAATATTCCCCCTTGGGCACCCGGGTTTGATTACTATCTTTCCCCGTTAGATTTTTAGTTTGCAATAGCTACTTCTTCCCCCCATTTTAAAAAGTAAAGAAAATGGTTGTCGTTTTGAGTGTAGTTTCTTTATGTCTTGCGTTTCTTATTCCACAAAAGTATCCAATAAATTTTATTGTGATATCCCGGGGGTGTATTTCTTGGGTTTTGTTTAAAGGTATATCTAGAATTTTGGGGTTCCTTCAACCCTTTAACCGCCCTTGTTTAAGATCACCCAATGTTTTTTTTTCCCCTAGTTTCCTAAAGGTTTGTTATCATTACTTTTCATTTTATGAAAATTTTTGCAAAGCCAACTTTTAGCAAAGGAATTTAAAATCTTTTACCCATACAAATTATTAAATTTGGGCAGGGGAGTGGGGAAAAAAAACCGGGATGGGCAACCCTGTTTTTGATTTTCCCTTAATTCCCATGGGGAGGATAAGTTAAAACACTTTGTGTGCCCATCCTTTGTTATTTTGATGATTCCCCTTCTCTCGATCCCCCAAGAGAATCTTTGGTGGTTCTAAACAAAATGGGTGTTTTGCTTTGGGTTGAGTTTGCACTGTGTTCCCTAACCTGTCCAATTTCCCGGCCCCTGGTGGCGTATTTGTCGCCATTTTTAAAAACATTGCCTGTGCTCCCCCACCATGGGCCCCCACACCCCAAAAGGGTTTCAAAAAGAGGGACAAAGTATTTGATCCCCCCTGATCCCCCCTCCCGATTGAATCTTGAGGATTCTGAAACTTGCACTGCCTGAATAAAGTTTTTTTGGGGCGTTTTCTTATTTTCCCCTCTGTTCTTTCTCCCGCCCTTCCTCCCAAACCCGTTTTTTTCCCCTGCGTTTTAGCTATTAAAAGAACCTTTTGGAGGATTCTTCCCACAGCAGAAGTCTTTGAATCTTGGGGCAAATCTTGGAAAAATTTGATTTGGTTTTTTAGGTAAATTCTATTTTTCAAAATATAAACCTGTTGTTATCAAAGTCTTTTCGATCCCTCAGTTTTTTGTTAGGGTTTTCCCTTTTCCCTTAAATTTTTTTCTTCAGAATTCTATTTTTTCGTTGTCATTTTTGTTTTTTAATTCAGGGAAATCTGGAGGGCCCCAAAGTTATTAATCTCCAACCCATCTCCTGATTTAGTTGTTCACTTAATTTTTTTGAAAAGAAATTCTCTCATATTCTGACAGATATTTCATCAAATTTAGGGAGCTTTTGTTAGGGAGTTTTTCCCCGCCCTTGATAAAAATGGGGGTCCTCTAAAAGTGTATTTGGTTCAAGCTAAAACCTAATCCCCTATACAAAAAATTTGTTGTTTTATATATGTCTCTGAAATGGTATTTTCCGCCCGGGCCCCAATTTTGTTGTTTGTAAGTTTTATTTTAAAAACTGAAAGGGTAATGGATGGGTTTGTTTCATTTTAATGGAATTGGTTGATTAGGAAAAAACTTTAAATTGCTTCCCGTGAAAAAAAAATCCAAATTAATTATCTGACTAAAAAAACAAGCCATTGACTAGATTCACCACTTGAAAATTCCTGTTCACCAAACTTGTCACATAAAATCAAAAAAATTGGGGAATCTCGCAAGAGAACAAAGAGTGGGGCTTTTAAACAATTTTACTCCCCCTTCAAGGGGGGGTGGGGTTTTTTGTGGGATTCTTGATGGCTAATTGGGGGAGACCTGAACGGGGTTTTTTACCTAACATGATATAAAAGGAATGAGCTAGACCACCCCTTGATCGGCCCCCTAAGCCTTTATTAAAACCAGGTTAGTTTGGGGAAACATGCGGCGAGGTCAGATTTGACGTTTTAAATTGTGATCTTCACCTCTGTCTTCAATAGTGTTGAAACGGGTTTTTATCGACAAAAAGGTTTTTTTTTTAAAAAAAAAAAGGCAAGGTTTTTTTTTGGTGATGAAAAATTTTCCCGATCATGCGATAAATTTAAAGGGTTAAAAAAACTGAGCATCATCTATTAAGGTCGCCCTTTTTTGGGCTTCCTGTAAAATTTTGGGGGGGGGGGCCCGCAAATTTAGTTTTCGAAAAGGAAGGGGGGAAAATTTTTGTGTGCGCCCTCATGTGGGGTTTTGTATGGTTGCGATTGGCTGAAAAAATCACATGACTCGTTTTACATAGAACAGCGTTCCTGTTTCAGCTCAGTGTCTCTCAGCGTCTCATAGGGATAGGACCTGCGCTCTGCCTGTGGCCAACAGCTCAGCGAAATTAGTCTATTTCTGCACAGAGAAAACTTACTATTAGCTGTGATCCCTTTCCCAAATTTTGTTATATTAGAAATTTGAAGATTTTATGTAGTTAGCTAGAGAATTTTAAAGCAGCATCTACCCTGTAAATTCACAGCGGGGGGAGCAGGGGGGGCCCGCGGGTGAACACAGAACAAGCTCTATTATAAAGAACACTGGATAAAGTTCACCAAAACTTAGTGTAAGACATGGTAGTGGAATAATCTTTATTATTAACAGTTTGCTATTGAATATTTCCTGGATATTGGGCAGCCTGAACTTAGATTGGCTACACATCATGTCTAGTAACTGCAGGTCTCTTTGTTAGCTGCAAAACTCCACGTTTATTATCAGTATACATTTCAGATATGTGTTCATTTTCAATTTTCCCCATTACACCTGTGATGTTGATATATCCACCTTACAGTTAAATTCAATCCAGCTATCTTGTTAGTCAGAAAAGGTTGTTTGTTGCCAAAAATATACTTGTGTTTCATTCGAAAACATAACAGTTAGTGTTTTTTGACTTTTGCGCACCAGCATTGTTCATTGAAGCTTACAGGATCCACGTAAATCTTAAAAAACAGCAATTCTATATCACCAACGGTGAATTGAAAGGTGCAAAATAACATTTATTATACCAAATAAATAACAGTTACTGTTTTTTGACTTTTGCACACACGAGCAGCATTTGTTCATTGAACAGCATTCTCGTAAATCTTTAAAAAAAGCAATTCTATAGTCACAGGTGAATTGAAAGGTGCATATAATACCGTGTATTATATGAAAAACATAACCAGATAACGTGTTGTTTTTTGACTTTTGCGCACCCAGCTTTGTTCATTGACGCTGCTTCCACGTAAATCTTAAAATCAGCAATTCTATTGTCGACCAAGGAGTGAATTGAAAGGTGCAAAAAAATACCAGTGTATTTTACGTAAAACATAACTGATCAGACATAACAGACTCTTTTCCCGGCACTTTTTAATCTGGGGGTCATAGCAGGGTTTTAAATGGTCATTCTGCGGTCCACGGACAGTATAGTCAATGTCTAGTGAAAACTAAATTGGTGTTTTGAAAGATACTTTTGCGGCACTTTTTAAAATCGGGGGGGTCATGCAGGTTTGGGGGCTCATGCTGCGTTCCAGGACATGGATATTCTATGTCCAGTTCAAGTATCATGATGGTTCAAATCATACCTGCCTTCTCGGCACTTTTAATTTGTGGGTGATGAGGTTTAAGGGTCTGGCTGTGGTACAAGAAGGGATAGTGAATGGTCTGTGACTTTTTTTCTGTGTCCTTTTATAACATTTAGAGTGTTGACTAGATGTAGCATTATCCATGTGACTGTTGTGGATGTTAATTTCAGCTTCTCCAGCTTTGTTTGGGTTGTAATTAATGAAGGTGTTGTTGCTATCATAGACTTTAATGGTTATCGCTCATAAATTGATGCTCACATATCGAATAAAAACCTTTTCGATAGCGGCCGGACTATCGACTATCGCTCGATCTGATAAGCCCAACGCAATCGCTCAACACTAGTCTACTAAGTGTCACTTGCTGCGAAGACGGTTGTCCTATGGGGGCTTATTGTTTTGTGTCTTTGAGTGATTAGGGGACGAGCTGCAAGTTAGTTGGCTTGGGTTTCCCTTAACTTAAGCTTTGTATTTTGCTATTAGATCATAAGGGCCCCCTGCTTAGTAGTGGGGTTCCACAGAATTGATAATAGAAAAAGGGAGTTATCCCTCTTCAGAAGCAAAAGGGTTAAATGATGAGGTTAGAGAATCAGGTTTTAAAAATAGTGTGTATAGAGGTGTTAAGAGCTAGATATAAAAAGTTACGTTTTAGTGTTTAACAGATAGAAGAAATGATTGAGTTTTTATGGGTTGCCTATCGGCAAAATTGTAATATAGTGATCAAACGTCACTCTTTTTGTTATCTTGCGAGATTCCCAATTTTTTGGAGATTATGAGACTAGGGCAAGCCACCGACAGGTGGGGGCCGCCCTTTTTGGGGTGAGTACTCTTCAGGATTCTAGTGTAGGGTGATCTCAGGGACAGATTTGGATACTATATTATCGTGATGAAGGAATTTCAGTCCAGAGTACATTAGGGAATTTGGATTGACTAAATTGCAAAGGTGCTTTCACACAGTGCATTTTTGGTGCTTTTTTAAACTTTTTTTATTTGCAGAAATGCACAGCATTTGGGTAAGGCCATACCCCATATGTAAAATTCCAGTCGGATTCTGTTCATTTGAATGGTCTTGGTGTATGGGTCAGTTTTCGGTTTGCGGATTCGACAATCCCATATAATCATTGAATTACACACCTTCCACCCGAAAACTGAGCGGAAGCTTGTGCATGTTCAAGTTCTTTCAAGATCTCTGCTGGTAGAATAACGTTTCTGTGTTGTTGTCTATTTGCATGGATTTTTTAATTAAAGTCTATAGTGATGGTTTCTCGTCGGTTTCCAAATCCATAAACCATCTAACACGTAAACCAGGCCGTGTGGACGTACAACTGCCTTAATTGCTGTGCATTTCTGCAAAAAAGAAAAATATAAAAACACCAAAAAAGCACTGTGAAGGGGGTCTGGGCCGACCTGCTGGAGTGAAGACGGCTGGTGGGCTTCCTGAGCTCCTGAATAATCCTGCTGGAATCCTGATCTAAGACCCACTGTTGTGGTCTGGACACTGCTTCAGGGCCTTGTGAAAAGACTGTAGGCTACTTCTGAGACATTGAAACTGAGCACTTCTGCCTCTCTTTTTTCAGTGCTGATTTCCCCTGAGAATTCCTCCCGGAGTGGGGGGGGGGGGGGGGGGGGGGGGGGGGGGGGGAGACGCTGCTTGGGGGAGGAGGAGCTCAGGGCCAGCAAAGGGGAGGATTGTGAGGGTCGCAGCTGCCAGCACTGACACTTATAAATGGCCTGCAACCGAATGTTATTTACTGCGGACAACTCGGGGCTAAGGTGGTGAAACCTATTGATGCTGCTGCTGCGGTTGCCCTTAGGTGACGAGCTTCCTCCTCTGACTGGAAAGGAAAGGCAAGAAAAGGTGGCGGAGAAAAGTGGGAGCAGAGCCGGTGAACAGCCGACTCGCAGCACTGGAGACCGTAGGAGGAAGACTACAGTAAATCTCCAGATAAGTAAACAGTGGGGGAGGTGGAGACCCCTGTTGGGATTGGTGGAGGGCCGTAGCAGAGACATCATATCTCCCTGGGGAGCCTTTCCATAGTGAGATTCTGTTGGGCCATCCCTGTCATAGATTTGGCACTGGGTGGAAAAAAAAGGGAGCGAAATAGTTTCGCTGGGTCCCAGTGCCATCTTGAACTTGATCTAGTCACTGCGGAGGTGCGCCAGGCTCGGTGTTTAACCTGCAGATAAGGATATTAGGAGGACCAGGGATCCTCATAAGGCTTATCTACTCTTGTTGCTGGCCATTATAGATGCTCTTATACCGCTAAATAATTGTGACTTTTGAAACACCAAGTCAGTTTGCTGTGACTCCTTCTGGAGCTTGCTCCATTATCTGTCATTTCTAGGATGGTAGATATCTCTTCTGTACTCCTAGTATATTGCCAACTGCTATTATTCTCAATTTGGACGCTATAAGATTATGCCGAGAATCAGATTCATGGGGTTAAATCATAGTCTTCTGGCAATACCAGTCTTATTGCCAATATTTAGACTGCTAATGACCCCCTGCTGGCAACTTCTGAACTACAACTTGTGCTCTTCAAGTTTATACTGCTGTTGGCCTTTGTTTCTTGGATTGTGTTTGTCTGAACCATACAGGACTTCTGCCATAAGTTTTTCCTCTCCGCTCCTCTGCATGTGATCAATTTCTTGGTAGGACTGTATAATTAATTCATTTGCAGTATATGCTCTGATATAATCTGTCACACGGTATATTATCCTGGGACCTTAGATCTACACCACTTTTATATCATCTAAGGACTTTGGTTGCAAGCCCAGTTACAGCGTTGTTCTAATTCTCAATACCATAAATTTGCTGAGGGTTGGTACCTGCTGGCGAATTGTATAAACTAATAACTTTTTACATTATAATCCTTTGTTGCTTGTTTCTAAATATCAATTAGGTGACTGTTCCCCGACCTATTGGAAACTCATACGGGTTGCTATTTCTGTCAAAATTTATAAGTAACCAGACTGAAGCCCTTGTGTTCCCTGGATCTCTTTGATAATACCATACTGCCTGTCTTGCAACTTTAGAGTGCTGGTCCAATCACGTATGGGTAGGAATACGGAATTCTACAGCGCCACTGCTCCCGCACAAAAGCAACCTACAATGGACAAGATTGAGTCAAACTAGATCCCTCTCAATTGAATCCTCCCCCAAATTGGTGCTTTTGTTACTGAAAAAATCATGGCGGACATTGCAAATTGAGACTGCGTTAACCACTAAAATTGATTAATCTACAATATGGACGTTAACGACTCGTTTATGGATATGGTTTCAGGTCAAAGAAAGAGTCTGTAGAGTCGCTGAGCGCAGGAATCAGTGGAGTGGAGGACACTTCGAGCTACTAACCAGGAATCAATTCATACGCTTACAGCAGCAAGGTAAAAAATTCTACAGCTCGGGGCAGAGGACGCTGAAAATCGAGCAGACGTAATAATGTAGCGAATTTTAGGTCTGACAGAACAGAGTGGAGGGTCTTCCCAGAAGAGTTTGTGGACAGTTTCTCAAGGATATCTTGGCCCCTATTGAATTTTCATCCAGTTTCGTGGTTGAGCGAGCCCTCGTATCCGACAAAAATCGTTGGCCTCGGGTGCCTACACAGCGCCCCTTTTATTTGAGCTTCTTATATAGGGGACAGGATCTAATACTTTCTGCTGCTAGAAAAGATAAGGGGACTTTACCTACGTGAATAACAGTTGTTCTTTTACCGGATTCTTTCTTCTGAGGTGCAGAAGGAGAAGGCAAGGCAATTCATAATGTACGGACTCGCCTGAGGGAGGCTGGAATCAGTACGCCAATGTAATATCCCACTAGACTGAGGTTCAAAACCGAGACCGTACGTCTTCTTTGCAACCACATGAAGAAGCATCGGAGCTTGATGATAGGCGGTCGCGGACCGGCGTGTCAGAGTATCATAGTACCCAGTAATGTGGACTCACTTTGGGGATAAGCTTATTGCCATTTCTGTGTTTCTCGTTATTGCAGGTTGCCTTATCTTATTCTCTGTTACCTGTGATTTGTGTTTCATGGGGGGTCCTTTCTCTATAGGAGCGGAGAACAGATTTCTTCAAGGTTTTTTCTTTTCTTTTTCTATAGCGGCACAGTTTTTCACGTGCCTACTGGGTGCTCTTTTTTGCACTAGTCACAGGTCACTGCACCCTTGGTGCTATTACACAATTTCTGTTTTTTAAAACAGTTTAGATATTTATGGATTGTAGGCTCGGGCAGGTTGGGTGGCTTTGAGCAGGGTTGGAGGTGGCTGTTTTCAGGCCAGGGTTGGCCAAGTTGGGGTCAGGTGCTTTTTGTCGGTGTGAATGGTTAGTAGTGTGTGTGTTGGTCGGTTCTGGTCTTGTAATCTGTCTGGGTGGTATTTTACGGGGTCCTTCATATTGCGATGGCGGATTGCAAAATAGTTGTCCTGGAATGTACGGGGGTTAAACTGCAAATGAAAAGAGCACTTGTTTTTGACTATGTTAAAATCATAATCCTAGGTATTGTTATATTTCAAGAAACGCATCTTGGGGGCAAAAATCCTAGCGTGAAGAGGCCTTGGATAGGGATTGGCATAACACGCGGTGTGGTTGTACTCTATTTTTGCCCGGGGGGGAGGTCTCCGTTCTGATTTGCAAGTCTATACCATTTCATTTACAAGCTCTGCATATAGATCCATGGGTGGAGGATATGTTCTTCTACATGCAAAATTGTGGGGTATGCTTTTTTATAGGTGGAATTTTGTTCGACTCCCTTTGCAGGGGAGTCCTGATGCCCTGGATGGCAAAGGTCTCGCAAATATCCAGGGACACCGCTTGCTCCCCTTCTACTGGGGGTTTTTAAACGCCACGTTAGATTGGGACCTGGGAAGTCTCCACCAAGTTAACGCATAATAGAAAACCTCAAGGAATGGGCTGATACACATGGCCTGGTAAGAGGCATGGAGATGGTTACATCCCGGGGATAGGCAATTCTTTGTTTTACACCGGCTCATAATTTCCTCTCTCCCGGCTAGATTTGGCCTTTGTGTCAAAGGAGATATTGAATATGATACTTGAATGCAGAAATACTACCCCGTTGGGATATCAGATATGCAACCTTTGAAACTGAATAATAGCCTCACCATAGAGGGCTCGGTGAGGTTATGGAGGTTAAATACCAGGTGGCTAGAGGTTGCCAAAAGTTCTGGCTGCATGCCGAGAGAGCAGGTAGAGACATACTGGGTAGTATTAATTGAGGGCTCCGTGTAAACCCACTGGTAGAATGGGTTGCTCGAAGATGGCTGTGTTAGGGGAGCCTTTATTGAGGCTATTGCATCACACAGAGCTGATTAAGGGAGAAGAGAGGGGAATTGGAGAGGCAAAAGTCTTGGAGAGGGAAAGGGGCTTTATGTGCAGGACCCGTTCTCAAGATACTAAGGGACTCCTAATAGTGGCTCAGAGGGGACTATTCGCCTGCAATCTGACAGAGTACATCAGAAGCGATCTCATGCAAAAACAATCAATCTTGTGGAGGGTGATAAAATGGGTAGAGCATTGGATTTTTGGCCAGAGCGGAAACACCGGTGACAGTAGTGGATAGTGTGGTTGATGCGGGGGGAGTGGTACTGGTCGGATATCCCCAGGGCAGCAGATTGTGTGAGCAGTTTTGCTTATATTATAGGGGACTCTTATGCCTCGAAGTTAACTTCACAGATAGGGAAATAGCCCACTTTCTATACCGGGGATATACCTGTACTATCCAGTGAAGGCAGAGGAATTAGCAGCTGATATATCGGCAGAAGAGATCAGAGCAGGGCTATAGGAAAATTGGGACTCATATAGACGCCGGGGACCTGATGGGTTTCAGCGGAATGGTATAAACAAGACACAGAGCAATGGAGTGGTAGGCTGGAGAAGGTTGTGTTTGCGGAGGGCACGCAGATATAGACGGACTCCCTGCCACCTTCACTTCTCTGAGGCAGTGATCACAATAGTCCACAAGCCAGGCTGACCCCCTGATCAGTGCAGCTAATTTACTGGGCCAATTTCCTTGCTTAACCTAGATGCAAAGGGGAATTATGGCGAAAGTTTTGCTATGAGACTAAATGGAGTGATTCTATCTTAGTTGGCACAAGACCAGTCAGGATTTAAGCAGGGAAAACTACTGAACATTAATCTTGAGACGGCTCTATTTACCAACCTGCATGTCACCAACACTAATGCGGGGAGTAGAGTGATCGCTGCTTAGACAACGAAAAAGCTTTTGATCTGTTGAGTGGGAGGTTAATGTGGATACTGTTGTCACGGATGGGGATTCCTTCTGTTTTATTTAAATGGCTGCGCTCTTATTGTATTTGCACACCCACGGCGAGAGACAGAGTAAATGGGTTTTGCTTTCTCCCCCTTTTCCACTCTGGAAAAAGAGGGCACTAAGACAGGGGTGCCCACTCTCACCGCTGCTCTTCGCCTTCATTATGGATAACCCTATCAATTATGATTAATGTGCATGACGGCATTAGGGGATGGTTGGTTGCAGGTCTTGAAGAAAAAATATCGTTGTATGCAGATGACATGTTGGTGTGTATTTGGGAGGAGATCAAGGGGGCCTCTTTGGAATGTTTGCTGGAAACTGTGAATAATTTGGGAATTTAATCTGGCTTCGCGGGTAAAACTGGGGGAATTCCATACTGTTTATGCTAGATGACCTTGACATGAGCTGGTAATCCTAGCTCCGCCCTTCAAATTGTCACGCAATTTAAATATCTTGAGTGATTATACATAAAGATTTTTCTAATTTTGGTGTGCTAAACCTCCAGCCAATGTGTGTGACAGTGGAGTTGAGGGCTGAAGTCATGGCAACTCCTCTGTCACTTTTTGGAAGGGTGAAGTAGTTTAAATGGTAATATTACCCATGCTCTTATATATATACAGGGGCGGCCAGGGGGTTGTCCCAAGTTCGCATTTCAAGCTGTTATGACCAAAAATGTTTTTCTCTTTTCTATGGGAGGCGCACTCCTCGTCTGTGACAGGGCTACACTTAAGCCCCTCATGACAAGGTTGGGCTTGCATTTTCCTGACTGTATGTCTTATATGTAGCGATCCGGTGACATATATATCAAAATGGTTAAGGTGGGGGTAATACGAATGAAACCCATCTGTGGGTGCTTAGAGGAAAGCTTGATAGGCTCACTTGAGGGACTTGCCAAATCTGCCTTATAGAGAGGGAAATTGCTTCCGACAATATTATACACCAATGATGAGGCAGCTGTGTCGGGTGGAAGAATTTTATTTCACCCTTTATGGACATAGTGGCCGAGGACAGTGCTTGGACCCGGGTTGTTCCTTGTGGTGTAACAGGAAACTGCAGAACTAGTAGAGCCTGCCAGGGACTTATGGTTTCTGGGTGCCCGAGGAGTGAAATACCTTACGCAATTGTATAAAGATGGGGTAATTCTTGACTTTTGCAGAGATGCGCTTACAGTTTGTCCTTCCTAGGGGATCCTTTTTTCGATACCTACAGTTAAGGCATGCGTTGTGTGGCGCCAGTTTTGGGGGGGATTGTAGTCCAGCTTGAATACGTATACTTAGAGGCCATTTTCGAGACGGGTTACCCATAAGGAACCAGTTTCTTCCATCTACAAAGCTGTATATGGTATGGCAGGTCTCCCATCTGGCGGTCTCCTTCGAAAGGTAGGCCAGTGAGATGTCCAGTCTTACCAAATGATGCGCTCTCTGAGCGGAGGACCTCTTGGCGTTCTCAGTTTTGAGTGCCAGGGATCCAAATGATCCAAATTAAGGTTAGTGGCTCCATAGGGTTTATCTTTACACCAGTTTAGATTATACCAGAATGCATTGCTTGTCCTCCCATGGCTTGCCTCCCGGTGTGGGGGGCAGCAGAGAGAGGAACTTTGATTTCAACATGGTGTGGGAGTGCCGATTCTGCAAAACTATTGAGGGGGGAAATTCACTGTTTTTTGAATAGGAACTGGGTTTCCCTAATGTGTGTCACCGGAAAACAGCCTATTAGGTATTGTAGAAGATCTAATTCAGGAGGTAAATCTGACTGCACCCGTTATCTGCTCTTGCTCTTCTATGCCAGGGAAAACATTCTTTTTAAAGTGGAAACCGCCCAAGGTCCCTACTTTTTAGAGCAGTGGAAAACAGCCTGGTTAATGCGGGGGGAACTCCCAGGTACAAGATCTATGCTGCAAATGGCATCCCAAAGCGTTTCCATACAGTTTGGAGCAATGGACTGCAGCTCAAACGATGTGATGGCAATGGATGGTTGTTAAGGGGGGGACAAGGGATGCGACCGACAAGTGTGATGAAGATTGATTGTTGATGGTTGTGTTGTGAATGTCTGACATAGAGGATGGATGACTAAAGCACTTGAGGAGAATACTACAATTGATGAGGCGACTTCATTCTTTTTGTCATTCGCTCTTTTATACTGTGATACTATATATAAATATACTACTGAAAAGTGTATTGAAATGTATTACCTCCTGAATCTTTATCTGACACAGCTGAATGTTTCATATGTTAATAGTTGCTGATTCCTGATGTACTCCTTTGAATTGTATACTCTCTAACTTTGAAGTACTTGATTAATGCCTATGTAGAACATGTGGAGAATGTTGGTTTTTGGTCTATTTGTGTCTATTTGAAAATTTCTAAAATAAAGCATTATAAAAAAAAAAAAAAAAAAGCACTGTGAAAGCATCCTTAGTTCCTCCTCTTTAGGATATTCGCTTATTGTATTTATTCATGATACCTAATTGGACATTATATTGATTGGTTTTCTCCGAAATATTTATTGATTGATTTAGCTTGATCACATTTAATATATTAGATTGCTTAAATAACAGGTATATTTTAATAAGCGCTATAATTTTTTTCTGTGACTTTTTTTATTTTTATTTGAGGCTCACATTCTTATTCTTTTTCTCTGTAAGTCATGCTGGTACGTGCCATTCTTTTAGCCGCATAACATCTGTGATCTGACGAGGGCAGACACCTTCAACCTAAACAAACTACATAAATTAAAAGTACAAGTAAAAATCGGACACAATTTCATATATTTTAGTAAAAAAAAAAAAAAATACCGCTTTCTCCTGTTGAATCCTACACACACCTCCTAAACTAATTATTCACCCTGAAAACACTTGTAACATTAAAGGGGTTGTCTCACTACATGATTCATTCTTTACTTCAGTCCTGTTTTCTTTGTTTCATTTTGAAAATTCAGGGGGGGGGGGGATGTGTTTACTGGCTTATACTTGGCTGAAGTAGAAGCCGGCTGTAGGCTATTGCACAGTGCTGGCAGCTTTCGGAGAGTGATCAAAACAGTCTGTAGCTATAGCGACCTGAGGAGCTGATAGCAGACCATACAATGAGGGATATCTAGGAATAGGTAGGACACTGGTAATGTAAACATTTTGCAAAGTGACTTGTTTTTGCAAGATCTTTAACATAAAAAGCAATCTTTGTAGTGAGACAACCCCTTTAATCTCCCAAAAAAATCAGTGTGAAGTATCAGGTTACAACTGCTCATAGCGATCTATCAAGAGGGGAAGGGGAAGGAGGTGGGAATTTGTAGAAAGACACACAGATGCTTTTGAAAGCACAGGTAAGGCTATGTCTACGTGGCATCAGACAAAAACGTTTGCGCAAAAAACGCAGTCGGTTCTCGCTTTTTGGCCATCGACCGTACAATTGATTGTATAGAAAGACAACGAAAAAACTCAAAGCACCGGCGTATTATACAACATGTTGTATAACACGCCGGTGCTAGAAAACGAGTATAGAAAAAAACGAACTGTGTAGACTACAGGTCGTTTTTTTTTTTCTATTAAAGTCTATGGGCTGCCTGAACAATCATATTTTTAGCGGTTTTAGAATCCTAAAACTGCCGAAAATACGATCCTTTTATTAGGCAGTGTAGATATAGCCTAAGTGTTATAACTCATGGCTCTATAATTTCCTACACACTGCTGCTTCTGATAATGTTCTTTAGAGAGATAAAGGAGCAGGATCTCTGGTTGTGTGCAGGTGTGGGATACATCATAGCAGTTAGTCTCCACTCAATAGAAACAAATTAGAGATGGAGCCCACAGAAGGAAAAACAGGTGAAACATACACCATACAAATTCTTTAATTGCCAGAAATACAGTTATTCCTCACATACAAACATATTGAAATGTTATCCAAATGTACAGGTACACTTTAAATTAAGCTGGTAAAGGCATGGAACTAATGGAATCATTCAAATGTAATAATGTTTATTAAAAAAAAAATGAAATCATTATTTTTTCCATTAAGAAGGTTATGTTTTGAAAGTGTTAAGATTTGTACACGTAGGTATCATCACATTTGTACCCATTTGTATGAGTGAGTTAACTTGTTCTTCTATCATATGATGAACAACATAGAGAAAATACATAGTGGTATTTTATTTGTAATTCCACTTTAAGAAAGTTAATAAAAGCTACTGAATAGTTTATATGGACTTGAAAATTGTGCTACTGGGGAAAAAAAAAGCTCATCTTGCAAATTTTTTTCAGATACTAATTCATACATTTGTAGCAGGATCGCAGCGCGGCATGTTTATTAATAATAATAATAATAATAATAATAATCTTTATTTCTATAGCGCCAACATATTCCGCAGCACTTTACAAATTCAAGGGTAAGCATACAGTCATTACACATTAAAAGTACTTACAAATGAGACACAAGGTGTGAGGGCCCTGCTCGTGAGAGCTTACAATCTATTAGGGTGTATGGGTGAAACATACGGTAAGAAGTGCCAAGTTTACAATGGTCTGGCCATGTTTCATAAATAGGGGGTGGTTTACATGAAAAATGGATGAACCTGCCACCCAGACTGTACATCTATAAACAGATAAGTGCCTTTGAGTGCCCAAGTGCAGGGAGTGACAGATGTGTGTGATAGCAGTTAGGGATCTTGGTGGGCCAGACCGAGAAGATGTATTTTCGGGGCCCCTCTTAAAACTGTGAGGGGTGTGAATGTGCCTGTTCGCCCGCGGTAGCATATTCCAGAGAATTGGTGCCGCACGTGTGAAATCTTGTAGGCGGGCATGGGAGGTTCGGATGATTGAGGAATGTAGTCTGATATCATCAGCAGAGCGGAGAGCACGGGTAGGGCGGTAGAGACTAGGGAGGAGATGTAGGGAGGAGCAGCGCTGTGGAGAGCTTTATGGGTGAGAGTGCTGAGTTTATACTGTATCCTGTACTGGATGGGCAACCAGTGCAGTGACTGACACAGGGTAGAGGCATCAGTATAGCGGCTGGAGAGAAAGACAAGCCTGGCTGCTGCATTCTGGACAGATTGGAGAGGGGAGAGTTTGCAGAGAGGGAGACCGATAAGCAAGGAGTTGCAGTAGTCAAGACGAGAAAGAATAAGAGCAGTAATTAGAGTTTGAGTTGTTTCCACAGTGAGAAATGGACGAATTTTGGAGATATTCTTGAGGTGCAGGTGACAGGAGCGAGCAAGGGATTGGATATATGGGGAGAAGGTCAGATCAGAATCCAATATAACCCCTAGACAGCGGGCCTGCTGCCTAGGAGAAATGGTGGTACCACATACAGAAACAGAAATAGCAGGGGGGGGGGGGTTGGTTAGTAGATGGCGGAAAGACAAGAAGTTCAGTCTTAGTGAGGTTTAGTTTCAGATGGATAGAGGACATGATGTCAGAGACAGCGGCCAGACAGTCACTGGTGTTTTGTAGCAAGGCTGGAGTGATGTCACGGGAGGAGGTGTATAATTGGGTGTCATCCGCATAGAGATGGTACTGGAAGCCAAATCTACTGATGGTTTTTCCAATGGGGGCTGTGTACAATGAAAAGAGGAGAGGACCTAGAACTGATCCCTGAGGAACTCCAACAGCAAGAGGAAGAGGAGAGGAGGTCGAACCAGAAAATGAGACACTGAAGGAGCGGTCAGAGAGGTAGGATGAGAACCAAGCGAGAGCGGTGTCCTGGAGGCCAATGGTGCTGAGCATGCTGAGGAGAAGTTGGTGATCCACAGTGTCAAATGCTGCAGAGAGATCCAAGAGAAGCAACAATGAGTAGTTACCCTGAGATTTTGCTGTTAGGAGGTCATTTGAGACTTTAACTAAGGCAGTTTCCGTGGAGTGTAGGGTGCGGAAACCTGATTGCAGCGGGTCAAGAAGAGAGTTAGCAGAGAGATAGCAGATTAGGCGAGAGTAGACCAAGCGTTCCAGGAGTTTAGAGATGAAGGGTAGGTTAGAGACTGGTCGGTAGTTATCAGCACAGGACGGGTCCAGAGAGGGCTTTTTAGTAAAGGGGTTATGATGGCGTGTTTAACCCTTTATATGCCGTGGTGAACATGGCCTCGATGTCTAAATGAATGAGAAATGGTGTTATGCACAGTTACTGAGATCAGGACATCAGCAGCAAGATCGCTGTGTCCCAAACAGCTAATATGGCAGCTGGAAGCCTTGTGAAGGCATCCATTGCTGCCATGTTTTCTGTTTTATTACTTCCTGCCCCAGACAGACAGTAGTAAAACCGCCATCTTTGTACACTCTAATGCATTGTCTATACCAGGCATCCTCAAACTGCGGCTTTCCAACTATTGGGAAACTACAACTCCCATCATTCCCACGGTTATAGATTATATAAATGCATGATGGGAGTTGTAGTTTCCCAACAGCTGAAGGGCTGCAGTTTGAGGATGCCTGGTCTATACAATGTATTAGGCTGTATAATTGACCGTGCCCCCTAGTGGCGAAGCACCCTAGGGGAACTCAAAGGTACCCTGTTATCCGAAAATAAGACGCCTCCGAAAATAAGACACCTCCGAAAATAAGACATAGCGCAATTTTTTTTTTAAATTAAATTCAGAGTTTGGCTGCTTATGCTGATGTTTGTGATGAAATCACTACAGTATATTAATACATGTTGATGTTTTGTTCAACAATAAATGTGAATTATTGTTCATAGAAAAATAATACATCCCCTCACAACACGTCTTGGCTCGTCTTTAGGAGCAAAAATTAATATAAGACACTGTCTTATTTTCGGGGAAACATGGTAAAGTAAAAACTGTAAATTCAGCAATTTGTCTCACTCTGAGTGCAAAGCCTTACAAGAATTAAGTAGTAACTCAGAGGTGGTAATAAAAAGGGCTGATAAAGGAGGCACCGTGGTAGTAATGGATAAAAGTATGTATATTGGCAGCATATTAAATATGCTGTCCGACACTTCTACATACCGGGCACTTTCACAAGATCCTACCATTGAATTAAAAGGCAGAGATGTACATACAAATTAGGGGGAGGGTTTGTCCAATGGGCGCACTAGATCAAAACAACTGACTTCCTGTGGTTGAATATCCCATAATGCCTATTATCTACGCCTTCCCAAAATCCACAAGAGTGTTGGACAGGCCCCTATTGCACCCAATAGTTTCGGCATTGGGTCACTTTTGGAGAGATTGTCTCAATGGCTGGATGGTATATTACAGCCATTGGTAGTCAGAACCCCGAGCCATTTGCAGGATACACAGGATGTACTTAGGGGATTGCAGACCTGCGTCTGGAGGGAAGGCATGACATGGTTGAGTTGCGACGTGGAGTCTTTGTACACGAGCATTCCCATCAGATTGCAATGATGGCATTAGAATTCCATTTGAAGTATTTTGGTAATTTTTCTGAGGAAATTTCTATTTTTATTGTGTCTGTGGCGGATTTCCTTATGACACACAATTACTTCTCCTTTAACCATGTCATTTACCTCCAGGTACGTGGGGTTTCTATGGGGGCCAAATTTTCCCCCTCCGTGGCCAATCGGGTAATGGCGTGGTGGGAATACATGTATGTGTTTTCCCCTACCAACCCTTTTGGGTGATGCGATTTGCGGGTTTATGGCAGGTACATTGATGACCTCCTGTTTATTTGGGGTGGAGATGTGCCTGCCATACCAGCTTTTCTGGCATTTTTGAAAAAGTAATTCCACTTAACTTAAAAATTCACCCATCAAGTGGGGGAGCAGCACATTTCTTTATTGTATCTTACTTTAACCGGCAATGTAGGCCAGGTCATCCATGTCAAATCATATCGTAAAATAACAGCTGGCAACACTATCCTCCATTTTAGAAGCTCGCATCCGAGACACACTTGTCGTTCCATCCCGGTAGGAGAGATGACGCGGGCCAAGAGGAATTGTAGCCAGGTGGCTGATTATGAAAGGGAAAGGTCTAATATCTAGGTTACTAGGTTAGGCCAAAGGGGTTATCCAAAGGGGTTATTGCAACGACATCGGATATTGTAGATTCAAAAATAGGGAATCAAATTTTTAATCCGTAAAAATACTAAATCTGGCCCCCACCAAGGTCCTTGTAAAAAGAAGAAATGTGTGTTAGTTCTAGATCAGAGCCAGCAGTTTTCGGATATACGCAGGATATTCTTAAAATACTTACCTATACTAATGGAGGATCCAATTCTAGAGACAGTATTGGTAGAGGATGTCAGGTGGTGTTTTAGGAAAACCGTTCCACATTGGGAAATATTATTTCCTCCCAATCTGATTTTGTCCAGCAAGCCCAGTAACACATGGTTAAAATAAAAGGTTTTTTTTAAGTGTGGAACTTCCCCCTGCAAAAATTTGCAATTTTGAATGTATGGTACAATTTGGGAAACGGGGGGGAGATAGGAAATTTGCCTTTCCGCCAAAATATCAACTGAAATTCCCAACCATGTAATTACCTAGCTACTTGTGTTTGCTGCAACCTTTCAATACGGGGCAACACTACAAAAGGGTTTAAAAAACCCAACGGTTTTTGGAAAACCCCTTGAATGACACACTAACACCTTCTGTCCCAAAATGTTTCCAATTTTGCCCCTAAACTTTTTTCGGGGAGGTCCTTTTCTCAAAATTTCAATGGGTTGAAAATCCATGGGCTTTTGAGAATTTAAGAAAATCTTTAAACGGGGGGTTTAAATGGGGATTTTTTTTGGCTGTGGGGAAAAAAGGGAAGGCCTATTGGATACTAAACCCTCAACACAATATTTGCCCAAGGGGCTAAATTTTAAAAGTAAAAAAAATGTTTATATTGAGGCGGAGGGCCTTTTGGTTTTAAATTGTGGACCCCCACCTTTGTGACATCAAAAATGATCGATGGTTTTTTCCCCCTATACTTGTATCCTTTTTGGGGGGAAAAATTGATGATCACTGTGAAACATTTTTTATTTGTATGTTTTGGTTTTTAATTTTACTTTTTCCCCGGGTTTCCGTTCACAGCGCACGCTTTTGTGTCACTTTACATTTACTGAAACCCCCGCACCGCTATGCCCTTACTAGTATTTTTTTGTGCGCTTTTGCGCGTTTATGCCCTCCCGGTAACTTTTCATCGGGTTTTTTTTGCCATGTCCGGGGCGTAAATTTCCTTTGAATCGTGTACCCCGGAAGTGGGGAGGTGCGTGGGGAGGGGACCGGTGAAATTCGGCGCCGGTGTAAGTACCAAAATTTTTTTTGGTTTTTTAAATAAAAGGTTTTTTTTTTGTACCTTTCTGTCATGCTTTTGACAAAAGGAAAGTAACGTCCGAAACGGCCCAGCTTGTTGCCTGATTGAGCCATTTTTTAAACGTTTGGAGGTTTTGGGTTTTTATTTTAAACCAATAAATCTTTAAATTTTTTAAATTTAATTTTGGATTCGCTGGATCAATTTTCCCCTTGGGGATTTTGGTGTTTTGACGTTCTGCTCTGAAGGGGATCCGGGCGTTCCACCCTTTTATTGCCAAAAATTTGGGGGGTGAGCTGAAAACCTTTTTTTTGACATTTTACTCCAGGGTTTTGTGTCCGTGCAGCCCTGGGCAGTATACTAAAATTTTCTACCCCCAAATAGCAAAATTGCGATAGCTTCACTATAAATGACTGAAAATTGCTAGCAGAAAAAAAAAAGGGTTTGCTTTGGTATTCCAAAAAGGGGATGCTAACTTTGGCCCCCAAGGGTCAACTGATTCACGGGTTGAAATTAAAAAAATTTATGAAAAGAAAAAAACACAAGAAGTGCGAGTATGGGGGGAAATCAGCCCCCTTTAAAAAAATTCCCTACGGGGGGGAAAATTTATCCCACGGGGTTTTGGGTTTAAAAAAATCCCAACAACCTTTTTTCCCTAAAAAGGAGTTTTTTTTTCGGAAGGAAAACAAAATCCTCAGTGCCTGCTCCCTTGAATTAAAAATTTTTTTTTTTTTTTTTTTTTTTTTGGTGGTAAAAATTTGAAGGGTGAAAAATTTTGCAGCAATTACCCCAAGATATAACAAAGATGGGGGAAGAACGGGCGTTTCCCTTTTTTGGACCCCTCCCTTTTCAATTGCCCTTTTGTCAAGGGGGGAAGAAAGATTAAAAAATTTGAAAGCCCCTATGGCGATAAAAAAGTCAAAAAATTTCAAAGGGACACAATAAAATACAAAAAGATTTTGTTTCGAAGGGGAAACGCAAAAGGAGGGGGGCTTTGACCCCCAACCATTTTTAAAGCTTTGATCATCGCATCCTGGGGTGGCTACCATCAGCGACGTTTTAAGTTTTTTTCCCTTTGGATTGGGCTCCCTCCCTGGCCACCAAGACCCCTGGAGAGGACCCCATTGCGGAAACTAATAGCTGGATTTTGCCCATCTTTTTAAATCGTTATGGGGCGCGAAAAAGAAAAAAAAAAAACAGAGTGGGGAGGGGGGGCAGAAGATCGCAAAAAATCTAAAGATGAAAAACCCGACAAGCATGCGAATGCCCACCGTCCCAAAAAAGGGATGTCTTTAAAACCTGTCCCCGTTTGCAATTTGAAAAATTCTCACCCAAAAATTTTATTTTTTGGGGTTCTGAATTTTGGGTTTTGCAAAATAATTTGTTTATTTTCCGTTGAAAGAATGTTAAAAAAATTTTTTTTACGCCTTTTTCACCAAAAACGCCATTTTCTGGCCCTTCGGTTGAAGAATCAAAATTGTACGAAAGGGTTTCAATTTTAAAGGCTAAAATTAACAATGGAACCAGGCCCAAATGAGTATACGGGTTTGGGTTTTTAAAGGGAAAGAAAAAGGGCTCTTTAACTTTGGAGGAACAAAAAGATTCCCCGGGGTTCCAAAAGTCAGGGCCATTTGCCTTTTTTTCAGGCATCCAATAGAAAATTTTTTCCCCATTGCAGTCACGTACTGATTCTATGGCCGGGTTTTCCAAAACATTGATCGGAAAAAACTTAGAGCTTTTGCTACCACGGTGTTCCTAACGAAAATTTCCCGCAATTTGTCTCCTCTAGCGCAAAGCCTTACAAAAAATTAAAGTATTTTAACTCATTGGTTGGAAATAAAAAGGGCGGGTAAAGGGGCACCGTGGGTAGAAAAGGGTTTAAAAGTATGTATTTTGGCGGGATATTAAATATGCTGCCCGACACTTCTACATACGGGCCCCTTTTACAAAAACCCAAAACCCATTAAATTATAAGGCAGAAGGGTCCCATACTATTCGGGGGGGGTTTGTCCATGGGCGAAACTTATCAAAAAACAACTGGGGGACTTCCTGTTTTGAATACCCCATAAGGGCCTATTTTTGTACCCCCTTTCCCCAAAATTCCACAAGAGTTTTACGGGCCCCCCTTTGCGCCCCATAGTTTCGGCTTTGGGGTCATTTTTTGGGAGGTTTTGTCTCAAGGGCGGGAAAGGTATATTACAGCCATTGGTAGCCCAAAAAACCCCCGACCATTTGCGGATAAAAGGGGGTGTATTGGGGGAAATTGAAAGACCTCGTTTGGGGGGAAGGCATGACAGGGTTTTGAGTTGCGCGGGGGAGTCTTTTTTACCGAGCTTTCCCCCCATCAAAATTGAAATTTGTTTGGAAATTAAAATTCCTTTTAAAAGTATTTTGGGCATTTTTCTGAGGAAATTTCTATTTTTTTTGTGTCTGTGGCGGGTTTTCCCCTTTTGACACACAATTATTTTTCCCTTTTTCCGGTTTTCCTTTTTCCCCCAGGGACGTGGGGTTTTATGGGGGGAAAAAATTTCCCCCCCCGTTTGGGCCCAAATTGGGAATGGCGGTGGGGGGGGAAAACAAGTAAGGTTTTTTTCCCCTAAACCCCCCCCTTTTTGGGGAAAGCTTTTTGTGGTTTTGGCGGGCAATTTATGACCTCCGTTTAAATTTGGGGGGGATTTTGCCCGCCATTCCAGCTTTTCTGGATTTTTGAACAGTAATTTAAATAACTTAAAAATTTACCCTTTAAAGGGGGGGGGAGCAGCACATTTCTTTTTTGGGTCTTACTTTAACCGGCAATGTAGGGGCCCGGTTTACCATGTCAAATCATATCGTAAAATTTAAAAGCTGGGAACAAATATCCTCCCTTTTAGAAGCTCCCCATCCGAGACCCCAAAATCGTCGTTTCCCTCCCGGGAGGAGAGATGACGCGGGCCAAGAGGAATTGTACCAGGGGGCTGAAAATTTTGAAAGGGGAAAAGGGCTTAAAATCTATAAGGTTTAAAACCAAAAAGGGGTTAAAACCCAAAGGGGTTATTTTCAACGGCATCGGGTTTGTAGATTAAAAAAATGGGAATCATTGTTAAAATTTTCCCTAAAAATTTTAAATTTTGGCCCCCAAAGGTCCCTTTTTAAAAGGGAAAAAATTTTGGTTAGTTTTAGATCAGAGCCAGGGAGTTTTCGGATTACGCAGGAATATTCTTAAAATTTTCTTTCCCCAATTTTTAATGGAGGTCCAAATTTTAGAGACAGTTTGGTAGGGGTTTCAGGTGGGTCTAGGAAAACCGGGCCACATTGGGAAAATATTTTTTTCCCAAATTTATTTTGTCCAGCAACCCGTAAACATGGTTAAAATATAAAAGGGTTTTTTTTTTTTTTGGAACTTGCCCCCGCGGAAACTTGCAATTTTTTTTGTAAATTGGGGACAATTTTTAGATAAAAAAGGGGGTAGGAAAAAATGGGCCTCCCCCAAAATATCAACTGCAAATTTCCCCCCATGTTTAAAAAACCCACTACTTGTGTTTCCCCGCAACCTACAATACGTGGAAAACCAAAAAGGTTTAAAAAACCCGGGTTTTTGGAACACTTTAATGACTTTACTAATAGCTCTGTCCTAATTTTTTCCCAAATTTTTTATTCATTTTAGGGAGGTTTATAACTCTAATTTCAAATGTCTGAAAAAACTTGGGGATTGAGAGAGAAGTAAATCATCCCCGTGGGGGGATGGGGATCAAATTTTTTTCCCAAAACAAGGGGAGGCCTATTTGGGTACTCAACCTCAAAAACAATAGTGCCTTTTGGGGGGCCCCCTTTTTTAGTTTTTTTTTTGTGACCCCCCACCCTTTTTGGAAAATCTAAAAAGATCGATGGTGTTTTTTTCCCCCCATTTCTTGTTTCTTTTTTTGGGGGGTGGGTGATCACTGGAAATTGTTTTTTTTTGTAGGGTTTTGTTTTTTAAATTACTTTTTCCCGGTTCCCCTTCACAGCGCACGCATTGGGGTCACTTTACATTTACTGCACAGGCACCTTTTGCCCTTTCTAGTTTTCTTTTTTGTGCGCATCGCGTTTTTGGGCCCTCCCAGTAAAATTCCCTTTATCTGGGTTTTTTTCGCATGGGCCGTGGCGGGCCCCTTGTTTGGAACGTGTAGCCCCCAAGTTGGGGGTGCCTGGGGACGGGGCCGGGGTATACAACATCCAGGGTTTTAAGTACCCCAAATTTTAAGGATTTGTATATAAAGGGTTTTTTTTGTACCTTCTGTCATGGAAAGACAAGGAAAAACGTCCGAAACGCCGCTTTTTGCCTGAGTGAGCCATGTGTTACGATTGGGGGTAATTTTGGGTTTTTTGTGTAACCAATAAAAATCTTTAATTTTTAAGTACTTGGGTTGCTGGATCAACTTTTCCTTTGGGAACCCCATTTTTAGGATGGGGTGGTTTTTACAAGGGAAATTTGGCTGTATAAATTACCGGCCCCCCAGGGCAAAGAAACACCCTAGGGGAACCAAAGGGCCCTGTTTCCCCAAAAAAAAACGCCTCCCCCAAAATAAACAAACCTTTCCCAAAAAAAAACTTTTGCGCAATTTTTTTTTAATTAAATTCAGGTTTGGCTGTTTTTGCTGTTTTTTGATGAAATCACTACAGTATTTTAATACCTTTTTTTTTTTTTTCAAAAAAATAAATGTGAATTATTTTTTCTTTGAAAAAAAAAACATCCCCCTAAAAAAAATTTTTGGTCGTCATTTGGAGCAAAAATTTATATAGAAAATGTTTTTAATTTTTTGGGGAAACATGGTAAAGTAAAAAAAAATGTTTTAATGTTTTAAAAATAAATTAAAAGTTCAAATCACTCCCCTTTTTGGCATTTTACCCAAAAAAAATAAAAAAAAAAAACAAATATTTTTGGGATCGCCGCAACAAAAAAAAGTTGATTATTAAAATGTAACTTTAAATTTTTTCCCGCACCCAGAAAAAAAATAACGCCCCAAAGGGGGGGTTTTTTTTTGGGGCATTTTAAGTCTCTAAAAATTTGGAATAAACCCTTTATCAAAAAAAGAGGGTTTTTAAATCCAAATGGTTTGCAAAACAAGTTTCACTTCATCCCGCAAAAAATGCCTCCTTTATTCAAACCCCGTAAAGGGGTTTAGTACAAAAAGATATTTTGGGCGCAAAAAGATGGCTTTGTGGCAAAAAATGTGAAAACGAAAGTGTTTGGAATTTTTTTTACGGTACCAAAACGTAACAAAAACCATACATGTTTGGTATTGCCAAATTCATTTCAACCTGTAGAATACAGATAACACATTTATAGCGAAGGCTGAATGCCATAAAAACAAAACTCTCGCAAACCTCGTGCAAGTAAGGCCGTGATCACACGGCTTATTCCCGACGGATTTGTGAGCCGTATTGAGCTCACAAATCCGCTGTGAATAAGGGGCGGGACGGGGGCGGGGCCGGCGCGCGGCGGGGGCGCCGCTCCCGGCCCCATAGACAATGCATTGTTTACGGCGCGTACACGGCGTAAATAATGTGCATGTCACTTTCTCCCCCCGCGGCGGATTCGCCGAGGGGGGGGAGAGCGACGGGAATCCATGTTCTCTATGAGAGCAGTGGATTACCGAAATTGACAGGGACGGATGGCGCCGTACTGAAAGCGCAAACCCGGCGTGGAGTACGGCGTCCAATCGTGCCCAAATAAGCCGTGTGAACGAGGCCTAAGGTTTTTTTTTCTTTCACATATTGCCCCACTTCGAATTTTTTTTTCCTGCAGTTCCCCAGTATGTTACGATGAATAACACCATTAGAGAGTACATCTTGTCCCGCAAAATAAAAGCCCTTATTTGCTTAGATAGGTGAAAAAGGAGGAGGAGGAAAAAAACGGATGTGCCATAAAGAAGGCCGCAGCGGAAAGGGGTTAATATATATTTTTTGCAGCTACCTGGGGCATTTTTTTCTATGAGCTGTTCCACCACTAACAACACCTATTGTTGTTAGTGGTGGATCATCTGTTATCTGTACACTGGTGTCTTTTTGTAATTCTGTCTGTGAACAAAAAAAGGAGACTGCCTAAAAAGTGATCCTTACAGAACAGAAAGTGTCAGTCTGTTATGAAGCCTAGTGGCCAGAATGGGAACTGCAGATTTCAGGATTTTTTAAGGATTTTTGACCACAGACAAGGATGTGGGAAATTAAAAAAAGAAAAAAACGCAAAAAATTCCCCCCAATTTGGATTTAAAAGGTATGTCATTTTTGAGAGACTTATTACCTTGTATCCCTAAAACAGGCCAGTTCAAAAGTAGTTTAACATTGATAGTTTAAACTGTTCCATAAGCCTTTGATTTTTAATGGTCTAATCTCCAGGGACCCACAGAGCACTGCTTAAGCCATGGATTTGTAAATGCAGGTAGGTATTCCTGGTGCTGTACCTTAAAAGAGTTTTACGGACTGATGGGACAGGGCGTGACCGGAAGCGAGGAGCATGGACGCCTGGAAGAGGAGCTCATGAAGACGGACAACTGAATCCGCCTGTGCCCACTTACCAAGTGCCCTAGATGGGTAAGAGGAGAGCCTACATGCTCCTGAAGAAGCCCAAAGGCATACTCTTCACCCGCCTGCAGCAACTCCGCTAGACGCTTCTTGTCCAGGGCCCAGCGGTGCCTCCTCGCTCTCCGCCGCGCCATTGCTACGGGGGTTCCCTGAGCTCAGGAGGCTGCATCTGAGGATCGGCACAGCAAGGGCTCGAGGCCGCACCCTTTCCCTGCAGGACCAGGTACAAGAAGCCTACACGGCGGCGGGAGCACACGCGGACGGCGGACCTGCCAGGGGGGACGGGCTGAGGAAAACCAGGTACCTGGTTAACCCCCTGTGCTCCCCTCTCAAGCACCGTTGAGCCTGGGCAGCACCCGTCGCACGCACACAGTTCCATGACTCATACGCTGCTATGGCGCTTTGGGGCTGGCGCATGTCACAGTCCGGGAGGAACCTCACTGGGCTAAGCTTGCACCAGCGCAGTGACTTTCCCAATACTCCTGGCCCTGCCATTGTGGGATAAGCGGGACTTCTGGATCTTGTGGGACAGATACTCCCCAGCCATTTCATCGTCCGGACCCTAGTAGTGGACTCTTGCCTTGGCAGGGTCCCTGCGCAGCCTGCCCGGATGGCTGGCTCCCCTGCGCAGGGTCCCCTGCCCCGGTTGCTCTGGGCTCTCACCACTCTCACCCTGTTGGCTGCACTGATCCAGACAAGCTCCTACAAGGACGGTGTTTAAGGAGCATTTCTCGAGGTTGAGGGAGGGCATGTAAGGAGGCATGCAAGGAGGAAATCTCAGCTATTCGACTTGACATTAAAATGATGTCTTCCAGGCGTTGCTACACTAGAGGAGGATCAGGACCAACTACGTCAATACTTTGCTCACATCACCCTTGCCATGTCAGACACAACTATCTACTAGTGAAAGAAATGGCCCGGACCTGGAAGACCTTGATAACAGAGGCTGGCCGAAACAATCTGAGGTATCCGGGGTCTCCCAGAGCCCCAGGGGGCGAGAAACGTACAGGAGGTTCTTGGACTCGCTGTTTTGCTCAGGTCATGGGCCCAGTTCACCTTACTCCTGTAAGCCTTGATAGAGCTTCACAGAGCTCTCCGCCCAAAGGGTCCTCCCCTCTGCTAGGGGCAATTATTTGTTGTCTCACTGGATCTACACCACTTAAGAAGCGATCATGGAAAAGGTTAGGGGGTACGGTCATTGACGTTCCTGTAGGTTCTAAAGACCCAAATATTCAGACCTTTCCCTGGCCTTCAACTTACAAAAAAGAACGTCACCTGAGGGCCATCCTTGCCAATTCTTCAGGAACCATTCACATCACTCTATCTCTGGAACTTACCCATTTGCCCTCACGGCCCGTTGGGGGACGGTCGTTCAGCCATCCTTAAAACTTACAGTCCTTGGGGCCTTCTGCGATGCCCTCAGATCCCCCTCCGCAAGATGGACGGACTGGTGTTGTCCGGTGCACTGTCACCCCTCCCCATCCGGCCTGGCAGATGGTTTTCCCCCTCGCAAGGGACGCTCTATCGGGACAATCCTCCGTGGGTCAGGCCCCTCGGCGCTCCCCACTACACTGAAGCACAGTTTCAGTGGTGCTGTCCCACTGCCCTCCTATTCACCACTGGGGGGGTCCTCTGTGGGGGTGGTGTATAGGTGGTGGTTGTATGGGAGGGACCGGAGACTGGTGGATGTTTTGATAATCTCAGGAACGTTGGAGTGTTTGGTTCTTACTCAATGCTATTTTGGGAAGTTTCCACTGTGGTGTCTATGCCGGTCTGTTCTTAGGGTGTTACCACACAACTCCGGTGGTTTAACTCCTAATTTCTTCCTGCTGGTTAGGAGAGTCAGGTTTCTGGTACTATTTTTTGGTAGGGGGGCGCCTCGAACCTGGATTCCCCTTCATCTTTTCTTTTGTGGAGGGGTTCCCCGTCCGGGACTCCTGGTGTGAGTTTTCTATCACATACCTCCACACCCCCCGAAAAAGGGAGTAATACAGTTACGGTATCTGCCTTTTGATGATTGAACTCAAACATCTGGTTTTGTTTCCATTTTCGGTTCAGGAGTTGGAGATTGGTTAAGTGTTGATTGTCTAGTGTGTACCGTTGATATTCCTTTTCCCCTTTTGTGTTCCCCCCCCCTTTACCTCACCTCCTCAGGTAGGGTCCGCGACGCCACTGGCCTCAAGACACCCTAGTATCGTGGGGTAGCAAGCACCAGTCTGACAGAATCAGATCATACAAGGTAATACCCTTCCAATATGTTCGCTGTGTTTACTCTCAATGTGAAGGGCCTCAACTCGAGGTCAAACTAAGCGACGATCTGGCTCTAAGGGAATGTAAGGCTCTCTGGCCGATATTGCTTTTTCTGCAGGATAACACACTATTAATGCGGAGGGCTCCTTTAAGTTTGCGAAGCTATCTGTACCCCCATTGACACTTTATGCTTTTAGTCCACAACCTAAAAATGCAGGTGTGGCCATTCTAATCTCGAAGTTCATTGCCCCTATTAGGGTTCATTCCTCGCCTATTGACCCTGCTGGCCGCTATGTTATCTGCAGCTACACTCTATAATCGGTCCCTCACATTATGACAATGTGTACACGCCTTATAACTCGGCCCAATTAGCCTTACTTAAAAGGTTTGCCTTTAAACTAGCTGAAATACCCCCCGTCATCTATGGTCTAGGTGGGGATTTTAACTTGGTTTTTCAGGGTATGGAGCGGTCCCGCATGGGAGGGAAAACCTCAGGGACGTCCCAATCTGAAGTTATCCACTTGTTTCAGGAAAAATGGTCAGAGCCAGGGTTGGTTTGTTCTATGGCGCATTAACCACCCAGAGAGAGAGAGAATACACGTACTACTACACCCGCACAGGCTCACTCAAGACACGAGACTTTTTTGGTAACATCCCCACTCTCGGCGTAGTCGGGATCAGAAATTGAGCCGATCTCTTGTCGGATTCACGCCCTAGTTCATGGTCGACCTTATTTCCGCACCCTCACCTCTGGTCATGCCATTGGTGGCTAAACGAAACGTTGATTTAAAAATTCCAATCCACGAGATAGGCTGAGGACTGCCCTGGGATTCATATTTTGAAACCAATGTGGGGGGTCGGTGACCTCAGCTGCCAATGTTGTGGGAGCCCTACAAAGCGGTCTTTAGGGGCGAATGAATAGCTATGGGTTCTATGCTGAGAGGGATTCTGATGCTAGAAAAATCCTTCCATTGCGCAGTCAGCTAAAATAACTTACAGAGGAGAATGTCCAACGCTGTTTACATCCCAGACCTTACGACACATAGTGACAATTAGAAGCGAGTTTAAAGGAGCCCTTAGCGGTGCAACGCTGTCTGAGAGGCGTCTCTCTACTATAAGCTGCGGCCGGGTTATATGAGCAGACAATAAGCCCACCACGATGCTGGCACGCCTAGCTTAAGGAAAGGTCGTGTGGAAACTCTATGCCACAGCACTAGGGGTAGGGACGGCACCCTTTTTTTGACCCAATGTCTATTGCCAAAATTATTTTTGGATTATTTCGCTAAATTGTACTCCCTACCTCAGAACTTTCGAGTGATGGGGGAGGAGGAAACAGGCCCAGGGACTCATCCGGGAATTTTTGCTAGACTTGTCCCATAGCCACCACTTCCACAGAGGCCTGGCTTACATTAACGCAATTGTGGAACTGGGTATGAATGCTAGAGGTGTTAAAGGATCTTCACCTCAGGCAAATCGCCAGAGTTTGGAAGGGTTTTGCCTCTACAGGTATTTTAAAGTTTTTTCTGACATTTTAAGCCTCACATGATTATACCTCTTAACTCTTTATGAGAGGTTCGCGATCCCCAGCTCTATGGCCCATTCTCATCCTCACCCTCATACACAAAGCGGGGCAAAGACCCAGGGATAGTGCGAGCTATAGACCCATAGCCCTCCTGAAATCCGACATCAAAATTTCACCAGATTTTGGCCTTATCGATTGGGGGGATATGGGCACCCAGTTGATCAAAAAAAGACCAGGTTGGATTTGTCCCTGTCGGCCACAGGAGGGGCCAACACCTGACGCACCAATGACCTAATTGAATCCTGTACGCCTCGCTCAGAAGCAGGCCCTTCTCCTCCAGTTTAGATGCGGGACCGTTCATGGGGGCTATGTCCTGGGAACCTATATTCCTTCCCCTCAGACAGCAGGTCCAAAAACTACCCCATCACCATTGGAGCCTTTTCAGATTAGGAAATGGGGACTTCGGCAGGGCTGCCCCCTATCTCCCCCTTCCTCTTTGCCCTATGCATCGAGCCCCTAGCAGCTGCCATCAGGCTTAACCCAGGACATTAGGGGGGTTCAGGTGAAAAAAAAAGAGGAATTTAAGCTTCATTGTTCGCAGGGATGACATCCTATTGACCCTGACAAACTTACACCCTCTCCTTACCTGCCGACAGCATGCCCTGCTGGAGCGATTTGGAACGCTATCCGATATAGGGTGAACGGCCCACTAAAAACTGAGGCCTCCCTATTAATGTCCCCCCTGAGACGTCTCTCCCTTAAGGACAATTCCCCATATACAGTGGCAAACCAGTCTCTTAAATATCTGGGCATTCGTATTACAGATTGATTTAGCTCCCTTACCAGGTAACTTCCCCCACTATTTTGTGCTTGAGGTCACTTCTTCAAAAATGGCATTCCTTACCCCATTCCTTTTTTTGGTAGGAGATAAGCACGGTGAATGATGTCCCTTCTACCCAGATTATATATCTGAGACCCTCCCTGTGGCGGTACCTCTGAAGGAGCTAAATCGTTACAGGCCGGCGAAGCTACGATTTATTTGCGCCCAAACACAGGAAGGCATAGGAGTTGCAAAAGAAATTATGATGACCAGCAAGCAGAAAGGGGGGTTAGCAGCCACCTCGAAACCTGAGTCCACTACTATTGAGGCCGACCACATCTCCGCCGCCTGATATTCCCGGCCATGGGCAACTCTCAGGTAATATTCAAAATGGATGGATGGTAGAAAGCTCTGCTGGCCCCCACCCACCCAATGCCTTCCGTGGAATTCTCGCCCTGTTCGGGGGGTGCCGGACTTATTAGGTCGATTGAAGCACACCATTCAGTTATGGCACCATTGCAAGGACAGATTTCAGCTAGCTTCGCCGGCGTCGCCTATGCCTCTTTTCTTTGTACCCACTCCTTCCCACTTGCTTCCTCGGGTTATTTTGAATCGACCATGGCTGGGGCGTAAGGGACCTGTTTCGCTTTGGGGACCATTTCACAGTTCCGATATAGGAAAGTACGCCCTTTGAGAATCTAAGAGGAACACCTTCTCCCACAAAGCTCTGGGGTTTTCATTTTCTCCAGATCCGCCAATCTCCTCTTTTCCCTTATGGGTCGAACGTCCTTTCCCTCCACCCCATTTGAATCTCTCTGCAATCGGGTCATGACTAAGGGGATGATATCTCGCAAATCTTTTATCTCCATGGGGTTAACCCCCTCACAGAGGAACCCGCGACTACGGATACAATGGAGATGGGGAGATGATTATTTAGAGAAACCTATATCCCTTTCTACCTGGCAATCCCATTTGGAAGCAGCAAGCCAACGTCTTCGACTGTGTGGTCCAAAGGGAAATCTATATAAGATTCTTGTCTTTTGTTTACCACACCCCTGATCTGCTACAAATGGTTCCCGACACACCTCGCCACCTGCTGGAGATGTCAGTCGGCCCATAGGGACCCCCCTCTCCCACATATTTTTCTGGGATTGCAGGGAGGTGCAGCCATTTCGGTAGGCAGGTCAAAGACTACTATATGAGATCCTGGGTGGTAACACTCCCGTGGACCCTTTGTATTCCTACTTAGTGGCACAGTCAGGAACTCCCTAGGGACGTGGCTAGGGTTATGATTGAATGTCCATCCGGCAGCTAGGTGTTTTATTGCGGCCAGGTGGAAGCAGACTGTTGCCCCTGGGAGGATGATTCTGATTACACTACACAAATTGGAGAAGAATTGCGTCGGATAGAAAACAATTAACAGCCTCCCTTCAGGATTAAGATGGACCTTTGTGGACAAAACATGGTCTGCATGGCGACACCACTACTGGGCTACGCAACCGTATAACAATACCCACTATGAATCCACGACCTAATCTGGGATGATTATTGTGACCCCCCCCCCCTTCCCCCCCCCCTATTTGGTGTATCATCCCACCAGTCTTAGTCTTCGTCCTGTCTTCGGAGTCCGTTCAAAAGATCTTTATGTGTCTTAATATTCCTTGTGAAATGGTTTTCAACATTCAGGTGACCCATTTCTGCCTATTGTTATCATAGATCGATGGCATGGGTAACGTCCGATAACCATGCAATATTTTCTTTGTTGTTCTATATGATAGTGTTACTGCTTACTACTGATGACCATTTTTTTTCTGTGTGAAAAATCATAATAAAAATTTAAAGTTTAAAAAAAAAAAAAAGAGTTTTACGATGAAGGCAACCTCCTGCTGTCCTCTCTTCAGCTTTCAGTGTCTTCAAAAGTAGGCAAGTAAAATTTGTATGAACTGCGTAGCAGGCAACCCAGCGGGCTTAACATCGCCATGCCTTTACCCACAGTGTGCTCACTCCTCAGTTTCTAGTCAAACAAAGGTCTTATTTTCAGTAGAGGGGTTCTAGGTTCAAATCCCTGCCGGAACCAAACATGTTTTTTTTTTTCTCGATGCACATAATTGATTGAAGGGAGGATATGCCAATAGACAGTCAAAAAAAAAAAAAAGAATGATAACTTACCTTCTCTATTTGACTAATTATTAAGAACTACAGCTGAAAGGAGTAGAATGTCAGCACTTGAGATTGAACACTTACTGGGCAGTGAAAGTGTGTGATTTCTAAGCAGGGAAGAGAGACAGTAGCTGCCTGAGAGGAGAAGTGATGTCTGAGCATGTGCGGCCAGGACTGAGGAGCTCTTGTCGCTTATCAAATCACCTAGAGATGAGCTGTACGCTATGAATCACTAAGGGAGCAGATTAAATAAGGTAAAGAATTTTTAATAATGATGTGTGGGATGGTGGAACAGCCTCATTGTGTTCACCCTGTAAAATCCTTTGTGTAATTGATGATTGCAAATTATCCTGTTGCATTCTTCTGTCTGGCCACGAGATGCCACTGTTTTCAGAATCTAATTTATGTATAATAGATACTAAAACATGTCATGTGACAGAGAGACATGAGGGAGCAGCAGTCATCTTAGAGAGAAGAAGTGATGAGACTGAGAGATCGGGCAGAGGACAAAGCACTCTGAATTCATGAACTGTGATCAACTCCTGTGAGAGAGAAGAGTTTGGCTAGCTGCACTGATGCTGTTGGCGAGGAAAGCACTGTGACAAAACAGACACTCTGTGTGATCCAGAGATAGAGAGGAGCGACTACCATCTTGGATATCCGACTCCAACGCAAGGGACACTCATCTCAGAGCAGTGACTGTCCGCAATTTCAAGGTAGACCCGGGTCGATAGCGTGCACGCCAACTAACCTAGAACTATTTGAAGGCCTGTTGTTAGCCTAGTTAGGGCCAGATTTGGTGTCTATTCAAGTACGGTTCGTGATTCGTAACATTGGAGAGGGTTTGACATATTACTGTTACTATTGTCACCTGTCCGATTGTATTACTCCGAATGTTATATATAGCTTTTGGGAATGGCGGGTAAAGCTAATTAGGTTGTAAGCTGCTGTGCTACACCGTGAGCGTGTCTTTGAACTGCACCACATACAATTGTTCCCAGAGCCAAGGTCAGGGTACCCACACCATGCCCGCCCAAGTGAGTGATGTCCCTTTATGTCTGCAATTGCAATCTCTTCCCAAATTTGACGGGTACATAGTGCAGTTAAAATGTGTTAGCAAGCACCATAGCTGGGGCGGAGATAGCATTGGGGGCTTTAGAGGGGACAGTAGATGGACAATGATGTTACGGCCTGAGTCCGAGAGGGACATGCTTCTTCCACCGGCTACTTCTTCCACCGGCCACAAAGAGAGGGCGAGACAGTACTCCAATGCCCTACAGGAAACATTGAATTAAATGAGGCAGCGAGACCCAGTGGAGAGGCTTTCTGGGAAGTGGATAAACTACTAAGAGACCAGTTAATTGTGGGACTGTACAATAAATCCTTACGGAACAAATTGTAAGAGGTATGACCTGAATGACGGCTGACCTGACGTTTTATAGTGTTTAGTTAGCCAGCGTAGAGAGGAAAGAAGAACCCATGCCCGTAACTGTACAGGCAGTAAATAATGCACAAGGAGGCAGAGGGCTGAGAGACTCAGAGTCTTTAACGGATGTGGTCCAGGCTCTGCGGAGAGAGTTGAGAGAACTTCGTCTGGAAGTGTCCCAGGTGAAGGCGGAATGAAGACTAGTTCCTGAAATGACTTTGGTTTCCCACAGTACCCCATTCAGAACAACCCAGCGGTCCATCGGGTGTATGGGCCCCTCTGCTGGGCTTGTCAACAGTATGGCCATATCGCCTGAGAGTGTCTTGAACAGGTGGAGACAGAGCCGAGGTTAAACTACCGACCACTACAGTAGCTGGGCGTCCTGCAGCAGTACATAAGAAGCTAAAACCCATGCATGAGGAGCATGAACGCTATGCCAGCAGTCCTATTATGGAAGTCGAGTTAGAACACCAGAAAGTACGCTGTCTAGTTGATACAGGGTCAGAGTGCACCCTAATGCCCCTGGATGGCAGCGTCATTAGGCTGACGGCAGCCAATAATAGTGAGATGGACATGCAAGGGATAGTGTGGACTGTTTGGACAAGACATTGGCCAGAAGGGAGTCATGCTGGTGGATCATCCAGGAATGGACGTGACGCTGGGTATGAATGTTCTCAGAAACCTGGATCACCATCTCTATGCTAAAGAGGGGCCAAGATATTGGCAACGGGCCACCACACACCGGTTAACTCAGAAGGTCCTACAACAGATGGTGAGGAACTGCAGTCTGCGGATAGAGCCCCACATCTGGTCGGCATATTGGGCACTTGAAGGTACTGTCAAAGGCCCTGGTCAAGATCATGAGACAAACAAATATTGATGCTGCCGTGGGAGCCAGACGAAAGTTGAATGGGCTGCAAGTCTTGATTGAACCAGCCTCACAGGAAGAGTCACAAAACCATCCACTGGTAGCACAGGCCTTCACCATCATGAAAAATGGGTGTGTACCTGTAAGATGCCTCAATGTCATGGACAGCAAGTTGACCGTTTCTGGGAATATCCTGTTAGCTGAAGTCTATGATCCTGGAGAGGACATCTTTCGGCGTGAGGACTTCACGCTACAGCCCTATAAGTGGTTGGCCTGGACCTATGCGGTAGGAGTCCGACAGAGGGACCCTCCGACAACGGAATGGAATGGCCGAGTGATCATGGCCCTGATGGGGGTTGACCGAAATGTCCTGACTCCAGGGCAACAACAGCTGCTGGAAGATACCCTTTGGAAATTTCAAGAGGCATTCTCGAGACATGATGAAGACTTGTGCTTTCACCATTAAGCGTGAAATTCCTACTGGCCATGCTATGTCCATCAGAGATTGATACTGGCAAATCCCACCCAAGATGTACCAGGAAGTGAAAGATATAGTGGCCAGCATGCTGGAGAAATGGGTGATACAAGAGAGTCAAAGTCCCTGGGCTGCTCCTGTGGTCTTGGTGCAGAAAAAAGATGGAGGTCTCAGGTTCTGTGTAAATTACCGAAAACTGAACGCCCAGACTGTCCGTGATGCCTATCCTCTCCTGCGGATTGAAGAGTTGCTGTCCGCTCTAGGTCATGCAAAGTTCTTTTCGACCCTCAACTTGGCCAGCAAATACTGGCAGGTGCCAGTGGCTAAGAAGGATAGAGCAAAGACAGCCTTCATGCTACTTATTAGACTACGTGTTTAATCGGATGCCGTTTGGCCTGTCTAATGAACCAGAAACATTCCAGCCGCTGATGGAACACTGTCTGGGTGATGTTAACTTTGAGTCGGTACTGATCTACCTAGATGATGTAGTAGTATTCGGCAACTCCTTTCAAATCCATCTTCAGAAACTGCGACAGGTCCTGGGGCAGCTACAGGGCCAAGATCAAGCCTAAGAAGTGTAAAACTCTTCCAACAGTGGATAGAGTACTTAAGGCATGTGGTCACCTTGGAAGGGGTACAGTCGGCGCCCAGTAAAGTAGAGGCAGTTCAAAAGTGGCCTCAGCCATGTACATAACGAGAGCTGCAAGCATTCCTGGGACTGTCCGGGTATTACCGAGGGTTTATACCCCGATTCGCTCATCTGACAGGTCCATTAAACAAGCTAGTGAGAGGCACGGCTGGGGGGGAGGGCAAAGAATTGCCCTATTGAGTGGGGACTTTTGAAGGTGAAAGAGATGCTGACCGCTGCTCCAATTCTGGCCTATGCTTGGTTCAATACTCGCTTTCTGTTCTATACTGACGGGAGTCTACATGGGTTAGTAGCCATGCTGTCCCAGGTCCATGAGGGGCGAGAGCGAGTAATTGCTTATGGCAGTCGGTCTTTGCGAGAGTCAGAGTGCAGTCCTGATAATTATAGCTCCTTTAAGTTTGAACTATTAGCCCTGGTGTTGGCCATGACTGAAAGGTTTGCAGAGTACCTGACAGGTTCAGAGGTCACTGTCATGATGAGCAACAATCCGTTGGCACATCTAGAGAATGCCAAGCTTGGAGCACTTGAGCAGAGATGGGTGGCTTGCTTTTCTAAGTACCAATTCCGCATTCAATTTAGGTCAGGGAGGGAAACGGTAGTGCTGATGCACTCTCCTGCGTTCCATTCAGACTACTGTCTCCAAGTGTTAACGAAGAGTTAGAGGACACGGAAATGCCCGACCTTGGTCGGTTACCTATGCTCAAGGATGTGGCACATTCAAGTGGGGTGGCGTCTGGGATGTCAATGGTGTTGGGAAAGATGGTGGCTGATTGGGAGAGGGTCCAAGATGGTTGCCCATATCTACAAAAAGTGAAGGGGTGGTTTCGGTCTCAGGTCTGGCCCCAGCCAGAAGAGCATGTGCTGATGACTCTGGAGGGGGAGAAGCTGTTGAGGCAGTGGGATAAGTTGAGTGTTACCCAGGGACTCTGGTGCCGGACCATATACTTACAGTCGAAGCTGCAGTACCGAAAACAGATTCATTTCATTGTGACCAGAGGCTGCTCGGGAAGCTCATGAGAGGGGTGCCCATTTTGGGAGCGATGAATGTAGAAGTGGCTTAAACGACTGGTGTACTGTCCCTACTTGGCAAGCATGGTGTCTGAAGCTTGTCTTAAGTGTCGGACCTGTGGGTTGAATAAGAGTACTGAACAGTGGGCTCCCGTCCAGACCATCCGGACATCTGTGCCCTTTAGCTCCTAGTGATCGATTATGTACAGATTGGGTACTCTACCTCTGGGTACTCGTACTGTCAGGTCTTGACAGATAATTTCATGAAATAGCCAGTGGCTGTACCCACCAGGGATCAGACGCGCGGAGTCTGCCACCAAGGCCGTCTGCAAACACTTTATAGAGGTGTTTGGGTATCCGCATGGGATACATTCAGATCAGGTAGCATACTTCCAAGGGACTTTAATGAGTTAACTGTACCAGCTATATGGGATTTAAGGTTCCCGCACCACCCTGTATCATCCTCAGGGGAATGGGGCTTGTGAGCAGTTTAACCGCACTCTGCTGCAAAGTTTAGAGGACAGTCAGAAGACTAGGTGGCCCAGAGTACCTGCCTGGACTGATGTGGGCCTATAACAATAGGGTACACAGTACCACGGGTTTTTATCCACACATGTTTATGTTTGGAAGGCCAGGTTTGAGATTGAGGGTCTCCACATGCCTTGTCCAATGGAACCTGCAAAGACAAGTACCACTACGTGGGCACAGGAACACCAATGCCAGCTGAGAGTGGTGCACAAGGTTGTAGGGGAATGCCTGAAACAAGTAGTGCACCCTAACCTGCGGCATGTACAAAGAGACAGGTATGCCCCAGGTGATCAAGTGATGGTCAGAGCTGAGACACTGTTCGTAAAGTTGGATGGGAGTCGGTCCAGTATATGGTAAAGAGGAGGGTAGATCCTGCCATCCCAGTCTACGAGGTAGAGCCAATAGGGACAGGGGACCCCTCATGAAATCTGCACTGTAACATGCTAAGGCACTGTAATTTTGAGGAGCCTGTGACTGTGAATGAAGCACCTACCTCTGTCCAGCAACCTCCCTTAGTTGAAGAATGGAGGGTTGTCCTGGTTCCGGGCTCAACTGAGGTTCCAGCTATGACAAGTTTGCCACCCAGGAAGAGATTGGAGCAGTCAACACATTCTTCCCCAGGGGATGTGCCTAAAGCCCCTGAGCCTATAGCTCCACATAGGACGCCCAGGTCTAATGCTGGTGTACCCCCATGCGCAAGATGAATTTGTATGGGGAGGGTTGTCGAGGATGCCAACTTGTAGTGGGGTGGGATAGAGGAACAGCCTCATTGTGTGTACCCAGTAAAAGCACATGTGTTGATGATTACAAATTATCCTGTTGCATTCTACTGTTTGGCCACGAGATGCCACTGCTTTCAGAATCTAATTTATGCATAATAGAAACTAAGACATGTCATGTGACAGAGAGACATGAGGGAGTACCAGCCATCTTAGAGAGAAGAAGTGATGAGACTGAGAGGTCAGGCAGATGATAAATGCTGAACACAGCTCTGCTTAGATCTGTTGACTCTGAATTCATGAACTGTGATCAGCTGCTCTGAGAGAGAAGAGTTTGGCTGGCTGCATTGATGCTGCAGGATCCAGAGACAGAGAGGAGTGACTACCATCTTGGATATCTGACTTCAACAGCAGGGACCCTCATCTTAGAGCAGTGACTGTCCGCAATTTCAAGGTAGACCCAGAACGAAAACGTGCACGTCAGCTAACCTAGAACTATTTTCAGGCCTGTAGTTAGCCTAGTTAGGGCCAAACTTCGTTTCGGGCCATCGGTGTCTATTCAAGTTTGTTTCCTGATTCGGGACATTGGAGAGGGTTTGACATATTACTGTTACTATTGTCACCTGTTCGCTTGTATTACTCCAAATGTTATATATAGCTTTTGGGAATAGCGGGTAAAGCTAATTAGGTTGTAAGCTGCTGTGCTACACCGCAAGCGTGCCTTTGAACTGCACCACATACAGTTGTTCCTGTCGTATAGGATAATAAAAGGTAAGGGTGGTCGGCTTTTCCAAGCCCGTGGGTAGGTAAACATATTGTGTTTCTGGAGAATACACTCCCGACAGCGCGCTGTGTAGCACAGGGGCCTTAGTCACATCTTTGTACATGTGTTGTTTGGGGAATTCATTGAACATAATTTTCTGGCAATTTCAGTAAACTATACTTTTGGTTAGACTGGTGTTGGAGTCGTTTTCCTCATTCATGAATTCGCTATATTCTCGGAAGCCCAACTCAGTACACGGCGTACAGATGAATGATGAAAATGTTTAATTTTTAAACTTCCCACAACAGTTTTACTTTGTGGGAAAACCCCATTAAGAAAACTGAGTGACATAACATCTACTTGGCAGTATAAATGAATCATCCCAGTTGCTTTGTCTCTGACATAAGACTAGTCCAAGGAGCAGTGTCTAAGGGGCGTCAGGTATTAATCCTATACAGGAATCTTGACTTTTCTGCACAGAACCTCAAGGTTGCTCTCCTCAGTAGAATGCAACAGCTCATGTGTCCAAAACACGGTATCAAAAAAGTAGGCAGAATACTAGTTGATCAAGTAGAAGTCAAGACAGGCAAAGTTCTAGTAATATGGGTAAGTCTATGTTCACACTGTGTTTTAACCCTCTATTTAGCATATATACCAGCCAAGCTCCTCACATACAAGCTGAACTTGTACATAGGTTTACATTAGTCAGTGTCCTTTTGATTTGCGTATCTGGTGTAAACTTGTTTCTGTATGTATTGACAAGAAAAAAGGATAGATTAACACAGTAGACAATGCTATTCCTCCCAACGGGATCCCTTAAAAAGAACAAAAAAAAAATGTCTTTTAAACTGATGCAACATAACCCCATGTGTGACAGATGGCAAACTATGGCATCTGGCAAAGGTACCTGTCCATAGTCATAACACTGCTAACAGCCAGCTGAAATATATCTTATGAGTTGGGTGGCTGTCTGCAGTACTAAGGCAACATATCCCACTGTATACCTATACCAAGGAAGCTTACATCAGGAGAAGGCACAAATGATGTATGAATTAAAGGGGTTTTCTAATTACAGGCTTTCACAGGCATCTTCACATTTTCTCTGTCTTACAGCTTCAAATCCAGAGCAGGTCTCTCCTCCTAGTAGACATGTCTTGCCTCACTGAAGACTGATGCCATCATCACACCCCTCCCTGTTCCTGCTCCTCCCCAGACCATTCTGTGGAAGCAGTGGGAGGAAAGGAAGTCACAGCTCTGCAGACCTCCTGCAATGGTCAGTTCTCCTGCCTGCAGAGCTGTCACCTCCCTCCACAAGCAATCCTTGTTACCAGAACATCTGCATTAGTGTAAGCACATATACATACAGTCCTCTAAGGTTACATAACGTGCAATCTTGTCATTGTGTCTAGCAGAGTGTATTATATGTGTGTTATATGGGTGGTTGGAGCAGAGTGTATTAAATGTGTGTTATACGGGTTGGGGGAGTGAATATAGCATTGCACAGATCCTTCACATCAAAGCTGTCCCTGGGAGAAGAGCAGAGCAGCCTTCAGTTTCACTTTCAGTTTGACATAGCTTAGAGGGGAGTGAGCACAGAGAGTGCAGGCAGCAAATCACAGCACAGGGGACGTGTCCCATCCAGGGGGGTTAAACTAAATGTCAGGCAGCCAATCACAGCAAAGGGTGTGTGGCCTGACCCCAGGCTGCAGTTTTAGTTGTAGAACACACAGATTAGCTAACAGCTGCTGTACTAAATGATTTATGTAATACAAACCAATTACAATAGTGCTTATTTTTACTGTCCCCATCATTACAGATATGATCTTTGTAGCGAAAAATCCCCTTTAAGTCTAACAGGCAAAGATGCAGGGCAAGAAGCAGTTGAGAACAGTTGTCAGGAAACTGAGTAAAAAATGTAGAACATATATCTGAACTAAATCACATAGCTCACAGGAATGTAGGACACTTTTGCTCACTAGGAGCCAGAGATCTGGCATTCTAGGGATGCCCAGCCAGAGGAGGATGATGGCGTCAGGAAGAAAACATCAGATCATGAGAATATCGATACTCTTTATAAAAATCCTATTTAAAAGGCAAAAAATCTTCCAACCCCACCTCTGGTAGTAAAGGGGATAAAATCAATAAACAAAAAATATAAATACAAACACATATAGCACACAACAACATCTACTTATATATATATATATATATATATATATATATATATATATATATATATATATTTAGTATATATATATGTATATATATATATGTATATGTATTATATTATATGTAATATATATTATGTATATGTATATATATATGTATATGTTTATGTATGTGTTATTTTTTATGTATATATTTATATATATATTTGTATATTATATTATATGTAATGTGTATATATTATATATATATAATATTATACTATATATTATATATATATATTATATATATTATATATATATGTGACATGTAATCAGAATAAACCTTCCCTGTTTTAGGTCAGTTAGGATTACCAAAATTATATATATTTGTCAAATGCCAGAATAATGGGAGAGATGGGGGAATTTTTTAAGGCATTTTTATTACTTTCTACAAAGTCAAAAATTCACATACACTAGGATTACTATGTCTTTAAACAATTTGGGACAGACAATATGGTGATGTCATGTCTTTGGACCCTTCTGATAGGTTTATTGGCAACATCTGAATTCATTAGAGACACAACTGAGGATGTATTTTAACTCAAACCAGAAACACATTGCTTCTGTGTGTAACATCATGGAAAAGTCTAAAGAAATCAGCCAAGATATCAGGAAGACTGGTTCATCCTTGGGTGCAGTTTCCAGATATGGGAAGGTGTCTCATTCATCTATACAAACAATTATACGCAAGTACCAACAATACAGGAATGTCCAGCTGTCATATCGCTCAGGAAGGAGGTGGGTTCTGTGTCTCAGAGATGAATGTGCTTTGTGCATATCAACCCAAGAACAAAAGTAAAAGACATTGTGAAGATGCTGGCGGAAGCTGGTAAGATTGTGTAATTATCCACAGTGAAATGAGTACTGTATCAACGTGGGCTGAAAGGCTACTCTGCAAGGAAGAAGCCATTACTCCAAAAGAAACATTTAAAAGCCAGATTAATGTTTGTAAATGCACACAGAAACAAAGACCTACATTTTTGGAGACATGTCCTGTGGTTTGCATGTTTTTCTCACTATCTGTCATGAAATCAGAATAAATCAGAATAAACCTTACCTGTTGTAGTCAATTAGGATTACCAGTTAATTAGAGATAAACTTATGGATGTATTTTAATTCACACAAGAAAGACACTGCTTCTGTGTGTAACATCTTGGGAAAGTCTAAAAAAATCAACCAAGCTATTAGGAAGAGAATTGTGGACTTGCACAAGTCTTGGATCATTCTTGGGTGCAATTTCCAGATATATGAAGGTGCCTCGTTCATCTGTACAAACAATTGTATGCAAGTACAAACAAGATTGGAATGTCCAGCCATCATGCCGCTCAGGAAGGAGACAGGTTCTGTGTCTCAGAGATGAACGTGCTTTATACCGACAGGTGCATATCAACTCAAAAATAAAAGCAAAAGACCTAGTGAAGATGTTAGCGGAAGCTGGTAAGATTGTGTCATTATCGACAGTGAAACGGGTACTGTATCAACATGGGCTGAAAAGCCACTCTTCCAGGAAGAAGCCAGTACTCCAAGAGAAACATATAAAAGGCAGATTAATGTTTGCAAATGTACTCAGGAACAAAGATCTATATTCTTGGAGACATATCCTGTGGTCTGACAAAACTAAAATTGAACTGTTTGGCCATAATGACCTTGGATGCCTAAGAATACCATCTCAACTGTGAAACACGGGGGTGGCGGCATCATGTTGTGGGGTTGTTTTGCTGCAGGAGGGACTGGTGCACTTCCCAAACATACATAAAGTAGCCACATATAATGTTTGGTCTGTACAAAGTAAATCTAAGGCACTAGAAGTAGTAAAAAAAACAGATTTCACAACAGTTTTCTGAAAAAGTGTTTTAATTCATAATGTTAGTGTCTCAACTAAAGTAGATGCTTATACACTAAGGGGTGTAGTCTCTGGAAACATCCTTAGAGAAGCCAACATGCCCAAAGGTGCAGGCACATATGACTCAAAAGATTGAACCCTGGAGAGATATTGGCCGGTAAAATATCAACATGTATGCATGTTAGTTGAACGTTAAGGACATGTTATCCAGGGTGGCAGCACCTCTAGCAATGTTTACACATGTACACTGTCTACCCAACCACCAGACCTGCGGCATATTATTATTCAAAGTGCCCTTAAGGCCTCAACTGAAAATGGCACCTCACCCTGCCTGCAAAACAGGTGCAGGACCTGCAGGCAAATCCACACCACTGACAGTGTACCTGTCCTACAGTCATAGCAGGTGCACAGAATTAGGGGGACATTTTCCTGCAGGTCTTCCAATGTGGTGTATCTTATTATGTGTGTGCAATGTCCCACCACAGGCCTCTATGTGGGGGAAACAGTGCAGAGATTCAGTCAGCGCATGAATGCACACAGATTCACTATTAATAACAGAAGAACAGATCTCCAGTGGCTGCACATTTCTCGAGAGAAGACCATTCTATTGAAGATTTGCAGTTTGTGGTCTTAATGGGACATTTTAAAATGCAGAGGGAAAAAAAGGAATGGGAATATAAGTTAATGCAAAAATTTAAAACACTGCAATTAGGACTTAATATTCATGCTAGTTTCATGTCACACTATGTATGAACTGTGAGGGACACAAATCACACCTGATAAGCAACAGATAAGAGCAAGAATTACTGATCCCTCTGTCATGCCTCACAAGATTCCAGATTGTTTATTTCTTGACCGGTTGTAAATGACTTCTCTACTTATATTGCAATTTATTATTTTTAAAGATTCTAAGTTCCTTTGAAGATCTATGTCTTTTGTGTATAGAAAGCCTGTGAATTTTCAGCTTCTTGTATAACATCATGTCTGATGAAGAGAGCTAGTACTCTCGAAAGCTTACCATCAAGTATCCTCAGGTAGCCTCTAAAAGGTATGACCTGATTTCTTCACTGTATGGCTAATACGGTACAACATTATACTACTACCATGTGCATAAGTATTTTATACAGTGGTGATTTTGCAAGTTTTCCCACCTACAAAGAATGCAGAGGTCTGTAATATTTATGGTAGGTACACTTCAACTGTGAGAGACAGATTCTAAAAAAAAATACAGAAATTCACATTGTATGATTTTTAACACCTTCCCAATAGTGTTAAATAGTGTTAATAGTGTTTAATCGAGAAAAGTTAAAATCGAGTCGATTTTTACGGTTTTCTCGATCTTGATCAGATTTTTTTTGGGGGGGGGGTAAAATTGAATAAAAAATCGCGATCGAGACTTGTGATCGACGCCCCGCACCTTTTTCACTTTGACTTTAAGCTGCTTCCTGTACTTTTGCCGCCATCCAATCAGTGCAGAGGGAGGTGAGGGGGGGGGGGGTCAAAAACATCACCACTGAGGGTGTAGGGATCTCATTGGCTGCTAAGATCACATAACCGTCTTAGTAATGCATTAGCATATTTATATATGCTAATACATTAAAATCTGTGTCAGTTTGACACAGGGAGCAGTCAGGGCAGCTGGCTTTTTACACAGACAGCCCTGGGACTACTCCAGGTCTCCAGGGCTGACTGTGCAGACATTCCCCAGGCTCCATCGGGTCACCGGGTGTCCCGATCACCCGATGGAGCAGGGGAATACCCTATGATTATGCCGTGGTCACGGAATGCGGCAATTACAGGGTTAAATTCTGGGGAGCGGAGGTTTCCTCCGCTTTCCGGTGCTCACAAAGGCTCCTACAGGAACAGAGCTGTTAAGTGCAGCTCTGTTCCTAGCACAGCCGAGGTGCTGGGAGCCGCAAAATCCTTATTCTGCAGCAATGCCAAAAGACGCTGCAGAAAGAGGACCTGCACTGCCCGTCATCAAAAGATGATTAACAGGGGGTTGTCCTTGGCAAAATATTGATGGCCTATTCTTAGAGATATTGATGATCCATGCTAAAAAACCTTTAACACCTTAACCCACCTGAATGTATGGGTACAGCCTATTGCCGTTATGGAGCTGTATAGCGGGACCGCAGCGTGATCCCACTACACAGCCACCAGGAGTTAGCTGCTAATTGCAGCTAACACTCACTGGTTACAGCACTGGATGTAGTCGATGCCTTCCCGGGCTGTACAACCCCTTAGACGCCGCGGCAAAGATGGCCGTGGTGGCTTAATGAATGAGAAGGCTGCATGAATGCATTAGGCTGTATAAATGATCAAGCCCCCTAGTGGTGAAGCACCCTAGGAGGACTCAAAGTTAAGATTAACAAAAAAAAACTAAAAAAGTTTTAAAGTGTAAAAAAAAAAAAATATTAAAACTTCAAATCACTCCCCTTTTGCCATTTTACAAATAAAAAAATAAATAAAAGTTACACATATTTGGTATCACCCCGTCTGAAAAAGTCCGATCTATTAAAATATAACATAATTTTTCCCGTACGCTGAACACCGTACAAGAAAAAAAAATCCAAATGCTAAAATTCCTTTTTTTGGTCATTTCATGTCCCCTCAAAATTGGAATAAATATAATCAAAAATGTCCCATCTATTCCAAACTGTTAGCAATAAAAAGTACACTTCAGCCTTCAAAAAATGCACCCTCACTCAAGTCCGTAGGTGTTAGTACAAAAAAGTGTTTTGAATTTTTTACGGTACCAAAACAGAATGAAAACCATTAATGTTTGGTATCGGCGGATGCGTATCAAACTGTAGAATACAGATAGCACATCATTTTTACCGAAGATTGAACAGCGTAAAAGCAAAACACCTGCAAACACGGCGCTAGTAAATTTTTTCACATTTTGCCTCACTTAGAATTTTTTTGTGGTTTCCCAGTATATTCTATGATACGATGAAAGAATGAGTTTATTCTATGGTACGATGAAAGAACATCTTGTCCCGCAAAAAAAAAATCCCTCATTTTTCTATTTAGGTGGAAAAAAATTTTACATAGTATTTTTTTGTTTGAGAGGTTAAGGGGTTTAATACTCTAAACTGCATGATGACAATATAGTCTTGAGCGAACACCAATCCGGCAGGGAACATAATATTCATTATCCGAACCTCCTGGAAGAGACTCCTGAAAAAACAGTTAGCAAAGCCAATTTATGGTGCTAACAGAAGCTCTGCACACAATCTTTGCAGCAGTAGCCAGCTGCTGCTCTGCACCCACTAAACCCAGGCTTGCGTCCACACCAAGAGAGATGCTCTGCTGGTGAGTTCTGGAGCCACTCTAGAGCCAGGGTCAATAGTAGGGCCCGGAGACAGCACCAATCAGCTACAGATGCGGTGTCCGGGCACTCCATTTAAACCTCCGTAGATCTGTGACCTTTCTGTGCTTTTCTGTTTTCCTGACCTTTGCTAGTGTTCCTGACCTCGGCTTGTTTCCTGATTCTGTTCCTCATTCCTGATTTTGTTTTTGACCCCTGGCTTATTTACTAGTTTTCCTATTGTCTTCTGATTTGTTGCCTGACGTTACTGTTCTGTTGCTGACCTGGATTGTCTGACTATTCTTTCCACTTGAACTTTAGGAACATAGTTGGGGGGCAGCTCGTCAAGTAGGCAGGGACAGTCGGCTCGGTTCCAGTAAGGGCTCACTGTACCTCCCATGACGTGACACAAGCCTCCTGTTTCCCCAATAAACGCAAAAATAATAAAGGAACACATAATAGCTGTTGCTGAGCACGTAACAATCCAATGTATAAAATGATCAAGTTATTTCATTCATAGGGTGAACGCCACAAAAAACAATAAAAATCCATATCAGTTTTTCTTTTTTTGTTCATCCAGCTTCACAAGAAAATAGAAGAAAAGTGATCATCAAAACATGAAAATGTCAACTTCTACCTCAAGTAAAAAGTCCTCACACAGCTCCACATAAAAATGTGATTTTTTTTAGTCGGAAGTGTGATTTATGGATATCAGGATGAACATATAAAAGGGGGATGGGGCATGTAAGGAAAATAATGCAGGATAGAAAATTTCAAAAGCTTTCATATCAACAGAAATTTATCTAGCAAACCATTAGACATCTCTGTCTACAGTATGTGTTAGATTATGTCTTCAAAGCAATTTAAAGTAATATCTTAAATGGAAAACTTGCTACAACACTCCCATTTAATAAATTACCTAGATTACCACTAGATGGAGGCATTTTACCAGTAGCAGAACATGCCATTTATGGAGTTTGATCAATCTCTGCATAATCATGTACTACAAATGTTTCAATTTTTTTATTTTGTTGTTTTGATTATTTTCAGCCTTGGAAAAGGTGAACTTTGGAGGACATCTATGGCGACAGGTATGATTTGTGGCGCCATTTTTTTTGTGCGCATTAGTAGCATAGAATGTGCCTGAATCTATGAACCTGTTCTACTGCTGGTCATAGATTTAGCGCTTTCTAGCTACAAAGCGACACTTCTGGCTCAGGTAAACCACTTTTAAAGTGGTCTACCTGTTCCAGTAGTAATGCGCCTAGATTTACCGATAAACAGTAATAAATGTGTAGATTCGTATGGTTGTACTGCGCCCCGTCTCCTGCACGCCCCTCGATCTCAGATGCATTACAAAGTGCCGCCGGCGCCTGATAATGCGGCTAAAATTAGAGTGTGCCTGATTAAAAATATAGCGAACAGGGCTGCGCCAATTTTCGGGCTGAAAAGACACCAGACTTCTGGCACAGCCCTGTTCATACATGTCGCCCCTAGAGTCTGATGTAGAACTTTTTTTGATCACTTCTTTAACCCCTTTGTGAGATGGTTTGATTTGATTTGCAGTGGGTAATCCTAATAATTCCAGATGTGAACTGTTTATAATAACGGACAAGAGAAAAACACACTGCCTTTGTTGTAGTTGAGTTGCTTGGTCCTCGTGGTTTGGAAATACTTGTATGGTAACGTAAAGTCACCATAAAATCACTCAAGTGATGTGTTCAAAGCTTTTGTTACAGTTTCTGATGGGAGTAAGATCATTATTCACGTTCCACAGAAGTGGAACACCGGGTATGCGGATACTCTGGGCCACCGTGAGTGTAGATGGTATAACTCGCAGTGGTAGCTGCAGTGCAGGACAGGACACTGGTAGCGGTGACAGGTCACAGCAGGTGTAGCCAAAGATAGGTAACACAGTCCCAGACAGGTAGTGGACTTGGTACAATGGCAGATATAGCAGACTGGTGCAGTGGCAGGAACAATAGGAATAGTACTGGGTACTTGTAAGGTTAATTTAGAAAGTCACTGCAGGCAGCAGCAATACAGCAGACTATAAGTAAAACTCTATGGAGGAGCAACACAACAACGAACTGACACTGGAGCAAGGGCAGGAACTTCCTTATGTGCACAGAGGTCATGGGGCAGGCAATTGGGACGCCATCCCTTCAAATTACAGAGCAGTGCTGCGCGCGAGCCCTAGCGGGCAAACGTGCACACACAGGATGTCAAGGAGCAGGCACTGCCGCCGGCACAGCAATGGGACAGGAGCTGGGATGGGTGAGTAAAGCGCAGAGACAGCGGAGACCTCCACAGCTATGCCAGGGACATGACAGGTATGGGCACATCCTCATTCCTTGACAGGGACTGTGACATGCACTGTGACAGTACCCCCCTTTAAGCCCTCCACTCTGGGCAAGCCGAGTACCCTCAAAACAACCATGGGTAACCACCTCCTCCTCGGTATCCTAATGACTGTCTTCAGAGGAGATGTCCTGCAGGTCCCAGATAACTTCTTGGACTTGGGGAGCATAAAAAGCAGCAACGGTAGGCAGGACGAGAGGTGGGCAAGATTCAGAGATGTCTTGACAGACCAGAGACTCTTCTTGCAACTCAAGGCTCCTCCACTTGCAAAACAGAAGAAACTGGCAGAGAAACGAGTGGGTGAGATTGCACAGGATGGGCAGGCTTGAGGCAGCATAAGTGGCATTGTTCACCCCATTGTATAACTTCACCCGTTTTCCAAACTAAGGACGGGCCGTGATGTTAAAACCATGGAAGAACAAGCTGGAATGGAGCAGACGAACTTGGCAGAACATAGAAATAGATTTCTACGGAAGTGGACTGGTTCCTTCAGAATCTCTCCGTTGATAGATGAGAAATGCAACACTTTCTCTAGCCGGGAGATAGGCAGGCAAAATTTCTCCAGCAAAGACGGGTGAATGAAGTTTTCAGAAGAGCAGGGGCATCAAAGGTAGCACCACAAGAGTGATAAGGCGAGGAACGGATGTAACATCATTCAGGGTCACCACACCCACGAAACCTTGTCACTTGGGATTCCAGGTAGCAGCTGGGTGGACTGCGCAGTTCTTTATATACTGTAGTGTCGAGTACCACCACAGTAGAGACACAGGTCCAGACTGCGCCACCGAGTGCATTTATCCAGGGTTAGGTGAGAAGGGTTCAACTCCATGGATTCAAGTGGAGGAGACGTGGGTGCATGGTGAGGAAGAAGAAATTCAGGTACAAGGCGTGGAGGCTTGCTGGTGAAGTTCTAGCTCCCTTTCAGCAAAGCGAATATCAATCTGGGTTGCTAGATCGATGATGTCATCCAGGGTTGTAGGTAGGTGACGACCAGCCAATTCATCCTTGATGCGTCCGTTGAGGCCCCTCCCAGAAAGCAGTCATGGGGGCCTCATTGCTCCATGCAGGCTCAGAGGCCAGGGTATGGATGGCGCATAAAATATATGGTGCATTGGCCCACCGTGGAGTCACCTTGACGGAAACGCAGTAATGATGATGCAGCGGAGGTGTTGAGCCCAGGTTGCTTGAAGATCTTGCGGAAGACGCACAAAAATTCTTGGAGGTCCCCTGTCAGTGTATCCCATCTCTTCCAGAGGGGTGAGGCCCAGGCCAAGGCTTCACCTGAGAGCAGGCTGATGATAAATGCCACGCTTGGAACAATCAGATGGGAAAAGACTGGTGAGGAAGGACTGTCCAAAGTGTATGGTACAATGATTATAGAGCTGGAACGCACGTATGGGGATTTCTGCAATAGCGGGCAGGCAGAGGCAGGTGCAGGCTGGTATTTGTCATGGCAGCGGGAGGCTGAGCTAGAACAGGTAACAGAGCAGGTGTAGGAGCCAGTGTAGACACAACTTCATCTAGACAGGTGGTAATGGTCTGTAGCTTCTGGAAGAGTTACTCCAGGTGGACAACATGACGGTTCACTACGGCTGTCAGGTGTTGGTTATCAGGCAGGACTACATCAGCGGGAACCATAATTATGGTCAGTTCGTACTTTAATGGTTACTCACGGGAGTCAGACTGTTCTTCACGTTCCATAGGAGTGGAGCGCTGAGTATGCGGATCCACTGGGCCACCGCGAGCATAGATGGTATAACTGCAGTGGTAGCAGAAGTGTAGGACAGGACACTGGACACTAGTGGTAATAGGTCACAGCAGGTGTAGCCATAGACAGGTAATGCAGTCCCAGGCAGGTAGCAGACTTGGTACAATGGTAGATATAGCAGACTGGTGCAGCGGCAGGAACAAACAGCAATAGTACTGGGTACTTGCAACGTTAATGTAGGAAGTCACTGAAAGCAGCAGAAATACAGCAGACCAGAGGTCAAGCTCTATGTAGGAACAACACAACAATGAACGTACACTCTCAATCCACCAGAGAATCTCCGCTGGATACATATACCCGTAAAATGAATTGGACGTATTCCAAGCCGTAATTTCGCGCACCTCTACGCCACGCCCCCCCCCCAGTATAAATTTCACCCGCGACCCCACCCCACACCGCCACCCCGCCCCCCCCACAGGAGCAAGGACAGGAGGTTCGTGACACGCACAGAGGTCCAGGTCATGCGCCAGGTAATTGTCACTCTGTCCCTTCAAATTGCAGAGCAGTGCCACGGCCGTACTCCAGGTGGTGAAAGTGCATGCACGGGATGCCAGGTTGAAGGAAGAAGGATCACAAAATCGTATCTGCCAGCGGGGCAGCGGATAAGAAAATTTAAATTCACACATTAAAAATTTTTTTTTTTTAAAAAAAAACATTTTTTTTTTAAAAAAAAAAAAAAAAAAAACACACACACACACAGAAAAAGATAAAAAAATAATAAATTTAGTTTATAGAGAGATAGAAAAAAAAAAAAAAGAATAAAAGATAACAAAGATAGAAGAAATGAAACTGGGGTCGTTACAGGCTGTGGTCCATGACAAGCATATTTTGGAAGTCTAGAGGAAGATAAAAGAAAAAGTTAAAGGTTTTTGTTTTTTTTTTTTCTGTTCATGAGGCGATGCATTGTAATTGGCCATATCAGGAATTGGCATATCACTACCCATTACCTTTTCAGGCACGAATAACCCTTTAACCATGTGCTACCATTGGTTATGTTTATAGTTGTGCAAAAGCTAAAGCAATGGCTTATTGACAAACACAGAAAGTAATATTACAAAAAACAAAATGTATTTATTTATTTGTGTAAAATAAATATCAGAAGATATATACAATACTCACAAAAAGTTAGGGATATTGGTATTTAGTTTAAAATTTCAGGATTAACATTAAGGGCGACATGTATGAAGATCGGCGTGTCCGAAGCGCCATGTTCAACGATGATTTTCTAGTGAAAGCTGCGGCCTCATTTATGTTGGTGCGACTAATACAATGACGGTGTGTAAAGTTCCCTGCGCCTCGGCCAAGTGTGTGAGCCGCAGTGCGGAACATAGGGCAGTAGGACATGGACCTAACGCATGTATTACTGATTCGAGAAAGGCTGAAAATCTGCGCGAATAACTTCATTAGACTGTTAGTGAGTAGCAGTAAAGAGTTGTTTTCTAAATGAATGAATTGAATAAAGTGAAGTAAATAACTAAGTTGAATAAAATCGAGAGGCAAATGTATAGAAAAAGTTGATAATGTATAAATGAAAGCTCAAAAATATATAAATGACTCAAGAATAAGAAAGAAATAATCAGTGCTGAGAAAAGGTCTTTAAAAAGGCGAGAGAAATTTAAAGAAAAGCTAAATGTTAATGTGAGTTGTAACAGATGTTAACATTTTGGACATCTTTTTGTTAAACTAATAAAATGAAGTATGTATTTGTTTCTTCTTCTCACTCTTGTTTATTTCCTATTCGTTGTAGGTACAGCAAGAGCCAGACAGACCACCGGTCTGGCTGGGACTGTGGTTCTGTAGGCAGGATTGCTATTTCCCAGGGCTTAGTTTCTGGAGTATTTCCGTCCGGGGGTTATCATACTATCACTTCTATCAGCACTAAAATATTTGAACAAATACGTTCATATTGTATGACAGTAAATAGTCGTCCGGAACGTTTACCCATTGGTAGCCACTTGTTCATTGATTTTAGGCTGAGTGGTGATGTAATTATGGACAATAATACATCCGAAACACATCCAGAATAGCCTGGGAACATGAGAAATCCTGCTTGGACGGACCACAGGTCCCATCAAGACTGTGCTGTACTGCCTTTTGTTGTATATACTGAATTGCATTACAAGTTGAAGAAGCAGCCCAAATCTCCATCTTAAATTGAGAGAGAGTATGCAATGATTTGTTGAAGGAAAACATCTGTGCTCCAACAAGTCAGAAGTGGCTGTAAGTTGATGAGATCAATTAGTGTTGTTTTTTCTACTCCAGGACGTTGGAATTAAATTTATCGTGGAGGATGTTTTCGTAGGAGGCTACTATATAGCTTTGGCTGTAACGCAGGAGTGGATTCGCTGGGCCAACGCAAGCGATGATACGACTCAAGCACGCAGGGAAACGGTGTCGCAAGTAAGCCCACCGGTTTTCAATCCAGAGCCCGCCGCTCAAAGCGGGATGGATTTGCTGTGTCGAGCGTGAGGACTACCAGGTCGTTACCCCTGACGGACTTGCTTGCGATGGGGGCCGGGGTACAGGTGGTACAGAATCAGTAATCCAAAGGGTAGTCGGGGGACAGGCAGGAGGTCACGGGAGGCAGCAGAAGTTCTGGTCAGGAGAAAGGCTAGACAGGTCAGGGCAGGCGGGCAAACAGGCAAGGTCTGCGCAGAAACGAGAAAAGCCTAGGCGTCTGGTACACTCATAAGCACAAAACCTAGTTAAAACAAGACCATCAGGGTAATCAGAACAGGACTACGATTATACACTCTAAAACACACGGAAGGCACACCACGGACTGGCAGGAAGTGCTGGGGGCGTAATTCAACCTCTAACCCCTTAAATACGGACCGCGCACCGTCTTTTGCTGGCGGCTCGGTGAGGGCTCGTTAGTATGCCGAGACTCGTATTTGTGGTGACGTTCGCTGCAGACATCGGGGGATTGTCTAGGCCGCCACGGCGCCACAGCCTGCGCTAGGACGCCGGGAGCCTGAATATCACACAGCCCCGATCACCCACGAGCTTCTTCCCTAGGCAGGAATCGGGTGAGCGGAGGAAAAAAAAAAAAACACTCCGATCAACCCGATGCTTTAAACATTTGATTGCTAGCGGGTTGTGCGTTACCCGCCAGCGAGCGCCCAATTAAAGCGGATATCCCCTGCTCTGTGGGTGAATCGGAGAGACGACGGTCGCAAGACACCGACAGTGAGATGAAGGTACGAATCGGACTGACTGAGTCCAGGTGTCGGCAGCAGGTCTGGGACCTAGGCATTGGCCCCAGCGAGTTGTCTGCGGGTACAGTTTAAGCACAAGTGAACGAGACTAGAGATAGCCACTGATGCTGCTCTGTTTCTCATAATTGCACAGACGTTGCGCCTCTGGTGCGCAGAGATTGACAACAGGTGGATATAGCATGTGCACATTAAAGACATATATGCTTCATAATGATCTTGAATACATTATTACTATGGTGTAAAAATTCAATAAAATCTAGAAAAAACAAAATGTGTAAACAGTTCTCCCCTTTCATGGGAGTCAAAGAATGAGAGAAAGGTACAGCAAAAGAAAAACCATAAAAAGTGTAGATCAAAAGAGTGAAGAAGAAAAAATAATATGATAATTAAATAAATAATCTAAATATTATTTAATTAAAAAATAAGTTGTATAAATGTAATTTTACTATCGCACAATAAATGACCCCTACTATATTTGGCCTCCTATCCAACCACGCACCGTAATAAACCTGTAGAATTAATCTCCACAAAGTTATTTAAGTGTCGTAAATGTAAATGGTGTAAAAAAAAAAATTAAAAAAAAACAAAAAAAAAATTTTGTAAAAAAATAATAAAAAAATAGTCTGCAATTTATTTATAAAGTGGTACTTTAGTCTATTCACCTTATGTAAAGTACAAGCCTTGTCTCGAGATAAACGAGGCCTCATTCCAACTGCGTCATTGGAAAATAAAGTTTACAACTGTTTAAAAACGCAAGGAGGCCAAAACTAAAGTAAATAATGTTCTGGTCAAATTAATACTTTGTGTGGGCGTTCGGCTTAAGGGGTTAAAAGAGAAGACCAGCGCCCGATCAATTGGACCTCAGATGATCGAGAGGCACTGGCCAGAGAAGCCGGCGGCGGGCGCGCCTATGCAACAGGGCATCGCGCCCCCCCGAGCGGCCGGGACAGGCGGCGACAGGTTTTCACCGAGTGTGGACGTGGTAAGGGAAGCGGCGCCGGGCCCGGGAAGTCATGAGGAGCGGGGTGGTTGCGGGCAGCCGCCGTCGCCGCGCTCCGGCCCCCTGCGAGCAGGGGTGACGGCGCGGGGGGCAGCTAGAGCACGCGACCCCCGTGAATTGGCATTAATGTTATTGGATACAAGTTTAGACTAAGTCATTGATTTAATTGATCTAGCGATCACTTGTGTATATGTGAGTTTATTAAGTTACTTCATTTATAATGTAGAATCCTTTTGATTCTATCTGAACTATGGTGCAATGTATTTCCGTCCTGTGAAATACATTGCAGAAATAACGTGTCACAATTGTGTCCTTTAAGGCATCGTATTTCACGGCGGTAAAATACATTCCACATAGTCAGAAGAATAAAATGGATTGCATCAATTTAAATGGAAGTACTTATATAAACACACATACCAAGTGGATGCTCTTAGCAATTAAATCAATTGTACTTGGTGAGATAAAATATTGTATCCAATAACATTTATGCCAAGATAATTTATTAGCTCCTACGAAAAAAAATTCTCCACGATAAAATGTATTCCAAAGTCTGTGAAAAGTACACTAAATTGAACATCAAATAAACACACTTGATTGATGTTATGCCAGATGTTTTCTTCAACATTTTTGCCATACCAACAATTTAAGATGTATTTGGGCTCACTTTCAACTTTACATGCAATTCCAGTATATACAACAAAAGGCAGCACACACAGGTCTTGCTGGGTCCTGTGGTCCGCCAGAAGCAGGTTTCTTGCTTAATTATTTATCTATCTTGACAAATTAATTTATTTTAGTAGTTACTGCTGTAAGTGTAGAATATAGCACATTACAAGATTTCCGCGCTCCTCTTCGACTTCTAACGACTCAGATAGACCTGATTAAACTAGGTCTGCCTGTCGGAAGCTTGTAAGTGCTGGATTGCGCCTCACTTTGCCGACCCGCATTTATGCAAGCCTCGGATTTTTCAAATTTTTTTCCGCGTCCGCTCCTCCAGGAACGCCCACAGCACGCCCATTGCAATGCCCCTTTCATGTTAGCTCCATCGAAGAAGTGGCGAAAGCTTGCGCCTAACAGCGCAATCTCTTCGTCGACGTGGAGTACGCACCACAGGTTGGGCAGTATTCGCGATAAACAGCCGCAACTCCCGATCATACATGTTGCCCTAAATTTCTTGAAATATTTTTAAATGCACTAAATGAGACCTTCTCTTAACTTTAGAATGCACATATCTAACAGTTCAATGTTTCAGTACATTTTGCTCAACTTGTTGATTACTAATAAGGAACTTGATGGCAAAAATTCCCACAGGTATATGAGAACATGAATTGCCACTAAATGTAGGGGATAAATTTGAAATTGGGATTTAAACCAGTCTAATCCCCAGTGCTGTTTCACATTTTGACATTACATGTGACCAAGACTCACACCTTACAATTGAATCAACAGTACTGCCATTATGAGGCTTCAAGACATGATATTATTTCAGACATAGTGGCTTAGAGTGTCACAGAGTGTAAACAGCAGGTTGCAACAGAGAGACTGAAAGAGTCACAGAAAAGCAAAGAAGTGGATGTCCTTCAGCTACATCACACACTGATTACTGCTTATTTGTAAACCATGCAATACAGAACTGGATGATGAATGTTACACAACTCCAAGATGTCCACTTCTTTGCCTTTCTGTGACTCTTCTAGTCTCTCTGCTGCAACTTGCTGATGACACTCTGTGACACTTTAAACTCAGTGGCCACTACCATCTGAGAGCATCCTGTTTGACGCCTCACAATGGCGAGGTACTGTTTTGATCAATATTGTAAGAGTGTTGTCTTGTTCATGATGTCAAAATGTTACTGCATGATGTGGCAGGAATGTTAAATTGATCCCCTATTGTATTGGGTGATTCAGGGATCAAACACCTGTTGGTGAATTTTGCGTTTAAGCTCCTTGTTAGAGATCAGCAAGTTGTGCAGAAAGTACTGAAACACTCAACAGTTGGACATGTACATTCTAGAGATGGTCTCATTTAGTGCATTTAAAAAATATTTCAAGAAATTTAGGACGACATGTATGAACGGGGCTGTGCCAGAATTCTGGCCTCAAAAAAGCTGTAGTAGACCAGTTCTATAGATGTATGAACAGGCGTACTCATAATACACTTTGGCTACGATTTGTGATCATTCACCACCATCAAGGTTCTCATGCCAAAGACACTTTTTAGTGCCAAAAGTTTGGTGGGCAGTGTCGCCCACATTAGTAGAAGCGAGGCTAGGGTGGGACCAGAGGGGCATCTATTTATGCTAATCTTTGATGCCAAAACTTTGTCATAGAACAGTAAGAACAGCCAGACCAACTTAAAGGTGGTCTGTTTGAGCTTGAGTTGTCGTTTTGGCACTAGACTGCATCTGTATGTATGAACTGCAGACGAACAGGCTCATACATTCTGGTCAAAGTCTATAAACCTTAAAGTGAATATGAATAGTCTACAGTTGCCTGAATTCATACATGTCGCCCTTAATGTTCATCCTGAAATTTCAACCAAAAGCCAAATATCCCGAACTTTCTGTGATTAGTGTATAAGACATATACAATAATACTAAGCATCACACTGATATGGAAGAGAGGACCCTGCCCGCGAGAGCTTACACTCTACAATGAAGAAGGTGGAGACAGAAGGTGGATGACAATGTTTGTATCATGGTGTAGTGGCAGCAGGGTTATTATAAATTGTAGAGATGTGTTTTCAGGTTGCATTTGAAACTAGTAAAGGTGGTGGAGAGTCTGATTTGTTGGGATAATAAGTTCCAGAGTATAGGGAATGCACAAGAGAAGTCTTGTATATGGTTGTGTGAGGAGCTGACCAAGAGGTAGACAGAGAAGGGGTCTTGAGGAGCACGAGATGACGGAGGGGAGGGTTACGGAAAAATAGGGCAGATATGAATGGTGGGTCAGGTTATGTAGAGACTTATATGTCATTGTTAGCAGCTTTAACTGAATGGGCAATGGGTAGTCAGTGAAGGAATTGGCAGAAGATTAGCGAGGAGAGAGATGGGTCAGCTGGGCAGTGAAGTTGAGGATGGATTGAAGTAGAGTAAGAGTACTAGGAGTACTAAGAGTACTGTGGAAGGCCACAGAAAAGAGCCTTGCAATAATCCAGGAGTGAAATGATTAGGGCACGAACAAGTAATTTTGTAGAGTTAAAGTCAACGAAAGGAATGGATTCGGGAAATATTTTTCACGGAGAGGTGGCAGGAGCTGGTCAAGGCTTGGATTTGTGGATTGAAGGACAGGGCAGACTCAAAACTTATCCCAAGAGAGCGGACTTGTAGGACTGGGGAGAGTGTAGAGCCAGTGAATGGGATAGAAAAAAAATCACAGCAAGGAGATCATATCCAAATAATAGATAAAACTCAACTTTTAATAAACAGAATAAAATACTGACTTACCTTATTCCACACTAACATGAAAAAGGCCTACCTAAAGTAGGTTAACCACCCCAAAAAGAGTGACCCCACAGCAACAAATCCATACCCCATGCCTACACTGTCCCTGCAAGGGAAAATAATAGGGGAAGGGGAGGAAAGCCCACAAAATATGGCAATTCTCTATTAGCAAATCCAGGAAGAGAGACTCTGTTTTCTCGCTAATACTGAGTGTTGTCGGAGAGAAACGCCAGCGGAGGGCGATTAAGAAAAGCTGTGATAAATAAGATGATAGGTAGAGGGATTGTTCGCTTGGACTAGGCGTTTGGAAAGGCAGAGAGAGTTGCTCTCTCTTCTTGGCGCCAGAGACTGTAGAACATTATTGAGTGTTTTACGGATTAGCACAGACAAAATGGAAATTGGAAGCTCCAGTAGAATAGCTAGCAAGTTTCACGGGCCAACGGGCTTATAGTAAGTGGGGGGGAGGGAACAAGAAGGATGTGTGACCAGGTCTCGGAGAACCGAGTTGGAGTGAACCTCCAGAAATCAGAATAAATGTAAGGACGCGAGATTGGCAGAAGAGTGGAGTGAATAGTAGGAATCTAGGTGAACATACTGAGTCGAAGAAGAGGGTTGTATTGAGATCAATTGTCGAGAATAATTTCATTAAGTGTCTTTGACAGAGTTTTAGATAACCATCTGTAATCCAACCGCTCTCTCATCATGTGTTTAGGCACGGATAACCAGTCTCGACTGCATCCCACTCAAATCTTTACGCAACCCAGTTATTCTCTACCTATTTTTATATACATACACCACCCTGTACGTCTAAAGTGAGCTGTCCAGCCAATTCCTCTCGCATAATGATTTCTGAGCCTGCAGTCCTCGTTTCCTCGCTATGTTATCTATTAGAGACCTTAACTGTATTATGAGTGGGATTTGTGTTTATCCGCACATAGATCTACCTTGTCGTATCGTATTAATGCATGCATGTGTTGAGAGGAACTCTTGTCTCAAGTAGATTATGTGTACGATTAGTCCCTCCTGTCTGCTCTGGGGTATTGTGTGCGCCATGCACTAGTCCGCAATTGGTGAAATACTGCAGGATGCCTTGTCTACTGCTCAAGGTAGTTAGATCAGCGAAATACTTCGTTGGTATGTGAACTGTTGCGCGCCCTTTAAAGTGAAATTTGGCTTCAATAGTGCGATAGGCACTAGGATCAGTGTAGATAATGTAATTTAGAACATATAGATTTTTACATGGATCTCCACCAGTATCGCCGTTGCTTCAATGTTATAGTTAAACGCTTTTAGATATTAGGTCAAATTCCTTTCTATTCATGTTCCATGACATAGTGGATAAACTATAAAATTCACTAGATTATTACCTAGATAAAAGACAGTAATTATGTTTGCTATAACTGCTCTTATATATAAACAGATATACCATCCTTATATGATTATTGTTATTGAAGACCATATAATGTTGACATAAAAAGGTGTTTCCTATTCTATCTTCTACTCTGTAATTGTATAATGGTAAAACTTACAGTATATACATAGAATTTATATTAAGTTTATGGTGAAGTTGTAAGAAAGAGAAATATTTTGTTTATTTTTCCTTTATTCAAAAATTAGATATTTAATTTTTTTAGTATAAGTGAAACCCATTCACAGACGAACACATAAAATGCGAGGAGCTAGTTTTTGTGACTGTGTCTGTAAGTTATGTGGCTTAGTCTCCTTAGAGATTTATTGAACATGTATGATGTGACAGTACACGAACTTATCTCTGAATTGGCTGTTTCAAGGGAATGTGCAAGACTGAAATCGAGGTCTAGTTGTGACGTTGGGTGAAGAAGGAGTGCTAGTATTGTGAGAGGAGGGTGGTGTTATATGGGGCTCGTATATTTAGAGAGAACTTGGTTTTACGTACTTTGAGTATTATTAATCCCGAGAATAATAAATTCAATAGGGGCAAGAAGTTGTCAAGAATGCGCGTAGAAAAGCTTATAGATTGACATCTCTCCTCTATCAGAGCTATGATCGACAATCAGGACTGCATACTTTTTTTACAGTGCTGTGATATACAGTTGCTTCAGATCTAACGCAGAGAAGAGGGTATGTAGAACTCACATACGAACGGGTGTAATATAGTACTAGAAAGCACGCTATCTGACCATGAAATCAAAGAAAATGGAACTGTGGACAAGTTCTAGAGTTTTTGTGATCATGGTCTGTGCAAAGAATGTTTGGCACATACCCTCGACAAAGAGGATAAGATTTGAGTATATTTTGCAAAGGCTCTGTGTGTGTGTTGAGGTGAGAGATTTACAGATGGGTATGGAAAGGTGAGATTATTAGCGCGCTTAAATGGTGTATCCACTTTCTTGTCTGTTGTTTTTTTCACTTTCATTTGCAGCCATATCATGGTAAGATAAAAAAGATAGTTAGGTTGTGGTTTTGCTAAGATGTCAATGTGTCACTATATGCGCGATGTCCAATCGCTGTAAAGAAAGGTGTATAACAGACACGAAAAGTGTAGATAGCTGTTTCGCGCGCAGCAGAAGAAACTCGTGTTTTATTAGCTAGAAACACAAAAATCTGTAGAAATCCACATCGACATGGTGTGGCTTGTAGAAAGGGGTTGGATTCTCACTCACAGAAGTTTGCCTTTATTATGATTGTAAAGGATCTTGCTGCAAACAAATCAGGTTACTTTGCAATCATAGTGTCGTCGCACTTCTAGAACAGATGTCTACCTATTCTGAGATATATCCGCGTCGGTGATTTGGCTGCATAGCTTGCTAGGCGCTCGCTGATGAAGACTCGCTCAAAAGAACTCGCGAGAGTTCCGAACTATCTCCAGAGCGATATTTTGGATTGTGTGTCTGCGCTCTAGAATTTAGAGAGTCAAGAACACGCAAAGGAAAACCAGGAGAGATCTGGAGGAGTAGTTCGTAGACTCAGGAAATAAGCGTTAGAGACGAACAGGAGACTCCGCGCTCTGAGTTTAAGTGTGGATATTCGCAGTAGAGCAGAGACATCTGGCGTCGAGGTAATTGTGAGTAGAGCTCGAATACCTACTTTAGTAGTCTTAAGTACAGCCACAGAATGATATGGGATGACTAGAACGCTAGTTAGGTGGTTTTAATTTAAGAAAGTTGCTCACTGAAAAGGCAACCCCAAAAAAGAACAACAATATAAAACAAATCGACTAATAATAAATAATCAGCTGTACATATCAAATACAACAAATCACACACACCACCCCACCAACAAAAAACAACACCAGATCAAAAACAAAACTCACACCCGCACAACAAAAAAACGCCCCACCCAACCCCCCCCACTGCTACCAACATACCCCAAAAAGCTCAACCCACGCCCACTCGCTCCAGCCCCAAACCCACCCCCCCAACCCCATAAACTAACGACGCACAGACCCCAAGGTAATCCCAACAAACACAACACAGTCTGGCACACCACACATAAAAAAACAACCTACAAACAAACACAAACACACCCCATCAAGACACATACAACAAAAACGGTAGAAAAACACCACACCCCCACACGTCCACACCCATCCCCCGCCACAACATCCCCAAAACCCACCCCACACCACCCCCCCACCCCCACACCAAACCCGAAGCCCGAACACCACCCCCAACCCCCCCCCCCCCCCCCACCCCCCCCCCCCCCCCCCCCCCCCCAACTCCCACCCTCCCCCCGTACCTCCCCCCGTCCTCCCCCCCCCCCCCCCCCCCCGCCCCGCCACCCCCCCCCCCCCCCTCCCCCCCCACAGCCGCCCCCCCCGAGCCCCCACCCTGCCCACCACCCCCATTTGGGGATCCTTTCCATTCTTCCTTGCCAGATCCTCTCCAGTCCCCCTCAGGTTGGATGGTGAATGTCTGGTGGACAGACATTTTCAAGTCATCTCAGAGATGCTCATTGGGTTTAGTGTCGGAGCTATGGCTGGGCCAGTCTAACGCAATGGTTCACATAGTTGTTCTGCTTTGTGTATTTGGTCTGAGTGCTTAGGATCATTGTCTGCTGTTGGAAGATGAACCTTTGATCCAGTCTGAGGTCCCAGGAGCCATCTGGAAGAGGTTTTTTATCCATGGATATCTAATGTACTTGGCGCCACATATATCTGTCTCCTTCACTTGCAACCAGTCGAACTGTCACCTGCACCTGAAAAAATAAAACCAGATAGCATGATGCTGACCACTTGTTCACTGCTGGATTGTATTGGGAGGTGATGAGCGTGCCAGGGTTTTCATCCGCACATACCGCTTAAAATTAACACCCCCAAAAAGTTCAATCTTTGTCTCATTCAGACAAGAGATATTTATTCTCATAGGTCCACTGCTATGGGCCTCTGACGTTTTAGTATATCTCCTTGTCAATGTGCTGTTTTATGCAATCTGTAAGCGGGGCTTTTCATCATGTTTTGTGTCAATGAGGAGAGGCGTCCGTCGGCAACAACTCTTCCGTAAAGCCCCGGACTGGTGGAGGGCTGACAATGGTTGAGTTGATCTTTGTGCGGAAACGTTTCTCCCATCTCCCTACTGTATCTCTGGAGCTCACCCACAGTGATCTTGGGATTCTTATTTACTCTCTCTTACAACGGCTCTTCTTCCACGATTGCTTAGTTTGGCATAGGACCAGGCTGGTTGAGGAAGAAGTTGTGTCATTCCGACAAACTTCTTCCATTTAACGGATTGAGATGGAGCGCACTGTGCTGGAGAAAGAACAGCTGGTGAAGTGCTGCAGAAATGTTCTCTTTGTATAGAACCTTCTGTGGTCTAGATCTGTGCGCGATTTGCCACAATTCTGTATCTGAGCTCCTTGCGGCATGTTCTTTTGATGAAGAACTCATTGATAGTGTGTGTGTGTGTGTGTGTGTTGTGTGTGTTGACACTTGAGGTGAGCCGTGTGCAGCTCGCACTATATGAGTCAGGGGTGTGATGTACTTTCACTAATCAAAGTACAATGAGTTTAATTTAAACACTGCTGTACTCGAACGTGAAGGAGTTGAGAAACCTCTCAAGGAGGAATCAGAAGAAATGGACCCAGCTCATGTGAAATAATTATGAGTGTCTCACAGTAAGGGTCTGAAGTTATAGCTGGGTAGTTGTGTTGGGATCCAAATGTGATATGTCGACCAGATGTGTTTTTGCTCTTGTTGTAGGAGTGGTAGAGAATATTTGGCAATAAAATTATCTAAGAATGTTCTGAGGGTGTGTTTGTTTTTCTTTCAAGAGCATGGGGTGCGAGTTGTACCTCACTAATGTACTGATGTAATGAGACAAAAGAGGAGAGAATGGAACTTTTTTGAATCTTACCAAATTGCGGACAGTGAACAAAAGAGTAGAAAAAATTTAAGCGGTCTGAATATCTTTAACATACTGTGAAGCAACGTAAACAAACCACACCTTAACTCCAGCATAAAAACAATTAAAAACACAAACCGGCTCGGCTGTAGCGCCGTTTATAAACTAAAAAACTATTCCACAAATTATTCCTATCTATAACCAGGGAACAACTCAGTGAACCTGGGCCAAAAGCTGCAAATACACATAGCATGAGACTATTACAATATGGCTCAGCAACACACCCAGCAGCCATGAAGGCCTGCACAGACCTCAGGCTTTATAGGCCTTGCAACCAGCCTCTACCTGGTGCGGTTTGGGAGTGGCCACCCACCCGGCTCTTTGTACCACTCCAGAAAAGCCGACCCGGATAGCGGACTGAAACACGCTTATACTACATGCAGTATCATACTGACACACACAATGTTGGCTTCCCTTCACCGAGCCAGGCCCACTCGGTGACACGCACTGGTCCAAAAAACCTTTCCTAAGGCCGCATAGGACTGCTTTTGGGGAAAACATTATCTTCGTACACCACTCGCCTGTCACTGTCATCACATACCCTCCCCCACTGTTCCGAGCCTGTGGGGTCGGACTACACTTAGCCACCAAACAATGCGTACTAGACAGTGCATCTCAGCAGATTGACACTGTAGTTTCCTGCCCTGTGCCTCCACAGAGAAACTAAAATTGTGCAGTGTCAGGAACCAATCTGGTGACTCCTGCATTTCGCTCTTTAGCTTGGGACATCTATGTTAAGGGAGAGTGGTCTGTGATTAGCCAAGAAAGTTGCGTCACCTAACAAATAAATAGTTGAAGGACTCCAGGGCCCAGATTTAGATGGCCAGAGACACTCGTTTCCATCAATACTCCATAGCTCTCTCTCTGCGGTGTGAGTTCCGGCTTAAATACGTAACTGGGTGGCTCTTGCACCGTCTACAACTCATGACGGAAAGCCTGCACTCCAGTCCCCGTCTCTCTGATGCATCAGAGTTGAGAGCGTCTCGGATCAAACTCTTTCTTGTGGAAAGTTTGGGGTAATAGGAATGGCTTTTTACACAGAGCCAGCATTTAAAAACCTGGAATGCCCTCTCTGCCCTCCCGTGGCTATTCCAAGCCTCACCATGACGGACTTACTGTTTTTAGTCAGGTCTGTTAGATTGGGCTGCGCATAGTGGGGACTCGCAAAATTGGATGAATCTGCATTAATTTAGAGTGTAACAGCGCCGCCCAATACCCAGAAAGTGCCGTGTAGACCTGCCTTTGTGGTGTGTGGTGGGTTATCCGTGGCTCCATGCCCTGTGAGAATCGCGCCTCAGCCTTATTAACTGCGGTTTTTATGAATGCACCCTACCTATTACTGTGTCTTTACCAGGATATCGGGCTTCTTCTAGACCCCAAGGCCGCATCTCTGTTTAGTGGTTAGCCTGTTAACCTGCTTCTGTCTAGAGAGCTCGCTTAAGTACGATCCTGTGTTATTGTTATTAGGTAGATGGCTCTGTCGCCAGGTCAGCTCACTAAATGTAAGTGAGGATGTTATGTGTCTAGTCTATAAGTAAGCTGAAGCATAACGACACGAGTGGGGGCTTTAAGTACGACATATCGTAACTTTAGGAGGTGGCTGGAGCCAGCATGCAGAAACCTCAAGGTACGGGTAGGCAGACAAATTGAAACAGTCGTTTGCTGTAGCGGTAAAGCCGTCCGTTTTCCTTGGTCCCTATGCCCTTTCAATCTGGGGAGTAAGCCTGCCAGTAACCCTTAGTAGGAGGTTCGAGGGTGGAGAAATGATCTGGTCTATGTGACCCAGGAATATCTGTTCAGATTAGTTCTCCACCCTCGGACATTGGGTATGCACGTCAAACTTGGATACTCATTTCAGCTACTGAAAATCATTAAAGAGTGTAATGAGCCATCTTGATTTGGGATGGAGAACGATTGACTCGGAGACCACTTACGCTTCTGGAACTCACCTGTCAATAACACCGAGCGTCTCAACATCTTCTTAATCCTACTGTCAGATATTGATCGCCTATGAGCTTCCGGTACTCGTAGTAAAGGTTTCAAGAGATTGACCTTTACCACCCTGGCGTGAGGTGACCAATTGTCATGTTTTATAGAGACATTAGTGACGTCCACTTGCATTGTTGCTGTTGACATATAGCACTCAGTAATACTGCCTTTGTTTGGAACTGCGTGCTCCTGTTTGTCTGTGACTTTGACAGGTACTCTAGATAGTCTACATTAGAGACTCTGTCCGTGTGGGACTCGACCTCTATGGTAGTGTGTAGTGATCTACGGAGGGCAGTCAGGGTTCTCTCCCTGATCTTCTTTCCACTGGCTTTAATAGTTCAAAGTTGCACATAGGGTATATCTAGTTCGGCTTGCTGCCTATCTAGGGCTGGGATACTTTATAATTAAATCTCCTACATTTTTCAAGGATGACTTGCAATAAGGGTCTCATCTGATCGTGCGGATGGTTGGGCTTTGGGGGAAACTGCTTACTTGTTCTGACAGAGATTTGTAGGCGGAACCAACACTACTAGACACCAGCGGGATTAGACCCCCGGGGTGAAAGTGCTCACGTATCTTTGGGCGCGCGTCTGCTTGTGATTTATACACTCGGCTTTGAGCTTCCTGAGCCTGCTGTAGGTGTTCTCTGAGCTATCGGGCATTAATGCAGGAAATCCTGCTATCTTGTCAGAGTTTGGAGATGTGTTCTATTAGGCTCTCGGTGGGGTGTAGACTCTTGCTGCCGCAGGTTTCTTTGGCTATGTCCAGTACACCGGGGTCGACGCCCATTCAGACGTAGCTCAATGAGTGAATAAGAACAGTGAAGACTTGAGGGAACTTCAGATGAGATCATTAGATAAGGCAAGAGACAGTCGCCCGCGCAGTCCGCTTACCACAATCCTTACTGCGCTGTCTAGATATGATAGTCCTTGAGTACTCTTTGCGTAGCGTGTGCGCTTATACTTGAGTACCGATGCTGCCACGAAGGCCGATCGTTTGAGGGTGGATGTGTATCTTCTGGCTCGTGTGCGCAAATGCATTGATGATTAATAATTTGCCAATAACTCCTCTATGTGGACCTTGACATGTAAGGGGGTCCACTTGATCAGGTAAGGATGTAGACCTTTGGAATACCGGTACGGAAAACATTGAACAATTCCCGGGCAATAGTTTTGAGGAGGTATTCCTCAAAGGTATGGCCTCTGGCGTAGCGTGTGGCGTAGTCCACCTCACCACCAATATATACTGATGGCCTCGAGCCGACTTTACTCTTATCGGGCCGTACGAGGTCCATTGCAATTCTCTCAAATGGGGACCTCTATGTTGGGCAACGGCACAGAGGACTCCGATAGTGGGGCATCGGGAGGCTTGTTAAGTTGGCACTCCAGGGCATGACCTCCAGTACCGCTTCCCGACCCCGCAAGTTACCCTGGCCAGAAAAAATCTTTCGAAGAGATCCGCTCCTTGGTCTTTTCGCTGCCCAGGTGACCCCTGTTACATGCATTGTGGGGCAAGGTCCAAGACCATCCTCCGAAAGGTTGCGGTCGCGCTCACATACGCCAGCGTTGTTCCCGCCACTTTCCCTGAGGACTTTGCTCAGTCCTGAGATACGATAGATCTGATGGAACTGCCATGTGAGGAAACACATAGTATTCGCTGCCCTGATGTATGGTTCCCCGCAATTTATGATCACTTGAGACATTACTCCTAGCTATTTACTAGTGTGCGAACGCTGAAGCTGTCCAAAATTTATCACGTGAGACATCTGACAGGTGTCAGGGATATAGCCTCGCCATCTACTCTTCCTGTTCTCAGATCCTCACCTGACCAAACTGCTAGGGGAAAGAATTCTCACCAGTTTCTAGGGTCACTAACCGCGGCTGAGCGCGTTTGTGTGTCAGGGCTTCAAACCGGTTCTGGAGCCAATGCAGGGCTGTGCATTACCATCACATTACAATTATTCACCATTGCATGAGAACTTTGAGTATGCCCACATCTGTTCCCAAAGCAGGGGGAAATTCACTCCCAAGATCGCCCTGTGTGATCGCGCATGAAGACCTCACCACCCCCAGACGTTCGATGGGAGGAAGAGTCCACAAGAAAGTCTCTAGGTTGTCAAGGGCTGTGGGGTATCTCCTTTGGTGTCGTCCCTCACGTGGATGCACAGGACCCCTTATAACTTCGCCCGGTGACTGATGTAGGGTCTACTAGGCTGGCATGCACCAGAGTAACCAAGCTCAGAGTCTAATAGGAGAGCTTCCTACTAGGATGTCGCTCATTGACTTTGATCCTGACGCAGATTTGAGTAGTCAGGTCATATAAGGCAGTCTCGCGTGGATCAGTGTATGGCCTTGCGCAACACCCCGAATCCTACCGCATCTAGTGCCGATGTCGAATTTCCATTGGCTCTACTGACCAGCGGACAGTGTCATGCAATATGTCCAGGTACGCATCGACAACCGCCAACATAAGACGTGGCTGTGGTCCTGCTCTTGAGCTCTGGCGTGACTTGAATCGGGGCCAAGTCCTTCTACAGATTACTTTCTGTTCTTTTTTTATTTAATTTTTCTTTCGTTCTCATCCACCCGTTCCCCCTCGGGGCCACTCTCCCTTTGGGACTTTTTTGAGTACACCTATCCCTCTGAAATGGAACAGTACTTACGCCAGACCCAATCGCCCGGGCATCGACGCTTGCTTGTTCCTGGAGTTTTTTGGAGGCGGTCCAGTAGGCTTCTGCTTGGAGAAGTCCTCAGTGGGTTATTACCTCTCATAACGAGGTTAACGTAGGCGCTGACTCCGCGTATCTTTGGGGTCCCTTTAGCCACACCAGACGCTGGATCTCGGGGGGCAGGGAGCGGATGAACTTGGCCACGACCACTTTCTCCACTATCTGCGCAGGGTAGACTCCTCAGCTGCAACCACTTCTTCACCAGGTGAACCAGGTCGTACATCTGTGAGCGGGCGAGGTGCGTGGTCTGCGGGGGTCGCCGGCTATAGGGGAGAATTTCATGCGCGCCTGACAGTTTTGCTCGGTGAAGGGCAAGTGGAGAGATAGCAATACAATCAAGAAGCCACCTCATAGATCCGCGCAGAGCGACAGGATCAATGGGATCGAACTCCGGGGATAGCGCGTTGGGGAAGGGGCGTCATGCAGAGGCAGGCCTAAGTAAACAATTCTGGAGGGGTGTGCAGATTAAATCCGAACCAGGGGTCAGGAGGCTGACTGCAATGGCGAGCATGCCGCGCTAAGGTGACAGAGCGCCGATAGTGGGCGACCGCGGGGCCAATCCGAGCAGTTCAGTCACTGAGGAATGAAAGGGGTGGGCCACGCGGAGTAAGGAACTAGGATAGCAGGGTCGGGATGACATTAGCTGTGACCGGTATGCACAAATGGCAGAAACCGAAGCAAGTAGTACAACACTAGCGTTTCACGAGCGGTGGGGGCAGAGACTGAGAGAGCGGGGGGGATGAGGCGGATGGAGGTAATCCACGAGAGTTACTGGAAGCACAGCGCGAGAAGAAGCGTCGTGAGGCCACCAGTGCTGGCGAACCTCCGAGAGAGCGGCGTGGGGGGGGAACGGTTGCGGGGGGGGGGAGGGGGGGCGTGGGGCGTCGCGGGGGGTGGGGGGGGGGGTCCGCGGGGTGCCGGCGGGAAAGGCGTGCGTGGCGTTGCGGGGGAGGGACGGTTGGTCATGAGGGGCTGGGGGAGGGGTGCCGAGGGGGGGGGATGGTCAGGGGAGGGTAGGTGTCGTGGGATGGGGGGGCGAGATGGGGTGGGGGGGGCGAGGGGGCGTTGCGGGGCTGACGGTCTCATGGGCCTCGGGCAATGGTGGTGTCAGAGAAGGTCCATTATGTACCGCCGGGGCCCTGCACGGTTGGTGTTTCTCCCCGGCGAGCTAGGATCTCACCCTTTTAATTTACATAGTCCTGGGCCTCCTGCTCGCCGAAGGTCAAAAGACGCCTCTGGGGTTCTCAGGTTAGAAAAGGTGCCACTAAACTTCTGCCCACTGGAGGCCACTGGGCAACTTCTCCGCTCGGTATAACTCTCTCGAAGACCCTAGATAGGCAATCGACATCATCGGTAAGGGTCATCTTTTGCATAAGATGCCCTGTACCGCGGCACCGGCCGGCGGGGAAGCGATGCTTTGGGTGTCCTCTGCACACTTTGCGCCATCGCCAGGACTTGATCTTGTGAGCTGCTTGTTTATGTGCTGCTCTGCTTAGGGCGAGACGGTTGCCTCCTTCAGCAGGGCGTTGGTTTTTCTGCCTGTGCACGCAGATGGGCCTCTTCGTGCACCTTTTGTGGTTTGCGGTTCATCAAACTGGAGCGCTACGTGTTTACGTTCGTGTCAGATGCCTCGTCAGAAGCTCATCCATCTTGGCCGGTCTCGGACCCATAGGATGCGCAGCTGTCGCTTTGATCCATGGACATAAGGTTTCTAGCACGATCCAGGACACTTTTTCACGGTTGTCGCCCTCTGGCCTAGACACGGGATTCAATTACTGTGTGTGTGTTTTTTTTAAGGGCCTGCGTCTGCTCCTGACCATCCGAAGCCCACTCATTATGTTGAGACAGTGACAGGCATGTGAGTGGTGGACGGAACGATTATGCTTTCCCCAAGAATGCTGTCACCTATGCGGCTTAGGAAAGGTGGACCAGTGACGTGTCAGGTGAGGCTGGTGCATGGCCTATAAGCCTGAGTCTGCAGGCCTGTCATGGACTGATGGTGGTTTGCTGGAGCCATATAAGTAAGTAGGCTCCATGCTATGTGTATTTGCAGCTTTGCCCAGGGTCACTGAGTGTGGCCCTGGTATAAATAGGACTATAGTTCGTGTATAGTTAGCGCTACAGACTGAGCGGTTTTGTTTTTATGTTTTCTATACCTGGATGAATTAAGGCCGTGTTTGTTTCCGTTGGCCCACAATCTCCACCATATGTGAGCAACGGAAAACGTGAAAACACGGCCTTAGAACTCCATAGGCATTAAAAATACATAAAACAAAACCTGCTCGGCTCTGAGTAGCGTAACTATACACAAATATAGTCCTATTCTATACCAGGGACACACTACACTAGTTGACCCGTGGCAAAGCTGCAAATACAGATCATAGCATGAGCTACTTACCAATATGGCTCCAGCAAATCACGCGCCATGACAGGCCTGACAGGTCTCAGGCTTTATAGGCCTTGCACCAGCCTCAGACCTGCGTGCGTGGGAGTGGCCACTCCACCCGGCTCCTTTGACCCCCTCCACACGAAAAGACCTCCACCGATAAAGCGGACTGGATGACGGCTTATACCTAGCATGGTCAGTATTACTGATCTCACATGCAGAAATGTCGGCTTCCCTTCACACTCGAGCCCAGGGACCACTCGTGTGTACACGCACATGGGTCCAACCTTTCCTAAGGCTCGCATCGGATACATCGATCTGGGGGCAAACATATCTTGTCCGTCCACATACTCCGCCTGTCATCTCTCACAATACCCACTGCAATTTTTTAAGGCATTTTTATTGACCTTTCATGCTAATGTAAAAACGTGTTACATACATTAGGATTACTATGCCTTTAAACAATTTGGAACAGCCCATATAATGATGTCATGTCTTTCAAAGTTTCTGGTTTATTGGAAAAATCTAAGTTAATTAGACAAACACCAAAACATATAAAAGCCAGATTAATGTTTGCAAATGTACACAGGAAAAAAGATCTACATTTTTAGAGACATGTCCTGTGGTCTGACAAAACCAAAATTTACCTGTTTGGCCATACTGACCATCGTTTCGTTTGTATGTGGAATAAAGGGAGAAGCTTGTGCCCTAAGAACACCATCCAATGTGAAACACGGGGGTAGACAGCGCTTCATGTTGTGGGGTTGTTTGTGCAGGGAGGTTGGCATGGTCACAAGAGAATAGATGAACATCATGAGGAGAAGATTTAATATTATTTTATTATAAGTAATTGTCTAAGCTTTTCTTGAAGCCCTCAGCTGTTCCTACTGTGACCAACTCTGAAGATCGACTACTTAACGTAGTTCTGTATGGAGTAAAAAGATGTTTGTTGCGCTTCTGGAGATCAAACTTTCTTTTCTCTAGTCGGAGGGAGTACCATGTTGTCTTATAAGGGGATTTTAAATTAAATAGTTTCTCATCAGACTTTTTGTATGGACCATTTATGTACATCCACAAATTAATCATATCACCTCAAAGACATCTATTTTCAAGACTAAATAAGTTTAATTCCTTAAAGGGGTGGTATGAGAAGCCCAAAAAAAAAGAACATATAATGGAGGAATACTAAAGATAAGCAGTAAATATATGTCACAATATAATGTTTGAACTAGTTACAAATGCTTTTATATTGCATAATTTTGCCATGTTGGATCTTTCCCCTAACTGGGCTAGTGGGCAGTGCTAAAGAGCTATGCGCGCTGTTTAAAAAATATGTTTCAAGTGTGCATAAAATACATCAAGAGTTGTGTCTCTGAAGCTTCCAAAGACATGACATCATCATATGGGCTGTCCCAAATTGTTTAAAGACATATTAATCCAATATATGTAAACTTTTGACTTTTCAGAAAGAAATAAAAATGCCCTAAAAATTCTTTGGCAAATATAAATAATGTTAGTAATCCTAATTGACCTAAAACGGGGAAGGTTTATTTTCATTTCATGTCAGATTGTGAGAAGAACATGCATATGTGTCCTTTTATATAGTGTATGTGAACTTCTGGTTTCAATTGTACATCTGACTCCCCCCGGCTAACAACAGGAATCTGAGCTTGCGGGGTGCCAAGTGGCTGCCATGGCAGTCAGCAGCCTCATGAAGGCTTTCTTAGATGCCATGATACTACTCCTACACCTTTCTGACATTTTTTTTATATCTTTAAAGCTACTTAAAAAAAAAAAAAAAACTAACTTGTACCTCTAATCCACCTAGGGTACCTCTCCACTAGGAGTTATCTCGCCCCTTAGTGGACCAGGACCCTAAAGGGATTACATGTGCAAGTTTAAAAATAACAAGTTTTAAATATAAAAAATTATAAAAAAAAATCAAAAGTTCAAAACACCCATTTTACAAATAGAAAAAGATTAAAAAGTCACACATAATTGGTATCACCACATCTGTAAAATACCAATCTATTAAAATATAACATCATTTATCCCATACGCTAAAAACTGTAGAAGAAATAAAACATGAAACGACAAAACTGTGTTCTTTTTGGTCATTTCACGTCCCCAAAAAGGTGATCAAAAAGCTGCATGCATCCTAAAATGGTACCAATAAAAACTATACTTCAGTCTGGAAAAAAAGAGGCCTCACTAAAGTCCATTGATTGTTATTTGGGGTTTCCCAGTATGTTATATGGTATGATCAATGGCACCATTAAAATGTGCCATTGTCCTGCAAAAAACAAGCCCTCCTACAACTGTGTAGATGGAAATATTTAAAAAAAGTATGGATCTCATAAAGAGGGCAGGAAAAAAGGAAAACCAATCATTTGAAAATTGCTGCGTCAATTGAACAAAGCAGCCATGTTTTATAATCATGTAAAGCCCTGTCATTCTCTATGCTGTAGTGTTTTATTTGTTCTGTGGTGGCGCTGTAGAGAAATTGAATACTTTTTCTCCTAAAGAATAGTTGATTGCTTGGGTAACTATTATGGGCACTTTGTGATGTGCTTATCCATATTTAAAATGCATAAAGATACAACATATTAAATTTTTGTATTCACACAGTCCGAAAAATAGATAGTGTGCTCCGTCTGATTTATTCTTACATTAGAAAATAAAGTATTTACATTAGAAAGAGAAAAATAATCCAGAAAGCAAACTTCCTGTAAGCTCTTGATAAGTAGACAGGCATGAGGTCCAAGCAGGAGCTCAGCTTATCTCTGTTTCCCAGACAGTTACAGTTATGGTTGGTTTATCTAGAAGAAACTGTCTTCACCACACATGATTAGACAAAATTTTTAGGATCAGTTAGCGCTTCTTCACAAAGTGATACTTTCTGGTATTTTTTTAAATGCATGTAAAGACGCAACATGCACTGTTTTGTTTTCAACTAAATAATTACAAGAATTATTGTGGGAAAAACACCAGAAAAAAACACCAGAAATAGAGCATAAACATGCCACCCAAAAATAAGAAAGTATACAAAATGCCACAAAAAAACCTAATTTGGGCACATTTGGGGCCAGTTCACACGTTCATGGAACGTATAGTTTGACAGGGGCGTAACTAGAGTAGCCTAGGCCCCATTGTAAACTTTTCAATGGGGCCCTCCCTGCCATCCCCTCCCCCGACCATGTACATTTACCAGTACCTCTTAAAAATAGTCATGCAGTTACTAGGTAATGGAGCAAATACCTCACTATTAGAGATGGGCGAATCGATTGTAACGAAGTGGAATTCGTTTAGAATTTCAGGAAAACTTTGGTTCTGGACGAAGCCGAAGTTTGGAGTGATTCGCGGGAAAGCGTCTTTTTTATTGGTAAAATGTCCGCGAGCACATGGAGTTACATGGGGCAGAGAACTCTGGGAGGAAGAAAGGAACACCCTAAATGACATGTGCAGACATGAAGCCAATCAGCGACCGGCGGGCTTCTGTGACGTCACAGACCTATAAATACGGATGCCATCTTAAATCCTCACTTCTCACTGTGTGTCCTGTCATAAGCATCTGCTGCTGCAGCACTATATTGTACTTATTGTAAAACAAACTCGTTTTATTAGCGACTGGGGGGAAAGACCATCACAAGTGTGTGTCGTTTGCACACTTGTTATTTAACCAGCGTTATTATTTTGTTTTAGTTTGTGGGGTGTTCTCCCTAAAGTCCAGGTGGGACCTTCATACATGCCAACTCTCCCCGTTTTTGGGGGGGGGGGGGTCCGCTATTGGGGTCCCCTCCCACCCTCCCGGGGGAGTTAGCATTTAAATGGCCGCGGCGACAGAGTAGCGCTAGTGCGCTACTCTGGCCCGCCGGCCGCTCCTACAGGCGGGTGAAGCGGCCGCGGCGCCCCCGTCACCCCCCCGGTGTCGCGCGGGGCAGGGAGGAGGCAGGAGGGATCGTTCCTCTCCTCCCTCCTCCCCCTGTATGTCCGGCGCCGGAGTGTGCGCCGCACAAACAGGTCAGCGGCGCAGGGGAAGTGACGCGCGGCTGCAGGGGAGTGACGCGCGGCTGCTCTCACTTCCCCCTGCGCCGCTGAGGAATTGTCCGAAGCAGCCGTGCTGCAGGAGCCTGGTGAGGTAAGTGGATTTTATTATTTTATTTTTATTAGCTATATGGGGGGCTCTGCCTGGCAACAATGGGGGCACTACCTGGCTACTAAGGGGACATCTACCTGGCAACAGAGGGGCACTACCTGGCAACAAAGTGGGCACTACCTGGCAACAGAGGGGGCACTACCTGGCAACAATGGGGGCACTACCTAGCTACTAAGGGGACATCTACCTGGCAACAGAGGGGCACTACCTGGCAACAGAGGGGGCACTACCTGGCAACAATGGGGGCACTACCTGGCAAAAATGGGGCACTACCTGGCAACAGAGGGGCACTACCTGGCAACAGAGGGGACATCTACCTGACAACAGAGGGGCAACTACTGACAACAGAGGGGGCATTCCCTGGCAACAATGGGGGCACTACCTGGCAAAAATGGGGGCACTACCTGGCAAAAGAGGGGGCACTGCCTGGCAAACAGAGGGGAAAATCTACCTGGCAACAGAGGGGGCATCTACCTGACAACAGAGGGGACCAATACCTGTCACAGAGGGGACATATACCTGGCAACAGAGGGGACATATACCTGGCAACAGAGGGGACATATACCTGGCAACAGAGGGGGCACCACCTGGCAAACAATGGGGGCACTACCTGGCAAACAATGGGGCACTACCTGGCAACAGAGGGGCATCTACCGGGACAACAGAGGGGGCATCTACCTGGCAACAGAGGGGGTCATCTACCTGACAACAAGGGGGCACTACCTGGCAACAATGGGGGCACTACCTGGCAACAATGGGGCACTACCTGGCAACAGAGGGGACATCTACCTGGCAACAGAGTGGCACTACCTGGCAACAGATGGGGGCACTACCTGGCAACCATGGGGCCACTACCTGGCTAACAGATAGGGCACTACCTGGCAAACAGATGGGGCACTACCTGGCAACAATGGGGGCACTACCTGGCAACAGAGGGGGCACTACCTTGCAACAATGGGGGCACTACCTGGCAACAGAGGGGGCATCTGCCTTTGGCAACAGAGGGGGAAATCTACCTGACATAGAGGGGCATCTACCTGCAAATGGGGGCACTACCTGGCAACAGAGGGGACATCTACCTGGCAACAAAGGTGGTGCAACAACCTGGCAACAATTGGGGCACTACCTGCAAACAATGGGGGCACACCTGGCAACAATGGGGCACTACCGGGCAAACAATGGGGGCACCTATCTGGCTAACAAAGGGGGGCCACCCCTGGCTAACAAAGGGGGGCCCCTCCCTTTGGCTACAGAGGGGGCATCTAACTTGGCTACAAGGGGGCATCTACCTGCCTGTAAGGTGCACTACCTGCTTATGGGGGGTTACAAACCTGGCTATAAGGGCATCTACCTGGCTTTCTTCCAAAGCCGTTATGCAGTTAGGTGGAGTGGGTGTGGCTTTTTGAAAGGGCGTGGCATACCGACAAGATGGGCGTGTCCAAGCAAAGTTTTGCCGTGGCGCGCGTAGCGCGCCGCCCACTAAAAACTCCTGCTTTTTCATTTTCAAAAGTTGCCAACTATGGTGTACTTCTGTCCCATATATGCCTCAATTACATCTGGTTGCAGGGTATTTAATACCGAAGGCTTAATTGAACCCCTTTATTGTGGGTTAATTTACACTAAAATACAGGGTGTCTTTTTTATTTTGTCCTATATACGCCTAGTTTACATCTGATTTTTCTGTAGGGTATTTCATACCAAAGGCTTAATTTAACTTCTTGATTGTGCGGTAATTTGGACTAAAGTACAGAGTGTCTGTATTTTTGGGTCCTCTATACGCCTTATTTACAAAGGAGTGCGCTCTTTGACATTATAGTAGGATCTTGGCCCTCAGCTCGGTTCTTTCTAGCTAGTGCTGACATTTCCTTGTCAGGCTGTGTTCCCGCTTCACTTATTTGGTCAGTTTTGCCCCTGTAAGTGCCCAGGGAATTGAAGAGTGAAGCGATTCTAAGAGAGGAGGCTGTCATGTGCGTATCATACTAAAACACAGCATTGTATGAAGACCAAACCACACTCTCTATGCATATTACACATGGCACAATGTTCTACAACACCCTACAGGCTCTATGCAGCCAGGAAATAGCTGTTTTTTTACGCAATTCGTCACAATTAAATTCGGGCTGAAAAGAATTTTGTCAGAAAAGTAGGCGAACTCGGCGAATCAAATTTTTGAGAAATTCGCCCATCTCTACTCACCATACATATCACCATCATACTGCTACTGAACAAATTCCACTATACCAAGTCTAACATTAAAAATAACACTACTACATAGGGACCCAATTATACCGCCAGAACACAATCACAAATTACCACCACATAGTGACTGAATAATACCACTATAATTTTACTGAATAAAGATCAGTATGCAAAGTCCAGTATTACCGCCATATAGTGATCATATAAAGGTAGATACCAGTGTATACAGGCTATGCAGATGGTATATTACCACCATATAATGTAGACATGTAGACTGTATATAACCTCCATACAGTGCTCATATACAGTTGAAACCAGAAGTTTACATACTTCTGCAGATGTGTGATTACCATGCAGTTACATCTAGGAACTCACAAGAGACATCTTCCATGACTGGAATTATTCTCTTTCCCTTTTGTTCTGCAACCTGTCCAGACCGCCATGATGACTTCTTCCAGCCACAAGTCGTCCCTACAGAATTTATCACACAAGCATCTTAGAATTCCAATTTTCCAGCACTTTCCTACCTATGCTCCCCCCTCTGTACAAACTCCATATAGAGTGATAGGTGGAGGTTATGGGGAGTTTATGACGTGGTAGGTGGAGGTGAGGGGTCTATGGGGTGGTAGGTGGGGGTTGTATTTGTGTTGGCACTAGGATTCATAACACAATGGTGGGTGAAGGATGGGAGAGAGGAGAACAGAGCACAACTTACAATCTCCTTGGGAGGGGAGGGGGGAGAGGACCATGTCCCTGGAGATTGTGCAACAGCTGTGGTCAGTACCCCTCGGAATCAAATGGAGCAGGTTTAACTCTGAACGGTGTACCCCCAGAAGATCAGCCGCAGACAGGATGTTCAGGGAATGCAGTTAAGTACTGTCATTTTTTTTGTAATGTTTTTATTGTTATACAGATTTCCCCTTTGGACTTTATCAGATCAGCATAGGATTTATTTATTTATTTAATAAAATGGTGAAAGAGGGCTGATGTTTGGGAGTGTTTATTTAAATAAAAATATGTTGTGCATTTTGTGTGTTTTTTCCCCCCATTTAATTCCAGTGTTAGTAATGGCAGTATCTGACAGATGCCTCTCCATTACTATGACTCAGGCTTGGTATCAGCTAGCGTTGGTTTTTGTCACCCCAAAACTGACCCCAAGCCCCTTTCATTATTACCCCAGCACCCAACACACCAGGGGTACCTGCAAAAGCCAGGTAACCATCAATAGTGGACTGTCTAATGTGATGATCCGCTTCTGGGACATCTGCGGGCTGGCATTTTTTTACTGAAAAGGAACCTTCCCACTAAAAATACCAGCCTGCAGCCACCCCAGAAGTGGACCATCATATTAAAAGTTCTGGTGCATTGGGTACAGGGGTAAAAGTGACACAGGGTTAATGTCAGTTTTGGGGTGAAATAAAACACCTCTGGCTGACACCAAGCCGAAGCAATAGAAATGGAGAGGCGTCTGTCAGACACCTATATTACTATCATTTTATTTATCTATTACTATATTTTTTACTCTATTTTTTAACATTTTGAATACACAGTTGTATTTTATAATATTTCATTATGTCACTTGTTTTTGTGTCTACACTTTTTGACATTTATTATCATTATGACATAATGAAATATATATTCATGATGTGATGTTTTTGTCACTTTTTTGTCATTTTTATTTTTTCTTTATTTATAATATTTTATTGACCCGTTGTCTGTATTTCCATCAATGAGAATTAGAATGTTTGTTTTCTCTATTTCTGTTATGGCTGTACATGTGACTTTAAATATAAGAATCTAGAACTCCTATCTTTTCTAGTATTTGATACTGCTTTGACCGCACGTCTTTTGTTTCTAATACTTGCCCTGTATGGATGTGCGCTTCGTCTCCCTCTCTATGGAGACTCGTATATGCTGGCGCGCTGACATACCTGCGCTCATGACGCGTCTGGGGCTTGTTGCGTAGCGCATTGATGTGACGCCTTTCCATTGTGCCGGTATGCTTGGCGGGTATGTGTCGGGAAGCGCTGCTGGTCCATTACAGATGTGTGTAATGTTTGTGATTATAGGGTTAGCTATATTAAGAACCTTATGTAGCAACATGGTTATGTTCCCCTGAAGAAGCCACTAGCGCGAAACACGCGTAGGGGGACCTTCTGACATATACCAATTGGGTAATACTATTACACTGTATTTATTACCAACTTTTGATCCTGTCCATATGAATATAATATTGTCTTATATGTGCTTTACATATCATTGCAACACTTTGATTATTTATTTATTTATTTATAGGGGTTAATTATGTATTTATGAGATTTATCTCTGTTACTATTTATTTGTTTGCACTTTAAGATTTTTCCCTATATTTATATATATTATTGTCTGTTGTACTTTGGATGCACTATTTCTACTTATATCATGTGGATGTCGATCCTAGTTATTATGTGTAGATATATGTATTCATAATTATAATCCCTTTAGTATCTGTTATCATCCCCATTATCATATTTTAATCTGTATTTTTGTATTTATTTTTAATATTCAATAGATAAATTATGTAATTTTATTAATATTTTTTTCTTCTGATTACTATGGTTGATTTTGAATTGGTCAGAGGTTGGTTACTATACATTTATTTCTGGTTGTTCCCTGTCACTATAACCCCAATACCCAACCAGGGGTACTGGCAAGAGCCAGGTAACCATCAAAAGTGGACGCTCTAATGTGATGATCCGCTTCTGGGGCATCTGCAGGCTGGTATTTTTAGATTGAGAAGGGACCTGTATCCATGGACCTTCCCATTCTGATAGTATCAGGCTGCAGTTGTCGGTGTTATAGAAAATGGGGGGAAACCCCATGTCATTTTTTCTTCCGAAAATAATTTGTTTATTGAATCCTTTCCCACTAAAAATACTAGCCTGCAGCCACCCCAGAAGTGAACCATCACATTAAAATGTCTGCTTCTGACAGTTACCCAGCTCTTCCCAGTACTCCTGGTGCATTGGTTACTAGGGTAAAAGTGACGCAGGATTAATGTCTGCTTTGGGGTGAAATAAAACACCTCTGGCTGACACCAAGCCCAAACGATAGTAATAGAGAGGCATCTGTCAGACACCTCTATTACTATCACTGGAATTAATTGAAAAAAAACAAAACAAAACACTGACACAGAGCCAAGGCTGATCCGACATAGTCCACCAAATCTGAAGTAGTCCAAAAGGGTATCCTGTAAATAAACATCCCACACCCCATCATAGACCATCTGGGTGCCACTTGGGGGGGAAGGGGCATCACCCAGCCTTTCTGGACATTGCATAGTCTATCCAGCATCCAGGAAAGCTGGGTGACATGCCATCCCCCTCATATCTCACAGCTTTATATCTTAGAAAAGCTGTGTGTCACTTGTTGCATCTAGGAAAGCTGGATGACACCCCACCTCCACAAGTAGCACACAGATTTTCTAAGATAAGAAAACTGTATGTCCATCCCACTTCTCTACCTTTTCACACCCTTCCTAAACCCCTTACCTTCCACCTCTACCCCCTGCCCAAACCCTCTGATCTCCCACTGTACTCTCGCTCCCCACTCAAACCCCATCTTCGACCACTCTAAAACCCCTCTCCACATCCCCAATCTACACCAATACACCCCCTTCACACCCACACACAAAGACACACTCCCTCCCCCACACACTTATCCTCTCCATCCCTATTTTCCCCTCCCCCACACAGTTATCCTCTCCCAAAAAAACACTTATCTTCCCCCCACCGTCATTCACCCACCTCCTCCACACACTTATCTTCTCCCACCCCCATTCACACCCTTCCCCCCCCCACACACACTTATCTTCCCCACTCACACTCATCCCCCCACCCACACACACTCGCCCCCCTCCCCGGGAAATATACTTAAATGTCCTGCTATAGAGCTGGCAACCCGGAGTCCTCACACCCTGCTCTCCTGGGGAGAGGGGCGTAGGTTCATGGTTCCCGTGACTCCACCCCTCCTCCCAGCAGAGCACTGGGGCCGGCTGCTCATACTGTAAGAACAGTGCTGGTCAGGACAGCATCTTAGGGCGCTGCCCTGATGCCACTTTCAATGTTGCCTGTCACAGGGTGCCCGTCTGTTTCTGATACTGACCGGATGGGCCCCTAGTGACAGGCAAATGGATGTTAGTGAGCATTAAGTTATTGTTGAGTGCTGTCAGTTTTTTATTTTTAATTAGCCTTATACCTGCTTGGGGAACCTATAATGTACCTATACCTACTGGGGGAACCTATAATCTACCTATACCTGTGCAGGGGGACATTATAATGTCCCTATACCTGCTGGGGGACCCTATAATCTACCTATACCTGTGCAGGGGGACCCTATAATGTACCTATACCTGTGCTGGGGGACCCTATAATCTACCTATACCGATGCTGGGGGACCCTATAATGTACATATACCTATGCAGGGGGACCCTATAATGTACCAATACCTGCTGGGGGACCCTATAATGTACCTATACCTGCTGGGGGAACCTATAATCTATCTATACCTGCTGGGGGACCCTATAATATATCTACAGCTACTGGGGGACCCTATAATCTACCTACACATTCAAGCTATCTATATACATGTTGTGGGACCTATAAGCTATCTATATATGTGATGGGGGACCTATAACCTACCTATATATGTGATGGGGGACCTATATATCTGCTGGGGGACATATAACCTGCCTATATACCCACAGGGGGATATATAACTTGCCTATATACCTACTGTGGGACCTACAACCTGCCTATATACTTAGTGGGGGACCTATAACCTCCCTTTTTTTAAAGGGGGACTAAAACCCTACCTATATCCCAACTGGGGGACATAAACCTACCTAAAACCAATGGGGGAATATAACCCTACCTAAAACCCCATGGGTAACCTAAAACCTTTCCATATACCCGGGGGTACCAATCCCCCTATATACCCCGGAGGCCTATAACCTTTCTATTCCCCTGGGGGGATTTTAAATGCCTTTTAACCCACTGGGGATATATAACTATGGGGGACATAAAACTTACGTGTTGTGAAGTCATAATAGTTTTAAACCGGTTTTTAAAGGGCCTCAATTGTTTGATAAAGCTTGCAATGACCCCCGGGGACTACAGTCAGTTTTTAAGCCGGTTGTTAAGGCCCTCAAGTCGTTGTAAGAGTTAGCAATCACTCCGGGGACTAGCAAAGTAAGGGTAAATGTTGCTTTCATAAAAATTTTTAAAGATCATTGTATGCATTTTTCTATTTAGAAATCATCATAGGATGACAGAACATCTTTTAAAGGTTGGTTAACACTATGTTAATGACTACGTTCAAGGTATCCGTCAAGGTAAAAGAAAAAGGTCCCTGTCGGTCCCACAACCAGTCACACGGCCCTAGGGATTAGGATTAATAGAGCAGACATAGTCCAGTGTGGGCTACATTTGCTCTATTTCCCAGCGGCATACACTTTTCCTGTAGGACTCAATAGCATGGTCTACCATGCTATAGATCTGAAGGAAGTTTTTTTTCGCCAGGAAGTAGGAAAACAACCCCCACACATAGCTTCTCATGTTACCCCGATGGATACCTTAAATGTAGTCATTAACATAGTGTGAACTCTCCTAAACAATAAAGTTATTTGTTTTTAGTTAAAAAAAGAATCCAAAAATATGCTAGTATACCCCTCTAAATTCGACGTATAAATTTAAGTTTAAACATACACAAGTTTAAACATACACATACATATAAACATACGTATAAGTTTAAACTAACAAAAAAAAGTAATGTTTTGAAAATTGTTTGGCATATTTTTAAAAAAAAAAAATTTTTTACCTATACTGCTTTTTAAAAAACGTAGCTGCCCAAACCTTATGGGGGTATTTCAATAAAATTCTGGTGCAATTTGTGCCTTAATACTGGTGCACATGCTTTATTTCACATTTATTATGAGTTTTTGAGTTTTTAGGCATTTTGCGACACAACCGGCAAAGGCATCCTAACGTCATTGAAAAGGGCTCATGCAAAAAAGGGGCATTGCTTACTTTTTAAACATCCTTTTTTAAAAAACCGCAATAAAAAGTCATAACACAAAAAAGCATAAATATCAAATACCAACCCACGATGATAAGGGATGAAAGCTCCAAAGAGGAGGAGCCCCTGGGAAAAATCCAACGCGCTTTTTGCCACCAAACTTTCATATGGGACTAATGAAGGGGGAAAATCTCTCCTTAGGGAAGCCACCAATAAATTTTTGGGGTTTTGGGGGATTTAAAACGCCTTTCAGACCCCAGCTGTTTTGCATAAAAAAGGCTTTTGGGAAAGAACTAGGAGCTCCACAGTGCACTCTGTTGGATGTAGTTATCCTCAATTCACATGTAGCTCGCAGGAGCCCAGCAATGTGAAAGGGATTTGAGCCACACCAGTTAAGTCCATCTGCAGAAAGCTGTTTCACGGTATTTGTCCCTCGTTAGTGCAGCGAAGAACTTACTGGTTGGCTGGGTAAGAGGTGAGAGTGGCTTAGAATGGGGATAATCTCTCCTTAGGGAGAGCCACCAATAAATTGGTCGGTTTGAGGCTTTATGCGCCTTTCAGACCTCACTGACTGTTTTACATAAAGCAAAGGCTTATGGGAAAAGAGCTGAGGAGCTCTACAGCGCACTCTATTGGATCTAGTTATGAAATGCGTGGCATATGATATTTATTTGATCCTTATTTGAACAGGTATGCCATCCTGCATTTATCACAAAACATACAAACATATTAAACCATTGAAGAAACATCAAGTAAATACCAAGACTGTTTATGTCCTGGTGAGGTAACAGTCAAAATATCCTATAAGAAACACGTTAATGCAACAACCTGTCACGTTTACTGGCCGCAAAGCCAAAAACCCCTGGAAAGGGGATCCTCAGGCCCCCCCGGGGGACAGATGGCTACTGCGGGGGGTAGCAAATGAGGACACAGGTGAGGATAAACGGTTGTAGCGTTTAATGGAACAGCCGGGTTGAAAACAGATTCCCAAGCAGGAATCTGACGTGCGGGACGGAGTTCAGCAGGTTAAGGGGCTGCGGGTGTAAAGCGACTTTTAGAAAAAACTTAGCAGACACTCTGGAAACCAGGGGTTAACAAGTCAGCAGTTTGCAGCGGGTCTAGCTTATGGAAGCACCCCAACGAACTGACAGAGTCCGGGAGGAAATTTCCTTATGAAGAAAGGGTAGCGGTCAGGGTGGGAAGCGGGGCATGTGTGTAAAAATGTCCGCGGGGCGGGCGCGCGTGTGGCCCCTTGGGGGGTGCACCACACCCTGGGGAAGCCACAGTGGGGGACACGCAGGTGAGTACCGGTGAGTAACGTGAGGCGAAACAGGTGTAGAGCAAACTGCACAGCCGCTGAACCCCCGCACAGGGACCAGCGGACCCAGACACGGGGGCAGGGACAGATGCGGCCAAGGGACACGGCCGCGGGCGACCCGTAACAACCAAGGAAAAATGGGGGTCTGATCTCCCTGTGGAGTAATGGATCTAAAAAGGTTCCCCCCCCTGAAGAATCCCTTGTGGGGGTTTTCCTTGTGTCTCCAGTTTCTAGCCTGTGGCTATGAGGTAGTCCCTAATGTTTTATTTTCCAGAGGGGGGGGAGGGTGGGCTTCAGCCAAAAATGCAGTAGGCCCCTCTTCGCCGCCGAAAGGGCAATGAACTATCCGGGGGAACCGGGGGGTGTGTTAACCGCCCCGACCTCTCCCCCGTCCTGTCGGAGGCCCCGATAATGAAAGTCAAGTATATAAAGTTTTTCCATGGCCCCAAAAAAGAAGCCTAAATTTGGGGACTGTGTCCCAGTAGCTCTGGTAAACTACTTCCCCTAAAAATATGCCATAGATCCCTTTGGTGCGTCACCTTGGGACAATGCTGTAATTATCTGGGAAATTTTGGGGGGGGGGGATTTAAAGGTAATGGGGTTTGTATGATTTAAAAATACGTTTACACCCGGTTTCACAGATGATATGTTTTTCATATGGCCGTGAATTCCCGTGGGTTTAAGTCTGGAACCTGGTTTTTCCCCAAAGGCCGCCAATAGGGAATGCTGGAGGGTAAAATCCCTTTCACCCACCCCCCCTGTCGATAAAGACCCGAAAGGAAACAGCCTTTTGGGGGGGACAAATATGTCAAAATCATTAGGGATGGTCTCCTTGGAGACATCTCTTAGCCTCCCCCTGCAGAAATAATAGAGCTGATAGGCTGCCAAAAGATGTGACTCTGGTAAGGAGAACTTCTCAACCATCTTCAATGGCTTCAACCACCTATGTAGCTGCGGATGCATCAACTGCCCTGCGGTGACTAGACCTCGCTCTCTCCATTTCCGAAACATCGGGTTACTCCTACCCAAGGGAAACTCGGGATGATCCAAAATGGGCATGTCTTTGGAAAGAGCAAAGGAAAGGCCTAAGCGTTTACGCAGCTCCTTCCATACCAGAATCGTGTCCCTGAGCAATGGGGATAACTTTATCAAGGGGGGGAGCTTTATCTGGTGTGGAACAGAGGCTGTGGATGCCAAGGGAGCATTAGTTCCTTCTCCAATTCCCAGTTCGAGAAGCGGGAGCGGCCCTCAATCCAATCAAGCATGTGTCGCGCCAAGCATGCCAAATTATATCCTCTCACATCAGGGAGATTTAGTCCACCCACCCGAACTGGCAATATTAATTTATGTAGAGCGATGCGTGGTTTTTTTCCCCGCCAAAATGAATTTGGAAAAACATGAATTGATTTTATTAATGTCCGTGTGTTTGAGAAGGAAGGGGAGGGTTTGTAGGGGGTATAAGAGCTTTGGGAAGCAGACCATTTTTATGGCGTGGCATCTCCCAGCCAGAGACAACGACAAAGAAGCCCACCGTCTCAAGTCATGGGAAATTTTGTCTATGAGAGGAGGGACATTTAATTTGTACATCAGATCTGGAGTCCTACCAATCTTGATGCCCAAATAGGTAAGATGGTCCTGAACCCGGGTTATGTCTAGCCCTATACTGGTCCAGTGGGACTGAGGAAATTTCGGCCCTAGTTCTAGTAATTCACTTTTAGACACATTCACTTTATATCCTGAGAACGTGCCAAAGTGTTGTAGGGCAGCTAGGATTGGGGAGAGGTACATCAGGGGGTCTGACAGAAATAATATAAGGTCATCGGCGAATAAAGCAATCTTCACCTCTTTGTCTCCTATCCGTATTCCCTTGAAAAGGTCAGCGTCCTCGAGCAACCATGCCAGGGGCTCCAAGGCCAAGTTAAAAAGTAAGGGGACAGCGGGCACCCCTGTCTTGTACCCTATTGAAGGAGAAATTTAGGAGAGAGGAAGCCTGTAGTGTGAATTTGTGCCGTTGGGGGGCGTCATAGATGGCAGAAAGATAGGACTTAAATGTCCCCGTAATCCCCAGGGTATCCAGGACAATCCACAGCCAGTCCCAGCGAACATTGTCGAAGGCCTTTTCTGCATCTAAGGCCAGTAAAACGGGCTGGTCTCCAGGCAGTGGCTTGTGTCGGATTCTCTCTAAGACTGCAAGTACCTTCCTGAGGTTTCCCACCGCTGCTCGGCCCTTGATGAGGACTTTCTGGGAGGGTCCTATCAGCTGAGGCATAAAACGCGCAAGGCGATCGGCCAGTATTTTGGAGAGAATCTTTTGGTCAATATCTATAAGGGATATGGGCCTATAGGAAGCGGGAAGCAATGGATCCCTTCCCTTCTTTGGAAGAATTTTGATAAAAGCATTTTTGGATTCCGGGCGCATAGTCCCGGTATGTAAGATCAGATTGTAGTATTCAGTGAGGGTGGGGGTTATCTGATCAATCAAGATCTTGTACATCTCTGCAGAGAACCCATCAGGTCCAGGGGCCTTGCTTACTTTCAAGTGGCGAATGGCCATCTTGACCTCTTCCTCGGTTATGTCTGCGTTCAGCTCCTCTTTCTGCAGATCTGATAGGCGCGGCAAATTAATTTTGGACAGGAATCGTTGTCCCTCCTCAACCAGCGGCTGTCCCTCGGCGGAGTACAACATGGCGTAGTATCGCCTGAGCGTGTCATTGATCCCTGCGGGGTCGGTAGTGATAGTGCCCTCTGGCGTACGAAGGGCGTTAATGTGTGAAGGCCTATAAGCTCCCTTCAGGAGCCGGGAAAGATGTTTCCCGGATTTATTCCCGAACCTGAAAAAGGTTGAGTGCAAGCGCGTTCTGTGTACCTCCTCCCTACGCTCAGCCCACAGGTTAAACTCTCTTCTGGCCCTTTCCCAATTTTGCCTGGGCCCCTTGGAGTTGTCCCCAACTTAAGTCTCCCTAACTTTCTCCGAAGCCTTCAGATAGGCATCCTTCAGCCTCTGTTTATACACTGAGGTGTGGGCTATTATCCTTCCTCTAAGTACTGCTTTCGCAGTCATCCAATAGAGCGAGGGGTCGTCCTAATGGGTGGAGTTATCGGAGGCAAAAGTCATCCACCATCCCCTGATCTTCTCTGCAAAACCATCTGTCCCTGCGAGATAGGAGGGGAACTTCCAATAAGGGTTTAAGATGCTTACGTTTCTGCAATGTGATCCAGGAGAGGTCTGGGCCTGGCCATTACTAACTCTTTAACTTGAAAGTCATGAACATAACATATAATCATAGTTGCCAACTTTTGAAATTGAAAAAGCAGGAGATTGTAGTGGGCGGCGTGCGTAGTGCACCGCAGCAAACATTTGCATGGCCACGCCCATCTTGTCGGTGTGCCACGCCCCTTCAAAAAGCCACACCCACCCACCTAACTGCATAACGGCTTTGGAAGAAAGCCAGGTAGAGGCGCTTATAGCCAGGTAGTAGCCCCCCCATAACCAGGTAGTGCCCCTTACAGGCAGGTAGATGCCCCCTTGTAGCCAAGTAGATGCCCCCTCTGTAGCCAAGTAGATGCCCCCTCTGTAGCCAAGTAGAGCCAAATTTGTAGCCAGGTAGATGCCCCCCTTTGTTAGCCAGGTAGATGCCCCCCTTTGTTAGCCAGGTAGATGCCCCCTTTGTTAGCCAGGTAGATGCCCCCTTTGTTAGCCAGGTAGATGCCCCCTTTGTTAGCCAGGTAGTGCCCCCATTGTTAGCCAGGTAGATGCCCCCATTGTTAGCCAGGTAGTGCCCCCATTGTTTGCCTGGTAGTGCCCCCTCTGTTGCCAGGTAGATGCCCCCATTGTTAGCCAGGTAGTGCCCCTGTTGCCAGGTAGATGCCCCCTTTGTTAGCCAGGTAGATGCCCCCTTTGTAGTCAGGTAGATGCCCCCTTTGTTGTCAGGTAGTGCCCCCTCTGTTGCCAGGTAGTGGCCCCTTTGTTGTCAGGTAGTTGCCCCCATTGTAGCCAGGTAGTGCCCCTTATTGTAGCCAGGTAGTGCCCCCTCTGTTGCCAGGTAGATGCCCCCATTGTAGCCAGGTAGTGCCCCTCTGTTGCCAGGTAGATGCCCCCATTGTAGTCAGGTAGTGCCCCCATTGTAGCCAGGTAGTGCCCCCTCTGTTGCCAGGTAGATGCCCCCATTGTAGTCAGGTAGTGCCACCTTATTGTAGCCAGGTAGATGCCCCCATTGTAGTCAGGTATTGCCCCCTTTGTTGTTAGGTAGTTGCCCCCATTGTAGCCAGGTAGAGCCCCCTTATAGCTAATAAAAATAAAATAATAAAAGTCACTCACCTCACCAGGCTCCTGCAGCTCCGGACACCTCCGATCTCCTCAGCGACGCAGGGGAGTGAGTGCAGCCGCGCGTCACTTCCCCCTGCGACACTGACCTGTATGTACGGCGCACAACGGCGCCATACATACAGGGGGAGAAGGGAGGAGGGAGCGATCCCTCTTGCCTCCTCCCTGCACAGCGAGACTCCAGGCGGGTGAAGCGGCCGCTGCGCCCGCTTCACCCGCCTGTGAGAACGGACCGGCGGCGCCCGAGTAGCACACCAGCGCTGCTCTGGCGCCGCGGTCATTTAAAGAGCCCCCGCTGCCTGCTGGCGGCGGGAGTTTCGCCAACTCTGCCGGGGGGGGGGGGGGGGGGGGGGACCCCAAATAGCGGGACCCCCCCCCCGCCAAAAACGGGAGAGTTGGCAAGTATGCATATAATGTCTCTGGGGCAAGAAGGAGGATCTTTCGGTTTAAGGGCACCGTGCGCCCGATCTAGCTTAATTTTTATGAGAAGGAGGTTCTTCCAGGAGGGTGTTAAAAATGGATTCAAGGACCTGGTGTAAGTTTTCATCTCCAGTCGCTTCCGGGAGGTCTCTGATCCGTATATTGTTCCATTAGTGTCCCACAGTAAAGTAGCCTGAGCAGTCACTGTGGCCTGTAGGTCAGACTTATACTGGTGAGTGTGATCATGGGCAGTTTCCAGAGAATCCACTCTGTCTGCTAGTTGTTTTATGTCCTGCCCCATCAATCTATGCTTTGCCCCATCAATCTATGCTTTGCATATCTGTTTAACTTCAACAATTAACTGTTTGAAGTCCTCTTTAGTTGAAAGCAAAGATAGGATGGACTTCCAATCAGGAGTGCTAGTAATAGGCACTGTATCAGGACCCAGTGTGCCATCCATAGACTCAGGGGATGAGGCCCAGCTATCCAGAGGGACTGTATCATCATTGGCATGACAGTCTGTCATTAGGTGGCAAAGTCCATGCTGCAGCATGAGGAGATAGCTGAGTGGCAGCTTTTTTCTGCTCTTTGTGAGTGATATGTACCTTGGAGGTCATAGTAGCAGGCAGAGAGGACGGAACAATATTCTTATTTAGGGTAGATAAACGTGAATAGCGACCTGCACTAGATGGAGATGCAGGTGTGTCAGAGGAAGCCAATTTGTTTAGTGATGAACCCTCCGATGTTAAAATCGTGCTCTGATTACAGGGGCCCCGAACCTGCTTTTTCCATAGGCAAAGAACAAGAGGTTTGCTTAAGACCACTATTAAAGAGTAACAGGTCCACTCCTCTTGATGGTAGAGGGTGGAGTACTCTACATGCAGTAGAAGTTAATGGGGATGTTGTATCAGGGAGGGTGGGAATAGAGCACCCCACAGAAGGTCCCTCAGCACAGTCCCTCTGTATAGGCCCCAGGCTCTTGATGGGTTGCAGGAGGTGAGAAGGGGGTTTAGAGATGTCCTCCAGGCACTGGGGAAACAGCAGGGTATTTGACCGTGGCTCAGGAAATTGCGGTGTACCTGGTAGGCGCTCCGAGGATGCCCCTTGCTGTAAGAGACTGTCCCTCTGTCAGACATGTCCGAGCAGGCGGCAGAAGCTCCTGGATGCTAACAAGGGTGGCACTTCCGGAAGACCGCGTGGTGCCGCTGGGGACCCCCCGGGGCTCACACCCTGCACAGCAGGTAACTGGGGCAGCCGTAGATGGTATTCAGGCAGCAGCAGGTCCCTGTCTTCTGCCATCAGCTGCGGGCTGACAGTTCTGACAGTGAAGAGTCGCAGGCTTTGCAGCGAGAGGGCCGGAGACTCCGCAAGGCCGCGGCTCCCTTGAGGATGGTAGGACAGGGGTTAAAAAGGAATTCCTGAGGTCGCCGTCGGGTCCACTGTGGTTTCTGGGTGCCTGATGAGCGCTTTCCCCTAGCTGCTGCCTGGATGGTGCTGGATTGCCCCCCAACAAGTGCAGTTTAGCTCAGGAGAATCCAGGCTAAGCTGCCATCTTCTTCAGTAGCAAACCACGACCCCTCAATTATTTTTTTTCTAATATGTATAGAAAGGATAAAAACATTTTGTAATAAATAATTTGGTGCTAGTACTTTTAAGGATAAGCTTTTGTGTGTGTATAGGTGAAGCAGCACTATTTCTGGCCATTTATATACAGTGATTTGTATATGGAAATATGTACCAGTTTTCCCCTCTGTAGGTTTTCGGGCATGTTCACAGGGCATTTGTGAAATATTTATTTGGGTATGTATTACATACCGAAATAAGTACCCAAATACCTATTTAACCCCATCCCGACATTAGACGTACCCATACGTTCTAGCGAGAGGTGCGTTCCCGCAAATGGACGTATGTGTACGTCCTGACGATTGTGCGGGCTTACAGGCAAGCCCCGCATGATCGTGAAATGGGACCAGAGGTATTTTACTCCGGCCACGAGGGATTAACCCCTTAGCTCCGACGATCTATAAAGATTTCCGAAACTAAGTCGCAAGCAGAAGAAGGGAGCTTCTTCTGCCTGCTCTCGGCAAGCAACGGCTCTGCTGTCTCCTACCAAAAGCCCGGGAGTGTAATAAACACTTCCTGGGCTGTCGGTGATGTCAACATGCCCACAATGCATTGTGGGCATTGACGGGCAGGGTGATTGACAGTTGCCATTACACCAGTACACAACAACACATATTTGGTATCGCTGCGTGCGTAGCGACTTGCCCTATAAATATGTCATGTTAATTTACCATTAAAAAAATTTTTTGTTCATCGCGCAGCACATAAAATGGAAGAAAAAGCGATCAAAAACTCATATAAATGCCAAAGTTGTACCAATTAAAAAGTCTTTACACAGCTCTATAGGGAAAAATAAAAAAAAGTTATGGCTATTAGAAGATAGCAATGCATAAATATTGTTTTACACAATAAAAACACTTTTTTGTTTTTTAAAGCACTTCAACATAAAATAAACTATATAAATTGGATATTGCTGTAATCGTATCGACCCACAGAGTACAACTAACTTGTCATGTATACTGCACGGTGACCGCGGAAAAAAGCGGATTTGAAACTGATCAAAAAGCCTTGTCGTCTCAAAAATGATACCAATAAAAATGTCAACTCATCCCGCAAAAAACAAGCCTCTACATATCTCCGTACAATTAAAAAACAAAAAAGTTATGGCTCTCAGACCATGGTGATGCAAAAATGTATTTTCCTTTTTGAATAAAAGTGTTTTTATTGTGTAAAGAAGTAAAACATAAAAAAAATATACAAATTGGGTATCTTTGTTAACCCCTTACCGCCGGAGCCAGTTTTGGCCTCTCTGACAGAGCCCCACTTTTGAAATCTGTCATGTGTCACTTTATGTGAGAGTGACACTTTAACCTATCCATGTGATTCAGAGATTGTTTTCTCGTGACACATTGTGCTTTAAGATAGTAAGAAATTTTGGTCCAAAAAAACGCTTGTTTATTTGTGAAAAATATCAAAAAATCGTGAGAAATTTGAAAAATGTACCAATTTTAAACTTAAAAAATTTCTGCATGTCAGACAGATAGTTATTCCACTCAAAATAGTTTATAACTAGCATCTACCCAAATGTCTGCTGTAGTTTGGCATCATTTTTTTAAATGTCTTTTTTTTTTTTACGACATTAAGTTCTGAACGTGATTTGATTGACCTTTGTTAGATGCCCCCATTAAATGGACCTCATTAACTAAGAAAAATACACCCCCTTAAAAGTATTCAAAACCACATTTAGGAAGTTTATTAACCCATTAGGTGTTTCACAGGAATTAAAGCAAAGTGGAAGTGAAATTTAAAAATTTCACTTTTTTTGCAGATTTTCAATTTTTAGCCATTCACAAGAATATGGTAGATGTGATCAGGGATATGCAACTTAAAATTGATTCCCCTGATTCTGCCGTTTTCAGAGATATCCCATATGTGGCCATAGTGCATTATTTGGCTCAACCACAAGCCTCAGAGTAGGAGGAGCACCTACTGGACTCTGGAGTCTCATTTTAATTACGATTTTATTTAGGGGCCATTTCAGGTTTGCAGACGCCCTAAGGGGCTACAACTTAGAAACTCCCCTAAAAAGACACCATATTGGGAACTACACCCCTTAAAGAAGATCTCTGGGGGTGTAGTGAGTATATCGACCCCACAGGTGCGTCACAAAAATTTTTAGCATTAGGCTGTGAAAATGAAAAAAAAAAATTTATTCCCAATAATCTGCAATTTTAGTTGAAAATATTTCATATTTACAAGGCATCTTGGTAAAAAAGCACCCAAAACCTTGTTACGCGATTTCTTCCAAGTTCAGCAATACCCTACATGTGGGTATAAACTACTTTTTGGGTGCATGGCAGGAGGTACAAGGGAGGGAGCGCTATTTGGCTTTGGAACGCAGATTTTGGTGGGGCCATGTCGAATTTACAAAGCCCCCAAAGTACCAGAATAGGTGAAACCTTTCAGAAGTTACCCCATTTTTAATTCAACATCCCTCATTGATTTCATCTAGGGGTGTATTGTGCTTTTTGATTGCACAGGTGTTCCAAAGTTTTTTTTTTGCATTGGGCTATGAAAATGAGGGGGAAACGCAGTTCCGCCATTGTTTTTTGGGCTTCAATTTCACAGTGTTCGCCGTGCAGTATAAATGACAGGATAACTTTACTATGGGGTCGGTACAATTGCAATGATATAGAGTTTATATATTTTTTTTATGTTTTATTACTTTTACACAATAGAAATAGGTCTATAAAAAATTGTGTTTTTATGTTGTCCTGTTCTGATAGCCATAACGTTTTCAGTTTTCTGTATACGGAGCTGATTATGGGCTTTGATAATTTTTTATTAAGGTTTTTGTGAGGCATTTTGAACAAAATACAGCATTCCTGGTAGTGTTTTTATTTTTATTTTTTAACAGCGGTCACCGTGCAGTATAACTGACATACTAGTATTACTCAGCAGGTCGATACGATTACAGCGATACCCAATTTGTATATTTTTTTATGTTTTACTGCTTTTACACAATAAAAACACTTTTATTCAAAAAGGAAAACACGTTTTTGCATCGCCATAGTCTGAGAGCCATAACTTTTTTATTTTTCTGTGTATGGAGCTGTGTAGGGGCTTGTTTTTTGCGGGAAGAGTTGACGTTTTTATTGGTATAATTTTTGGGCGGACAAGACTTTTTTTGATCAGTTTTAAATCCGTTTTTTGGAAGGCAGGGTGAAGAAAATACTACAATCCTAGTACTGTTTTTTTTTTTTATTTTTAACAGCGCTCACCGTGCATTATCCATGATCAGTTATCTTTACTCTGGGTCGATACGATTACGGCGATACCCTATTTATATAGTTTTTTTTTAATTTTGAAGCACTTTAAAAAAAAGTGTTTTTATTGTGTTAAATAATATTTATGCATCGCTGTCTTCTGAGAGCCATAACTTTTTTATTTTTCCGTATACAGAGACGTGTAAGGACTTTTTTTTGCGGGATGAACTGAAGTTTTAATTGGTACAACTTTGGCGTTTATATGAGTTTTTGATCGCTTTTTATTCCATTTTATGTGCTGCAGGATGTACAAAAATCGCAATTCTGTGACTGTTTTTTGTTTTTGTTTTTTACGGCGTTCACCGTACGGGTTAATTAACATGACAGATTTATAGGGTGGGTCGTTACGCACGCGGCGATACCAAATATGGGTACTTTATTTTTGATCTTTTTTGGGGCGATTGGCGTTTGTAAAGGGGAAAAGGGCGGTGTACGTGTTTTTATTTTATTTTTTGTGTTTGTGTTTCATTTTTTTTTCACTTTTGACATTTATTTTTACTTTTTTTTCTAACAGCAATCATCAGATTGTTGTTAGAAGGCAGGCCAGTGCACAGTACTCGTACTGTGTTCTGGTCGCCATGACAACGCCTGTCACCATGCCCCCAATGCATTGCGGGCATGGTGACGTCACAGATGACCCCGGGAAGTGCCGTTCACTTCCCGGGACCATCAGACAGGGGATTGCCCGAGGGGAGCAGGCAGGAGGAGCTCACTCCTCCTGCCTGCGGCTTTATTATCGCAGCCATGACAGGCTGTGGTAATAAAGCGTTAATCACCGCGGACGGAGCTCACTCCGGCCGGGGGTGATACGGCATGTGGCCAGCGGTAATTTACCGCTGGTCCCATGTTGCGATCGCGCGTGGCTCGTCCGCAAGCCCACGCGAAAGCCAGGGCGTATGCATACGTCCATTTGCGGGAAGTCACTTCCCGCTAGGGCGTATGCATACGCCCTATGTCGGGAAGGGGTTAATATCAACCTGCTGAGTAAAGCTAGCATGTCATTTATACTGCACAGTGACCGCTGTAAAAAAAAATAAAAAACACTACCAGTATTGCTATATTTTGTTCAAAGTGCTTCACAAAAACCTTAATAAAAAGTGATCGAAGTGTCATTGTCACGGTGCATGCCACGGCCACCGTTTTGGTCCGCGGTTGTGTCTGTGCCTCTGCTGTGGCCCCTACTCGTTACTTACCTGTCCCGGCTCCTGTCTGTTCCATGCTCCCTGCGGCAGCGCCGGGCGGCAGGTTCGAGTCCCCACTGCTTCCTCCGGCTCCCTGGAGAAGTTCTGCCAGCCTGTCTCCCATTTGGAAAACCATTGCGTTTCTCTTCTATCAATGGGGAGATCCTGAAGAGCCAGTCCAGTTCCGTACTCAGCCTTTGTCTCTCAAAGTTGGAAGTTCCCACCAGCAGAAGATATCCTTCTACATCCTGCTCAGTTCATGCTCTCCAATCCTGCTTGGGCTTCCGTGGCTCCAGCTTCATGGACCGTCCTTGGAGTGGTAAATGGATGAAGTTGTCCATTGGGACGAGTATTGCCACTCAAACCTGCCCATCTGGAGCAGTCCCGCCTATCTGTTTCTCTACCTGTTTGTTCTATTTTGCTGGTGGAAGAACCTCAAGAGTAAGAAGAGCCTTTGGTCTGTCAAGACTTCTCTGATTCATGTCCACCTCTCTCTACTGCTGTCTCTGTTTCTGTCCCCCAGGTCGAAGAAGTTATCCGGGACTCTCTGGACATCTCCTCTGAAGACAGTTCCTGGGATACCGAGGAGGAAGTGGTTACCCCTAATTGTTTTGTGGGTACTCGTCTAGCCCACGGTCATGCCCATGCCTCTGCTGCGGCCCCCGTTCATTATTTACCTGTCCCGGCTCCTGTCTGTACCACGCTCCCGGCGGCCGCACCCGCTGGCAAGTTCAAGTCCCCGATGCTTCCTCTGACTCCCTGGTATCCTGTGTACGTGCGTGTGCCCTCGGCATTGATTGCTATTTAAAGGGACAGTGTCCAATTTCCTGCCATTGACCTCAGTTTGCTATAAAAGGAACTTCCTGCACTTGCTCCTGGTCTGTTTGTTGTTATTGTCTTTCCACATAGAGCTTGACCCCTGGCTGCAGTGTTGCTGCTGTATCTAAGTTCCTGTATGCTACCCGCCTTTACCCGTGTGCTATTACCGTGCTATTTGCTGAACATTTGCTGCTGCACCAGTTCGCTATATACCTTCTGTTACCTGTCGCTGTACCAAGCCCGTTACTGTCCTGGGACTGTGCCATCTGTCTATGGCTACACCTGCAGTGTCCTGTTGTCCGTTCTAGCACCAGCTGTCCTGTCCTGCACTTCGGCTACCTCTGAGAGTTGCAACACCTACGCTCGCAGGGGCCCAAAGGATCCACCATATACCAACGATCGACGGGTCAGTGCCGTCTGACATCGCTGTATCGTTACAGTCATATGCACCCCATAATGGTACCAATAAAAACATCAACTCATCCCACAAAAAACAATCCCATAATAAGCTCCGTGTGCAGAAAAATATAAAAGTTGTGGCTATCAGAATAGGACAACATAAAAACGCTATTTTTAAAGACATATTCCTATTGTGTAAAAGTAATAAAACATATAAAAACTATATAAAATTTATATCATTGTAATTGTACCAACCCACATAGTAAATTTATGCTGTCATTTATCCTGCACGGTGAACGCTGTAAAATTGAAACCCAAAAAACAATGACAGAACTGCGTTATTACCCCCCATTTTCATGGCTAAATGCTAAAAAAAATATGGAATCCCTGTGTGCCCAAAATGCACAATACACCCCTAGATGAGATCCATGAGGGGTGTTGAATCCAAAATGATCCGACTTTTGAAAAGTTTCACCTATTTTATTACTTTGGGGGCTTTGCAAATGCGACATGCACCCACCAAAATCTGCGTTCCAAAAGCCAAATAACGCTCCCTCCCTTATACGCCCTGCCATGTGCCCAAACAGCAGTTTGCACCCATATATAGGGTACTGATGAACTTGGAAGAAATTGCGTAACAATATTTGGGGTGCTTTTTCTCCAGGATTCTTTGTAAAAATGAAAAATTTTCTACTAAAATTGCAGATTGTTGGGGGAAAAAATGTCTCCATTTTCACAGTCTAACGCTAAAAAAATTTATGAAACACCTGTGGGGTCGATATACTCACTACACCCTGGGATATATTTCTTAAGAGGTATAATTTCCAATATGGGGTCTTTTTAGGGTTGTTTATGCAGTTTTAGCACCTTTGGTGTCCGCAAACCTGAAATGGTGCCTAAATGAAATCATAATGAAAATGAGTCCGGTAGGTGCTCCTCCTATTCTGAGACAAATAGTGCACTAGGGCCACATATGGGATATCTCTGAAAACGGCAGAATCTGAGGAACAAATATTAAGTTGCATTTCCGTGGTCACATCTAACATATGTGTGTGAATAATGGATAAAAATTGAAAATCTGCAACAAAAGTGACATTTTGAAATTTCACTTCCACTGTGCTTTAATTCCTGTGAAACAAATAAGGGGTTAATAAATTTCCTAAATGTGTTTTAATACTTTAAGCGGTTTTAGTTTTTTTTAATAAAGAAAATTTATGTAGGTACCCAAACATACAGGCCAAAAAAACCCATCAAAAATTTAACCCGGGCCCAAAAAAAAAAAATGTATACAAAAATTTTTTAAAAATTTTTTACAAAAATTTTTTAACCCCCAAAATGTTTTTAAAAAAGAAAAGGGAACTTTTAAAAAAAAATTTATGCAACTTATATAGACAAAATGAAAGGGTTAATGCTAGTTAAAAAACTTTTTTTGAGTGCAATAACAATCTGTTTTCCGCAAAAATTTTTTGGGCCCTTTTGATTTTTTTCCCAAATAAAAAAGGGGATTTTTAATTGGCCCAAAAAATTTTTAACCAATTTAAATTTCCTTAAAAAAAACCTCTGAGAAGTGGGTTAATGCCCCAAAAACATTTTTTTTTTTATTTTTTGCCCCCCTTGCTTTTAAAACCTGTAAACTTTTTTATTTTTAAATGGCACGTTAAAATGAGGCCTCATTTTATTCGAGAAAAATTTTTTGTATTTTTAAGGGGGAAAATTTTTTAAAGTTTACTTATAAATAATTGCAGTATTTTTTATTTTTAAAAAAGATTTTTTAGGGTTTTTTAATTTTTTTTTTTTTACACCATTCACATTTCACACTTAGTAACTTGTTAGATTAATTCTCCCAATTTATTATGGTCGGGGATACCAAATATGTGTATTTTTTTTTTGTGTGTGAAAAATTTAACCCAATTTATTTTTTATTAAAAAATTTATTTTTATTTTATTATTTATTTTTTTTTTCCCTTTTTTTTTTACATTTTTATTTTTTTTTTTTCCCTTTTTTTTTTTAACCCCAAATGAAAAAAAGAACTGTTCCGATCACCAAACCAGAGAGGGGAAACCTTTGATTGTGCTGGCCCGGGAGACCAAACCCCCGCCCAAACAAAGGGTTAAAGGGACCCCGGGGTTTCGGAGGGGCTGTTTTAAAATCCAAAGTTTCAGCGGGCGGCAAAAACCCTCGCTGCAGACGAACACCCGATCAACCCACGTTTAAAAATCCGGCCCCCGGCCATTAAGGAGGTTTAAAAAACAAAAGTGTCATTTAAAATAAAGTCTCTGAATTTACCCTGGATAGTAAAAAAGGTTCAAAAATTTTTTTCCATATAAAATGAAAAAGTCCCAAATTTTAAAAAAAGGGGGCCCAGTCGGAAAAGGCCAAAATGGCTGTGGGGGGGTAAAGGTGGTTTAAAAACCCCGTTCCATTTTATTTATTTCAATGTAAAATACTTTTGTCGTTTTTGACAAAAAGGGGGTCACGGAAGCCCCTTGCGACCCTCTTTTCCCGGGGGGCAGGCGCATCCGGCCCCGGTTTGGCGGCGCACCCTTTTCCCCCAAACCCGGGGCCGGGGGGGCCCCCCATCCCGTGGGGCCCGGGTTCCCCCCGTGACTTTCCCGGGCCAAAGTCCTGCCCCCTCCGTCTCGGGCCCTCGGCGTGGCGGGCCGCCCCCTTTTCGGAGCCGCCTGTGGCAGTCCCGAGATTTAAAGGGACAGTGCGCCGGAATTGGCCATTAACCGGGGACTGCTCCTTTTTTAGCCCAGCCTCCCCCCACGTGGGCCTTTTTCCCGGCCCTTTTGTGCCCCATGCCTATTGGGGGGAAAACCCTTTTTCCGAAAGCCTTTTTCTTGCCCAACAGTGTACCGAACCCATTTGCTTACGTTTTTCCCACCACGATCCCTTCCGCCCGCCCTGACCTTTGCTGTCTACGTTTTACGGAACCCCAGCCCCCCTGCCCTGACCTTTTTGCCTGTCCCCGACTACAGCCGACTGCCGTTTTTGTAAATTTGGGCCCACCCTTTGGGCCCCACCCCCAGGCAAAAACCCCCCCCAGGGGGTTAAGGAAACCCGGTGGACTCCCGCCGCAGCAAAAAACCATCCCCCTTTTCGGGGGGCTCTGGTGAAAAAACCCGGGGCCCACTTAGATTCCCCTCCCTGGTGTGGGGTTACGCCAATTTCCCCGCGGTGGTCCAAGGATCCAAACCCCCGACCGTTTACAGTAAGATCCGGCCATGGGGTCCCGCCAAGGTGTCCTTGGGACGTCGCCAACTCACCACCGTCGTGGGCCCAAACAATTTAAAACCCGATCGCGGGGGCAAGGGACAGCAGCTCGAAACACCTTTTCCCCCATGGGGTGCAGCCCAACGCCCCCCAGCAGCAGCCAAATGGTGGGAGTGGTTCCCCCCCCGGGGGGCCCCTCCAGTTGGTTTCCAAAAACTCCGCTTTCCCTTTCCCACAAAATTTGACGGGGGGCCCTAAGGCCCCTTTCAGGGGGTTCATCCCCATGCTCCCCCCCATGTTAACCCTTTTTGGGTGGTTTAGTTCCCTTCGGAAAGATCCAAAGGGGGGCCTTTGTGGTCAGTCTCCCCTCTGGTTAAAGGGCCCCGGCTGGGGAACCCTCTTTGGGCCCCAGGGATCCGGGGCACCGCTGAAAGTTGACATTTTTTACCGGGGAAATTTCCGGTTTGTCTTCAAGAGCCGCCCCGCTTCCGGGCTGCAAAAACCGCCCTGTTGAAAACCCGCAACAAGGGGCGCCTCCGTGGGAGAAAAACCCGTTTCATTTCCCCCAAAAATAGATCCCAGGGTGGATTGGGGAAGTGCTGCGTTGTGCCCAAAGTTCAAGAAGGGGCCCCTCCGGCCCGATTAAAGGATGCCCCCCCCCGGGGCTCAATCCCTTTTTTAAAAACGAAACCAAACCATTTGGCTAAACCGGATTGATATCCGGGTTCGCAGGGGACGGGGGGGAGCTCCGCCGGGGCAAGGCCCCCAGTTTCCTTTCCAGCCGCCAAAACCCCTCCTGCTACCCGGGGTTTAAAGGGCCCCCACAGCCTCCTTCCCAGCCAAACCCCTTTAAAAAAAAGGGGGCCCTGCCCGGGGGATGAGCCCCCCCTGACCTCCGCAGGAAAATTTTAAACCCAAAGGGCCGTAAGGAAAAACCCATGTCTCACTGTGGGGATCCCCGAAAATTTTCCCCCAGGGGTTTTTCGCTCCCCTCCGCGGCGGCCGGGGTTTACGAGCGAACCTAGGCTACTGGGAGAGGGGTTTCCCCGGGGTGCAGTTTCCCCCCTCGTCTGAAATACCCGTCCTGGTCCGGCACGGAAGCCCGGGGCCCACTTTCCAACTTCAGCCTTCCCGGACTTTTCCCGGGTTTGGCTGGGGGAAATTACTTGGGGCCGCCGTGGTGTCTCAAACAAAATCCCCTGGTTTTTCCTGGGAAACCCCTATCCATCCCTCCTCAAATGGGGAAAATCCTCAGCAATTTTAGTCCCTTACCGTTTAAAAGGAGCCACTGTTCCCTTTAAAATTTAAACACTGCATAAAGAAAGGGCGGCGTTATTTGTGTTAACCCCCCCTTCCCCGCCCTCCCCATTGGGTCTTCCCCTGGCTGCGGCAAAATTTCCCCGGGCTTTTCCCGGGAGATGGGGAAGTTTTTCGATGGGGCCCCGGGTGTCGGTCTCGCTGTTTGGTGGCACCCCGCCCCGGGGGCTTTACCGCTTCTTACCCCAAACCCTCTAAAGCTTTAGCGGGTCTTTCCCCCCGTTTTTAAAAATTTGTGGTTTTCCCGATGCTTTTCGAGAAGCAAGGGGAAAGACCTTTCCCCCAAAATCGTCCTTTTGAAATTTCCCCATTGATATTTTGCCCGGTTTCCCCCGTCCTCCTCGGGGGCAGGTCTACCCCCTTTTTTCCTTCCCGGGACCTTTTAAACCATGTCTGGTACATCCGGGGGGAAAAATTTTTAGGGAAAAGGGTTTTATTTGAAAAATCCTCTTCTCCCCCCGGGGCAGGGGTTCTTCTTCGTGGGAAAAAAAGGACGGTTTCCCTTTCGGGCCCCCCGCAAACGACTACCGGGGTCTGAACAAGAAACCCCGGTAAAAAACCGGGCCCCCATTTTAAACCCTTGGATCACGGAACTATTCACCGTCTACAGGGGGCAAGGGTTTTTCCAAAGCTGGATTGAGAGGGGCCTACAATTTTTGGGCCGGATCCGGAAAAGGGGATGAGTGGGAAAGGCGGGGCCCTTTAACCCCCGAGAAAAGGGCCCCCTTCGAGTAAACCCGGTGATTTCCCTTTTGGACCCCTTTAATGGCCCCCTTTCCTCTTCCAAGGGGTTTTGTTTTTGATGTCTTTAGGGATTTTTCTCTATACCTTTGTGATGGACCTGGCCCCATTTATGATATACTCTCCCGATCCCTTTAGACTCACCCCTTCACGTTCCCCCAAGTGTACAGCGCCTAAGAGTTAAAAAATTTTTTTGCCAAATTAGGGGGAAGGGGCCCCTTCCATCAAGTTTGCCTTCCCTTCCTTTGGGGGTTTTTATCTCGGGCCAAAAGGGGTTTGGGGTGGCCCGCCAAGTTGTCTCCGTATTGCAAAGGCCAAAACCCCCGGGGGGCCTGCCGGGGCCCTACAACGGTTCCTGGGCTTCTGCAAATTTTCCCCCCTAGTTTTTTTTCCGCACTTCTCCACGCTGGTGGCTCCCCTTGTGGGCCCTTTTCAAAGGGGGGAACGCCAATCCACCGGGCTGGCCTTCCCAGGCCGGGAACGTTTTTCCCAAAGGGTAAAAACGGCCTTTGCCTCTTCGTCCCCCCTGTCGCGGCCAGACCCAGCGAAACCCTTCTCGCTTTTAAATAGACGCCCCAACGGTTTGGCGCTGGAGCAGTCCTCACGCAAAAAGGCCCACAAAGGCAAAATGTCACTTGTTTGGGTTCTTTTTAAAACCTTTTTTAAAAGGCGGAGAGGAATTAAAACCATTGGAGATCGGGAATTATTTTGCCAAAAAACTGGGCCCCCCGGGAAAAATGGGGGGTATTTGTTGGAAAGGGGGGCCGGGATCCCATTTTTTCTAACCGGGTCATAAAAACCCCCAGAAAACTCCAACTTCCCAGCGACTTAATCCCGCCAGGTTTTTTATCCCTTTCTTCTCCCGCTTTAAATTTTTAGATTTATTTCCCGCCCTGCCCCAGAAAAAAAAAGGGGAAGGGTGTTGCCTTTCCCCCCGTGCCTCCCACCCGGGGGGGTGAAGAAGCGATCCCAGAGCACATAATTTTCCCCCGGAAAGCCTTATCTCCGGGAGCCCCCCGCGCCTTTCCCGGAAAAGTCCCCCCGGGGGAAAACTAGTCCCTCTGCCTTTAGGCCTATTTCCCGAAGTGGGGCACTGCCCCCTGGTTTGGGCCGGGGATTCCCGGGGCCCACAAAATTTTTTTCCTGATTTCCCCCCTTTCTTTTGGTTGGAAGGACCTCGCTAAGGGGCCCCTTTTTTAAAAGTTTTTTCCCCGGGGGGCCGGTACCTCCTGTGGGTCGCCCAAAAAGGCTCCTCGCCCAACAAGCCGGGAGGTCCTTGCCAAAACCCCCTGCCCATCCCCACGCAACCATGGGGCTCACGTTGCAAGGACTTCATAACCCACCCACCCCCCTTTTTTCCCGGGAATACCGTTGTTGGGTTTGGGGGTAATACCCCCTTTTAAAAAATGGCACATTTTGTCCCTTTCCCGGCTCCTTTTGGGCCCCGCGCCTGGCCGAGCTATTTTTTTCCACATTTTTTTGGGCTGCAAAGGTCTCCCTCTCCCCAAAACATCTCTGATGGGGGGGTGCAGTTCGTTTCTAAATTTTTGGCGGGCCCCCTTTTCGCTTAAAATCCAGGTTTAAGCTTGACTTTTCCCTTTGGCATTTCCAAACCCCCAACAATGGCCAGGGGGGAGGGGGTGAATCAAGTTTGGGGGGTTACCTGCCCCATTTCGTTTTCTGCAAAGGCAAAAGGGCTGGGGGAACTTACTTTTCCTTTTGGGGAAATTTTTGGTTTTAATTCCCAGAGGTTAAAAGGGCCGGGGGCCTCCCCCTTCTAAAGTTGTTGTACGGCTTACAACCCCGCCCAAAAACTCCCGCCCAGCATTTCCCATCCGAGGGCCCCCGTGGGTGACTCCTGGGCCAAAGGCTTTTTGGGGCCCTTTTGGTCCTGACCGCCCAAAACCCTGCCCGTGCGTCTGACCGCTTTAAGGCGCCCGGCAATTAAAAAAGAAGAAGCCCTCCTCCCCGTCCTTTTCCCCCGGGGGGTTTAAAGGGGTGGCTGTCAGCCCAAAATGTCCCCTCAAAATCCCCCCCTAAAAAATGGGACCCCCGCTTTGTAGGGCATTTTGAGGTTCCTTTAAACGCATAAACTAAAATCCGGCTCCCTCCCACCATGGTTTTCCGAAAAAAACCCTTTCCCTGTCTCGCTACTAAAAAACCCGGGGCCTTTTAAACGCTTCTTTCAGAAGGCTGTCCATCCCCGTCTGGGGCCCGATGCCGCTAATGTCTTTTTTGGGTTAAAGAAATTTCCCGGGGATGAAAAGGGGGACTAGAAAGGGGAAAAGATATTTTCTTAGTCACTGGAAGGGGTTCGGGCCCGAGGAAAAATCGGGGGGGGAAACCGGAGGAGGAAAAATCCCGGACCCCGCTTTAAAATTTTGAAAATTTTCTCCACTCCCAAAAAAAAAGGGGGCCCAAGGGGGGGGGGGGGAAAATTTAAAGGATGCCCCTGCGGGGCCCTGTCCCGGGTGCAGGCGCATCCGTGCCCCGACTCTGAGCGGGGGGGCGCCCCGTCCCGCAAACCCCGGGGCCGGGGTCCGCCCATCCCGCTGCCCCGGGGCCCCAGTGGGGGCTTTCCCGGCCCACTCCCCCGCCCTCCGTCTCGGTCCCTTTGGTGGCGGGCCCCCCCCCCTAGGGAGCGGCACCCGGCCCGGGCCTTTAGATTTAAAGGGACAGTGCGCCCGGGAATTGGCCCTTACCCCGGGGAATGCTCCTATTTTAAAACCCCCCCTCTTCCCCGTGGGCCCTTTGCCGGATCTTTTTTGCACCCTGCCTATTGGGAAACGTTCCAGAAAGCCTTTTTCCCTTTCCTACCAGTACCGAAACCCCTTTGCTTACGTTTTGCACACAAAACGATTTTCCCTTGGCCCCCCCTGCCCCGACCCCCTGCCTGTCTAAAGTTCACGAAACCCCAGGGCCCCCTGCCCTTGGGCCTTTTTTGCCCCGTCCCCGGGCTACAAATTGACTGCCCATTCCCGTCCCCCCCCCTACCCCTTGGCCGCCACCGAAGGGAAGCCCCGCCATGGGAGTTTCCCGGTTGGGCCCCGCCGCGCAAATCCATTTTCCCCTTTCGGCGGGTCTGGGAATACCGGGGCCCAATTAATTCCAAATCCCCGGTTGGGCTTACGCCAAACCCCCTGCGGTGGGGCCCGAGGATCCCCCTCCCGGGCCTTACACAGGGGAGTACACTAGCATTAACATGAAATAGAAATACAAAGAATATCAATCAAAAGAGACCCACAGCTAGATAATTTGGCAAACGTACAGCGGGCGGAGGAAGATGTATAGTTGGTGGAGATTAAAATGCAGGTACACTCCAGGAACGGTGAAGTAATAGCAATAACTGTCCCCAGCTATCTGTCCCTAATGCTATTCCTCAAAAGCTTCTCCTAACACCGAAAGTTCTTTCCCTGCAGTTAACCCTAAAGCCTATCCCTCAAACAAGTCCTAGGAAGATCCCAACAGAAACTAGACAAACTCCAAATCTATATTTCTCGAAATCTACCAACTCCAGAACTTGAGACCAGACAAAACTGAGACCAGAAACAACAAGAAACTTCAGCCTGACACAACTGATTTAGACAAAAGATTACTAAATAGAACAATCCAACACAACAAAGCTAGACAAGACCAAAGCTTCTATACTTTGCAATCAGACATTTTTAGCTGAACTTTAGGGTATGTTCACACGGCTTATTTTTGCGCTGCAATTACGGTAATTCATAGCTCTCATAGAGAGCTATGGATTATGCGTCATCTCCCCGCACATACAATACGATCATATTGTACGCGCGGGGGGAGAATTGACATGTCAATTGTTCGCGGCACTGACAATGCATGTCGATGGGGCTGGCCGGGTTCAGTGCGTGGTTCCAAAACACACGGCGTACTATACACGCCGCATTAAGCCATGTGAACATACCCTAAGGCTATGTTCACACGGCTTAATTGCGGGACGTAATTACGCCCCACAATTACGCCGTGTGGACGGGGGCGGGGCGGGAGCGGGGGAGTAAGCAGGGGGCCGGAACTTCGCCGGCCCATAGACTATCACTGCTAGCAAGTGACAGGTGAATTATCCATAGACGTAATCCATAGTTCTCTATGAGAACTGTGAATTACCGTAATGAATGGGCCGTTTTCGGCCCGTAATTGGCGCACTTCGGCGCGTAATTACGGACCGAAATACGGCCCATTTTAAGCCGTGTGAACATGCCTTTATAGTAACGAGACCAGGTCAGCAGACGAGCAAGGATCCTGACCAGTTGCGATTCTCCCACTCCAAAAAACCACAGACAAGAAAATACAGAAAAAACACAGAAACTCCAGCTGACCTAATAAACAGGAGAGGACTATTTGTAACAGTATTATGGAAATATGGATGTTATACAGGAACTCCCTGCTCAAAATCCTTTTAGTGAGCAAGATGGAGAGCACTATGTAAGAATGACCTATGGGAGACCTGAGACAACTATTCCTATTTGTTTCAATAACCATCATGTAATGCTATATTTCCTCAATGTGAGACCACAACTTTCTTATTAAAAATTTGGTGCAATTGTTAATAAACTAGTTGCACTTTGTAAAGTTCTAAAACATTGTCTGCTTTTTCTGAAACAGTTGCAAGTGGCAAAAAGTGGTACATGGATTTCATAAATGTAGCACACCTAATGATTTCAATGTAGGATAAATCATTTACTGGTTATTGTCCAGATTCCACAATGTTCTACTTAATCTTCTTACAATGAAATGTATTTAGGTGCTTTTAGACAATTTTGGGTGTGTGTCTTTGGAGAAAAATTTATTTGATAGATTTGGGTTTTGCCTATCCAATCCTGTTTTTATGTTGAATGCCATAAATGTTGACAAATATCTCTGGTAGCGTAGGTAAGTAAAAAAAATGTCTATGGTCTAAAATTCACTTTGTTGCCCATAGCAAGGGGCACTCTGATTGGTTGCTATGGGCAACAAAGTAAATTTTAGATCTAGACAGTTTTAATACATGTGGCCCTGAATTTGTTCTTTTTGCTAAAACTGTATAATTTCCTTTTCTATTAAGTAGGGGTTTACAAAGATAACTCTATTTTGGGCCTATGGACTTCACGGATAGCTGTTTCCCACACAGGACTTCAGTAGGCTCAGAACTGACTTATCTATACATTACATATCATGTCACAGGGTCGGTGCAAAATAAGTGGACAGAAAGGGCGACATGTAAGAACGGGGCTGTGTCAGTCATCTGGTATCAAAAAGCTTTATTAGACCTATTCTATAGATGTTGTGGCAGAGCGACAGCAGGCAGTCGCATATTCCTGCCACTAGGTGGAATACAGCAGTATACCGGCTGCAGACGTGCCACCAAAAACCTGGGTTTGGTGGGGGAAAGCAACTATTTGGCGTCAGTAACCATAGGTTGCTGACACAGGTACCTAGCATGGCTGCAATGCGGCTAGTAATGAGTTGCTTTTTCCGGGACGGCGATAGCATTGGGTGGGTTGCCGTCCCCACGTTCCAGGACGGGGTTTTGGAACATCCTTGGAGACTTATTAAAAGCCTGTCTCTCCAAGTAATCGGGGGGTGTGGCTTGCTACCTGAGAGTGGAGCAACAGAGGAGCTGAGGAGAGGCTCTTACCCCCAGGCCCGGACGGAAGCCTGAAGTGTACTAGGAGAGTACAGTGCTGTCGGTGCTGGACAAAAGGTCCCTGACCGCAGGTTAGAGGGGTTTTGGGGTGTGTATAGGATTTAGGGGCTAGAGGGCCCTAGGTTTTTAATTTTTTTGTATACCGTAAATTTTTTTTCTGTGTGGTTTAAAATTAAACCCTGGTGGAATCCAGACTTGAAAAAAAAACCCCGTGTCACTTTCCGTTTCCCAAAAGCGGCGATCCCGGGGGTAAAAAACCCCCAGGAGGGCCCAAATGATGGCTTTCCAAAAACGCTTGTAAAGCGTTACTTTATGGTGGAGGTATCGAAGGGCAAGATTGTGCGCAGTGTTAAATAATTGGAAACGAAGGGGTTGTGTGCTTTGAAAGTGGTGCAGAAAAAATTACGGGCAAAGTGATGGGGACGGGGCTAAAATTTAGCTCTGTGTTAAAGCAAAGGTGTTTTGAAGAGAGGAGGTGGCACCTTTTTTCCCAGTTGTTTCCTGTGGGGGAAGGCCCTGCCTCACTAAAAGAGAGTGACGGGTGATAATGAGACTCCGTGCGGGGGTTACTTGCTTTCAAGAGCCCTTGTACGGGAAATTTTTAAAGGGGCCAAGGCCTTATTGTGAATTTTAGTGTCAACTGACTGTGAGCTCAGGGGAAAGCAATGGTGTCTTTAACGAGAAAAGAGAAGACACACCCGCATTTTTATTTATGAATTTTGGGGATACAAACTCCCTTTGTGTGAAAAAAGGGGTCTGTTTTGGAGAAAAAAGGACAGGACCCCCCAAATAAAAGGGGACTGTTTTACGCAAAGAAATTTTTTTCCTTTTGACCATGGGGAATTTTTGAAATGCATGCAGCCCCCAAATTCCCCAGTTAGAAACAAGCATTGGGCCAAACAAAAAGGCCACCCGCGACCAAGAGCCCCGACGGGCTGTGCAGGAGGCATTAGCAAAAACAGAAGGCAAAGGGGGAATTGAGCAGCCGTTTGGCATTTCCCGGAGGTTTTTGGGAAAAAAAAAGGTGACTCAACAGATGACGTATTGGCGTTCCTGGCGGAATTTGACAAATTGGGCGATTCGTAAAAAACTGCCCCCCGAAGGAAAAAAGGGGGGGGGGGGGGAAAAAAAATTTTTGGGGTTTTTCCCCCAAAAAAATTTTTTTAATTTGGGGGGAAAAAAAAACCCCCAAATTTTTTTTTCCCCCCCTTTTTTTCCCCCGGGGGGCCCCCCGGGCGGGGCCCCCCCCCCGGGGGGGGGGGGCCACCCCCCAAAAGGCCCCCCCGGGGGGGGTTTTTGGGGGGCCGGGGCCCCCCCCGGGCCCCCGGGGGCCGGGCCCGGGGCCCCCCCCGGGAAGGGCCCCCCCCCCGGCCCCCCCCCCCGTCTTGCCCCCCCCCCCCCCCCCCCCCCCCTTTCCCTCCCCCCCAAGGGGCCCCCCCCCCCAAAAAAAAGGGGGGGGGGGGTTTTTCCCCCCCCCCCCCCCCTTTTTTCCCCCCCCCCCCCCCCCGGGGGGGGGGGGGGGGGGGGGGGGGGGGGGGTTGTTTTTTTTTCCCCAAACCCCCCCCTTTTTTCCCCCCCCCCCCCTTCCCGGCCCCCCCCCCCCCTTTAAACCCCCCCCCCCAAAGGGGGGGCCCCCCCCCCCCCCTTTTCCCCCCCCCCCCCCCCCCCCCCTTTTTTCCCCAACCCCGGGGGGGGGCCCCCCCCCCCTTTCCCCCCCCCCCCCCCCAAAAACCCCCCCCAACCCCCCCCCCCTTTTCCCCCCCCCCTTTTTTTCCCCCCCCTTTTTTTTTCCCCCCCCCCCCCCGGGCCCCCCCCTTTTTTTTCCCCCCCCCCCCCCCCCGGGGGGGGGGTTTCCCCCTTTTTTCCCCCCCCTTTTTTGGGGGGCCCCCCCCCCGGGGGGGCCCCCCAAAACCCCCCCCCCCGGCAAACCCTTTTTTTCCCCCGGGCTCCCCCAAACCCCCCCCCCCCTTTTTTTTCCCCCGGGGGGGGCCCCCCCCCCCAAGGGCCCCCCCCCAGGGGGGCCCCCCCCCCCCCGCCCCCCCCCCCCCCTTTTCCCTTTTTGGGGAATTTTTTTTCCCCCCCCCGGAAAAGGGGGGGGCCCCCCAAAGCCCCCCTTTGGCCCCCCCCCCCCCTTTTTTTTTTTTTTTTTCCCCCCCCCTTTGGTTTTCCCCAAAAAAAAACCCCCCCCCCCCACCCCCAAAAACCCCCCCCCCCCCCACCGGGCCCCCCCAACCCCCCCCCTTTTTAAAAAATTTTTTTTTCCCAAACCCCCCCCCCCCCCAAAAAAAATTATTTTCCCCCCGGGGGGGGGGGGGCCCCCCCCCCCAATTTTTTAAATTTTTTCCCCCCCCCTTTTTTTTCCCCCCCCCCCCCCCCCCAATCCCCCCCCGCGGGCCTTTTCCCCCCCCCCCCCCCCCGGGGGGCCCCCCCCCCCCCTTTTTTTTGGGGCCCCCCCCCCCCCCCCCGGGGCCCCCAAAATCCCCCCTTTTGGGGCCCCCCCTTTTTTGGGGGTTTTTTCCCCCCCCCCCCCCCAAAAGTTTTTCTCCCCCCCCCCCCTTTTTTTTTCCCCCCCCCCCCCCCCCCCTTCCCTTTTTTTTGGCCCCCCCTTTTTCCCCCCCCCCCCCCCCTTCGGGGGGCCCCCCCCCCCCCCGGCCCCCCCCAACCCCCTTTTTTTCCCCCCAACCCCTTCCCCCCCCCAACCCCGGGGGCCCCCCCCCCCCCCGGGGCCCCCCAGGGGGCCCCCCCCCCCCCCCCCTTTTTTTGGCACCGGGGGCCCCCCCCCGGGGTGGCCCCCCCCCCGGGGGGTTTTTGGGGGCCCCCCCCGGGGCCCCCCTAAGGGGGGCCCCCCGGGGGGGTTTTTTTTAATTTTTTTTTCCCCCCCCCCCCCCCTTTTGGGGGGGGGCCCCCCCCCCCCCCAAAATTTTTCCCCCCTTTTTCCCCCCCCCCCCCCCTTTTTCCCTTTTTCCCAAAGGGGGGCCCCCCCCCCTCTCAACCCCCCTTTGGGCCCCCCCCCCCCCCCCCCCCCCCGGGGCCCCCCCCCCCCCCCCCCCCCCTTCCTATCCCCCCCCCCCCCTTTCCCCCCGGGGCCCCCCCCCCGCCCCCCCCCCATACCCCCCCCCCCCTAACCCGGCCCCCTTCCCCCTTTAAAATCCCCCCCCCGGGAATTCCTTCCCCCCCCTTTCCCCCCCCCAAAATTCCCTTCCCCCCCAAACCCCCCCTTTTTCCCCCCAAACCCCCCCCCCCCCCCCTCCCCCCCCCCTTTCCCCCCCTTCCCCCCTCCCCTAATTTCCTTCCCCCCCCCCCCCTTTCCCCCTCGCTCGGCTTTTTCCCCCCCCCCCCCCCCCCCCTTTTGCCCCCCCCCCCCCCGGGCCCCCCCCCCTTTTTTCCTTTTTCCCCCCCCCCCCCCCCTTTTTTCCCTTTCACCCCCCCCTTTTTCCCCGGGCCCCCCCCTTTTTTCCCCCATGTTCCCCCCCCCCCCCCCTTTTCCCCCCCCCTTTTTTTTAATGCCCCTTTTTCCCCCCCCTTTCCCCCTTCCCCCCCCCCTTTTTTCCCCCCCCCCCCTTTTTTCCGGGGGGGGGGCCCCCCCCCCTTTTTTTCCCCCCCCCCCTTTTTTGGGGTTTGGGGGCCCCCCCCAAAAACCCCCCAAAAAGGGGGGAAAGGGGGGGGGGCCCCCCCCCCCCCCCTTTTTCCCCCCGGGGTTTTTGGGGGGCCCCGGCTTTTAAAAGGGGGGGGGGAAATTTTTTTTGTTTTTTTTTTGGGGGTGGGTTTTTTGGGGGCCCCGGGGGCCCCCCCCCGGGGGGGGCCCCCTCCCCGGGGGCCCCCCCAACCGGGGCCCCCCAAAAAACCCCCAAAAAAAAAAAAAAAAAAAAAGGGGGGGAAAAAACCCCCCCAAAAGGGGGGGCCCCAAAGGGGGGGGGGGCCCTTTAAAAAAAGGGGGGAAAAAAGGGAAAAGGGGCCCCCCAAAAAAAAAATTTTTTGGGGGGAAAAACAACTAATTTTTAAAAAAGGGGGGGGAAAAACCCCGGGGGGGGGTTTTTTAAAAAAGGGGGGCACCTTGGGGGCCTTGGGGGTTTTTAAAAAAAAAAAAGGGGGGGGGGGTTTTTTTTTTTCCCCCCCCCTTTTTTTAAAAACCCCCTTTGGGGGGTTATTTTGGTTTTTTGGGGTTTTTTTTTTTCCCCTTTTTTTGGGGGGGGGTTTTTAAAAATTTTTTTTTGGGGGGGGTTTGGAAAAAAAAAAAAGGGGGGGGGGTTTAAAAAAAAATTTTTTTTTTTAAAAAAACCCCCTTTTTTGGGGGGGGAAAAACAAAAAAAGGGGGTTTTTTTAACCCCAAAAAAAGGGGGGGGGGAATTTTTAAAAAGTTTTTTTAAAAAAAAATCCTAAGGGGGGGGGGAAAAAAAAACCTTTTAATACCCCTCAGTCCCCCTAATACCTCCCCTCAGTGCCCATATTCTGCCTCATGCCCTTATTCTGCCTCAGTGCCCCATATACCTGCCTGTGGCCCCCATATACCTGCCTGTGGCCCCCATATACCTGCCTGTGGCCCCCTATCCCTGTCGGTGGCCCCCTATATACTGCTTCAGTGCCCCTTATACCTAACTGAGGGGACTGCTATACCTAAAATTAAGGAGTTGCTGGAAATGGGAGGTTTCTAAGATATTTGTTCCAAATCCTCAGGGACGAGTATTGGCTGGAGCAATCAGCATGAAGGTGTGAACTGGATGGAGAAGGAAAAGGGAAAGTGAACGACGCTGATCAGAAAAGACGTCTCCGGTGAGTTACTAAATGTAACAGCAGGGAAATCACATATATGACAGCAGAGTCTACATAAAACTAGTATCTCCACTATATGGCCCTGTATGGCGGTGGTATTTTGAAATCAGAGCCTGTGTAAGCTGGTAGTCACATGTGGGGGTCGCGTTCGGTCAGGGTCTGGCAGGATTATTTGAGCCAAGTAGTAATATTTTTGGGTCTTGGTTTTGTATGAGTGTTTTAGTTACAATCACTTGTCTGGTAGATTTGCCATGTACGGTGGATTATTTGGTGACTGTTTAGGGGTATTGTCATATGAAGGTGAGAAGTTCTGAAAAAGTAAATTTGTCTTTGGTGATTTTTACTGTACAGGCTGAGGAGATGGACGGGATCTGTGTGGGATGTGCAGAAAATTAGTGACAGGAACAGAAGGTTTTTTCCCTGTAAAAAAAATCCGCAGTTCACAATGAGGCGGGAAAAACACAAAGGGCCCGAGCCCCGGATGTTTTAGGACCCTAGCAACGCCCCTGGCAGGATTTATGTGGGGACTGCTGATTTAAACAGATTTCCAGATATGTTGCCAAGCCAAAAGCATCATGAGGGCAGTGGGACTGTTAAATCTGGAGGTACAGAGTCTGATGGACTGAATATATTGCATGTGGACATGTCATTTAAAAATCGTTTTACTGCATTCATGGTTGAGAAACCTGATAGGTCTGAACAAGGTGCTATAGAATCTGCAGCCACAATAGTAGGGAGGATTAGCTCAGGTGTGCCCCTAGAGATCTTGGCTGAGGATAAAGCAGTCGGTATGAGTCCACTAGGTAATAGCAACCTGCAAATGGGTCCTAGTGCCGCTCTCTATATAACTCAGGGGATTGCCAAGTGTGAACCAGAGGCTACCCTGATAGCAAATGAGGAGACTAGCTCACTGGTCCCTCTAGGTTCGTAGGGGAGAGCAGCGCATGTTACGTAGGTGATATGTGTCCGGTAGTGGATAGCCACCCTGAGATGTGCGCTGTCAGTGCAGCTTCTTGTGAAGTGAATGTAACAGGTGTTTTTCCAAAAGGGGAAACGGAAAACCCTGCAAATAGTGGTTCTGATGCTAGTTGAAGGTGCTGTTTGACAAGAGCGTGAATGTGATGGTGATTGAACGGGTTTAGCGTGCTTATGTGCAGGAGTAAATCTGATTGTCTCCCCCCTGTGTGAACTGGGTGGTATAAAAGAGATGCCTGATCAGAGCTGAGCATGCTCATATGGTGACCGTTACTGGAGATGGTGAGAAAATATCTCCATCCATTACTGAAGGTATGAACAGAACCAGTGAGTGAGGTGCCCAGGGGAAAGTATCGCCTGAAGTGCACACTGGGAGTGTAGAGCGTGATAAGGAAAGGGTAAATAGTGAATGTGGTTACCCTCTTATGTGTGACACAACTGGGCCCCAGTCAGTAAACATGTCCCCACTAGCAAGGCAGAAATAGTGGACTCCGGGATGGGGGGAGTGTGTAAACAATGTACATAGGTCTGGTGTTGACTCTGGTGGGTTATGTGAGTTTAGTAGTGGGCCAGATGCAGGAGGGATCCTAACGGATGTTGAGAGTTCATCGGTGGTGACAGGGGTAGGAGATATGGAGGATGTGTCTCCAAGTTGTGCTGCACAAAGTGGGTTGCTAGACATCACAGAGATGGGTGTAGGTTTAAACCCTCATGAAGGACAGGGGAGGATGAAGGAATCCTCAGACCCCAGTGATGGGCTTTGGGAAAGTAATGGTGACTGATGGATGGTCCTAGAAATGGAGATGGTCAGTAAGATAGACCAGGTTCCCTTTAAGAAGTTGCAGCCGGTGTCCCAAAGGGAAGAAGAGGGGCCCAAAAAGCTATAGTTGAGAGGACCAGTATAGAGATGTCTGGACAGTATGAGGGTTTAACACTCGGTGTAGATGACCTTGGGTTGAGGGTAGAGACTGATCCTGATATCCATGAGGTCCAATGCGATGAGGTCTGTGAAGTTGCAGAGCCTGGGGGCTGTATGCCCGCTGTTGAGAAAGGTAAACCAGCTGAGTGGTAAACAAAGGTCAAATACTGCTACCACGGTGATACCCATGTGAGGAAAGTGAAACATATGGCCCATACTTTGCCCATGTTGCGATAAGTGAAGGTTGGGAACCTTCAGCAGAGCTTCATGGGCCAGTGACAGTAAAAGAACCAGTTGAACCTCAGAGTCGCATACGGTCAGTGCTTGCAAGAGTCTGGTGATGGCAAAAACTATAGGCTTTACTATTTGGGCCTGCAGAGAGTGGAAAAAACGGTGATAAAAAGTCTGTGGATATGTCCCATAGTTATGGTGAGTGCACTGGTGGGTTTTGTTTGCATCAGATGTAAGGGGTGTTTTTGCCCTCAGAGACAGGGTACCTGGGAGAAGGTAGTTAACCTGGATGGTATGTATGATTCTGGTTCTGTTTCAGTTGGAATTTGGAGACCCCATGGCAGATGATAGCAGAGAAACAAATGGGAAAAATCTGCATGTTGATGGGGAAAAAAATTTTACAGGCCCGTGAAACTGGAGTATAGTTCCCTGAGAGTATGGGTACCCCCCAGGAAAACAATGGGCAGTTTGACTTAGGTAAAATGTACCCAAAATAGGGCTTTGACCCTGGAGGGAGTTTTGTGCAGGGTGAGAAAGACCTTGGCCTTTTTTCAAAGGGGGGGGGGGGATATGTGGCAGAGCGACAGCGGCAGTCGCATGTTCCTGCCACTAGGTGGAATACAGCAGTTACCCGGGTGCAGACGTGCCCCCAAAAACCTGGGTTTGGTGGGGGGAAAGCAACTATTTGGGGGTCAGTAACCATGGTTGCGACACAGGTACCTAGATGGCTGCAATGCGGCTAGTAATGGGTTGCTTTTTCCCGGGACGGCGATAGCGTTGGGTGGGTTGCCGTCCCCACGTTCCGGCGGGGTTTTGGAACATCCCTGGAGACCCATTAAAAGCCTGTCTCTCCAGGTAATCGGGGGTGTGGCTTGCTACCTGAGAGTGGAGCAGCAGAGGAGCTGAGGAGGGGGGCTCTTACCCCAGGCTGGACGGAAGCCTGAAGTGTTTCTAGGAGAGTACAGTGTGTCGGTGCTGGACAGTAGGTCCTGACAGCAGGTTAGAGAGGGTCTCTACTGTTTTATGTAGTTAGTGGGTAGACGGCCTTAGGGTTTAATTTTTGTATACATAATATATTTTTCCTGTGTGGATAAATTTAAAACTGGTGGAATCAGACTTGAAGAGAACCCTGTGTCAGCAATTCCGTTTACCAAAGCGGCGATCCCGGAGCTAAAGAACCCCAGGACGGTCCAAGATGGCGTCCAAACGCATGTGAAGCGTTACAATGTATGAAAAGTCGCATTCCAAAGTTTGGTACTTTTTAATGCGCCAAAGATTTGGGGTGTTCTGGGGGCGTTGCACCACATTCATAGAATTAGACACATTTATGATTCTTTGATGCCAAATCTAGGCGCAGAACAGTTAGAACAGCCAAACCAGGTTAAAGGTGGTCTGCCTGAGCCAGAGTTGTTGCATTGGCACTACAATACACCTGTATGTATGAACTGCAGAAGAACGTTCATAGATGTTGCCCAAAGTGACTATCCTTGTCAAAAACAGCCGACGGTTAGATTTGTAAGTCTGACCTTTGGCAATTAGCTGATTGCCACATTGAATTTGAAAGGCATTGTGATCTTGGTACTCGTAAGAACTGCATTAAGTCCTTTGTGATGATGGGGGTGGTTAGAGAATCAGTGTGAATCCAATAACAATAATCAGAATCCATTAATGGACTTTCTATATTAGTTTATGTTTATACAGAACACATGTAAAAAAAAAATGCCAGTGTGAACAATGCTCCTATGCTACTAGTAAACTTTTCAGGCAATTTGTAGATGGAGCAGAACTAGAATGCTTAATTTTTACATTGTCATTACCAAAAATTGTAGTATGACAATAAGCTGTGTCAATTGACAAACTCAGCATTGCTATATCCTTTTCAGTAAATCATCTATTCTCAGATGCAAGTTGTACAGTACATATCTGCTACTGATGTATATGCCGTTGGCTCAGTCAGTCTGTGGAGCATCAGTGATTCATACATACTACTAAACATCCAAACATATGACTTCCGTATCTTGTGAGGTATAAGCAGTGCCGCTGTATTAGCCAATTAGGGAACAGGTCTCTGACTACAGGCTGTGATGACATCTCTGCCAAATCCTCCTAGATACAAGCATAAGTCAGAATTGGAGCACCATAAGACGACTTTATACTGATCAGACCTGACATTTACTCTCCTAGGCTCAAGTCATATGTGTGTTCCAACCATCGTTAGTGTTTCCACATTTAACTTCATGGGACTGTTTACCAATTATATAAAATTACTGTAAATAGAGTATTTCCTCATAAATTATGTAATTGACAAGTCTACCAAGTATGTTTTGTATTTTGTGAATCCGTGTGGTTACATGCACTTAAGAGACTAAAATTGCCTTTATTCGTATAATCCTTTAATCTGTGATTTTGACGCTTAGCCAAGTGACCTTTATGTCATGTTAGTGTCAGTTCAGTGGATTTAAGTCACATGATGCTACCCCGCAGATCGGCTTTTTTTCTCATAAGAAAATGTCAGCTACAGTGTTACAGCTTCAATTAAATCCAATCTAAATCTCATCTCGTGTATTTTACAAGGCCTGTATTACTGCATTAATAGAACTCTTTGTGAACCAAATTTAGAACATTGTGGTGTAGGTGTTTTATAGCCTACAGGTCCTGGCTTTGAGCAGCTTCTCCATGAGTCACTAAGCCTTTGTTTTCTTCCTCAGTTATAAAAGTCAAGTAAAACAATGACTTGGAGTAATAGCAACACAATATTGTAATAAGGAAAGTGGATGTACACGACATAACATAGATAAAGAAATGCTATAAAATAATATTGCATTTCCTCCTAAAAATCAACCATTACTTGTCTCCTTTACAGTTAGACTGTATTTGCATAGAGTAAAAAGTATGCAAAAAATATGTGCATGTTTCAAGGGAAAGCCTTACGTAATTTAAATGCGTATTTTCATGCATTTTTTTTTCTTTGATGCCTTACGGCATGCATGTTTTGTTTTGTCCCAAAAAAGCCCCAATTACATGTCAAACAGCAAATTGCATGTGTAATTGGGCATTTCTTTCTAAATCTCATTGATTCTCCACTCACTGCAAAATTATACGCGTACGGGTATGTTCACACGACGTGTTGGATCCGTTTTTGGATCCCTTTTTCATCACATAAAAAACGCATTGAACACTGCATCCAAACAACATATCCAAAAACGCATCTGCAAATGCGTTTTTGGAGGCTTTTTTTTTTTTAATCCGTTTTTCAATGTGTTTTCTTTCAAATCACAGACATTCAAATTTTAATCCAATGCGTTTTTCAGCTGTGAAAAGCGCATCCAAAACGGATCCGACACGGACCCAAAAGTGTGTTGCGTTTTTGGATCCGTTTTTCAGGCTCCAAAAACGCACTCCATTGTTTCCTATGGGGATTTCACTTGCGTAAAACACAAGTAGAATTTACATGACAATTATTTAAACGGATTAAAAAAAAACATCGAAAAGACATGAGTAAACATGCATTGGCGATTACTCGTCTGAATGGCGATGCGTGTTTTACATTGAAACTAATGTAAATCACACTACACATTGTTAGATGCGTTTTTTGGGTCCATTTTGGGTCCGAAGAGAAAATGCATAAGATTATATCTGTATCTTGTTTCTGATCTGTGTTTTTATGACAAAATGAAGACTTATGTTAATTGGAAGCTGGAATCTACCTTGCTTTTTGAATCCTTTGTGTCAGACCCACTCCTAGTTTTAGCTTACAAATACTGATCATGAAAAAAACACAAATACACATTAAAAAATCCTTTATGTAAACCAAGCCTCACACAACAAGACGACAATATTTGGTTTTGCACATCCAAAAAACTTTTTTCAAAAAATGAGCATAGGTGCACACTGGTGTGGCAGCAACATACATACACATTCCAATATCAGCAGCACACTACTAACTAAAAAATTAAAAGGCTTATAGGAATTTTTGAAAAAGCATTTCTGCTAGTTAGGATAGATGAAAAAATTTTGAGGTTCTTAGTTCACATTTTTGATATTTTTGATCACAAGTGCTTAAGCCCACCCCCCAATCAGCAAGAGGACCTCAAATGCAGATGGGAACCTACTCTATTGATACCTCTTTGGGGCCTGTTCAGACCCCCATACTTCAGGGAGTGAAGGCTCCAGCTATAAGGTACACTGCATTGATTTAAAACCTGTGAAGGTGGGTGGAGTGCGGAAAACCAACAAGGAGGCAGCCACTCCCCCATATAGACAATCTAGACAACAATATTTGGTTTTGCACATCCAGAAAACTTTTTTGAAAAAATTAGCATAGGAGCATACTGGTTTGGCAGCAATATACATACACATTCCAATATCAGCAGCACACTACTAACTTAAAAACTATCAAAAGGCATATAGGAATTTGTGAAAAAGCATTTCTGCTACTTAGGATACATGAAAATTTTTTTGGTTCTTAGTTCACATTTTTGATCAAAAGTGCATAACCACAACTCCCAATCAGCAAGAGGACCTCAAATGCAGATGGGAACCTATTCTATTGATACCTCTCTTTGGGGCCTGTTCAGACCTCCATACTTCAGGGAGTGAATGCTCCAGCTATATGTGAACTAAGAACCAAAAAAATTTTCATGTATCCTAAGTAGCAGAAATGCTTTTTCAAAAATATACATATATACATAGATGTGTAAAATATACACATCTGGTATAAAATTGGTGTGTTTTCCCACAGTATACAGTAAAATACTTTAGGCACATTTTTATGTGGTTTTTTTTGCTGCATAAAATGCACAATAAGGCTTGGTCCACACAATGTTTTTTTGATGCATTTTTTTACTATTCATAAGCCGAAACCAGAAATTAAACCTACATTTCTGGTTTTGGTTTCATATACAGAAGTCACGGGGAAGATTTATTAATATTGTGTAACTCTAAGACAGTGTAAACTTAGAGTTATAGTCTTACAATGCACCACATTTATCATACTATTGATATATCTGGCACAGGATAGAACTGTCTAATTTAACTTTATACCTGCATGGTGCATGGTGTCACATGTGAAGCCATGGCAATTTACGCAAGACCAAGCCCCTTTTTACTAAGACAATGCCCATTGTCATTGGATGAAATGCAGAAGTGTCTAGAAACTGTTTAAATCACATAATAAATGTGATGTAAAGCATGTACACCATTATTTTTGGTGCAAATGGTGCACATGTGTTGATAAATGTATTGCAGTGTGTGAATCATAGCCTATGGCTAGGTCCACTCACTGTTTATTGATGTGTATTGAATTGCATATCACTTTTTGGTGTGTAAATGCGTGTTTTAGGTTAAATGAGAACCATGTTGCTAGCTTTTGCTTAACATACATGCCAGAACATAAACGGATGCCTTTGACAGATACCAAGAAGTGGTATCCGTCACCCATAAGGTCACAATGTAAAAAGTAGGTATACATTTAACAGATTTTTTTATGTAGTTGTAAAGAATATTGTAGATTTTTGCACTATTTTATACTTTTTTTTTCAGTATACAGGCTAAACAGATACAAAAAGAACACAATTTTGCCCTCCGCCAGGCCATTTACATATAGCGAGTTTTCCTTCCGTACACACTAAACGTACACTATAAATGTGATGTGTACCTAGCCTTACACATGTAATTTTACAAAACACACCAATTACACATATAAATTATTGTTAGACACATAATTGGTACATTTCTTTTTACATGTAAATAAACCAAAATATTCACAAGAAAAGTCATAAAAAAACTTGTCAAAGAAAAAAGCATGTAAAATGTATTAAAAACACATGCAAATTATGTACATTTTTCCCTAGAAATTTGATGTAATAAAGTATGCATAAAAAAACACTATTCATCAATACTTAGGAAGTGTTGATAAATCTAGTGCACGTTACATCAGTAAGTTGTGCAAAAAGTACAGAAACTTTGAACTGTTGTACATGTGCATTCTACAGTTAAAAGATGGTCTCATTTAGTTTATTGAAAAAATCTCAACTGTTCAAAGTTTCAGTACTTTTTGCACAATTCGCAACAAGTGCTTGATCCCTGAAACACCGAATACATTTAGAGGATCAAATTGAATTGGGATTTAGTCCTCCTCCACATTTTGACATCATGAGACCAAGTCAACACCTTACAATTGATCAATTGCAAGGCATCGAGCAGGATGCTTGACCGACAAGAGTACCTGACAACACTACCAGGCACAGTCATCATCGTTTTGGATGGGCCAGAGAGCATCTAAGCTGGACGATGTACCAGTGGTCTTCAGAGCTGAAAGTCGATTAACTCTGTGATCAACGTGAGTGGAGGTGATTGGCCATGACTGCACCTGCCCCTGTCACAGCCTACTTGACGTGCCTGCCCTTAATGGCAGATTACAACTGGCGACAGTCCTACTATTCTTCTTGCAGGGCCGTCAGGGAAACGCGAAGTCAACAGGACCGGGTCGATAAACGGTACAGATCCGTCAAAGCCACAAATCGGGAAAACCAAGAGAATAACGTTAGCCAAGCAAGGCGGTCAAAACCAGGAGTAACGCAGTACAGAATCAGAGGGTCGAGAACAGAGGTCAGGAAGCAAGCCGAGTCAAGGTAACAGAGCAAACAAGCAAACGGGAAACCAGGAGAAAACACAAAGGGTAACCTTTCAAGGCAAAGTTGAACCATTCTGAGAAGTTTAATGAGGCAGCCCGGACACCGCCCCAGCAGATGATTGGTGCGGCCTCCGGGCTTCTCTATTGGTCTGAGCCTATAACATCGAGCATGATTGAAGCCGAGCTGTTCACTCCTAACAGCCAGGACTTTCTCCTGGGCGTGTCCCCGCCCCCCTGGTAGGGATTAACCCCGTAAGCACCTTGCTCTCTATGGCAACAACATGTTGCAGTGCAGTACCCCCCTTTTAGGAGGGGCACTGGACCCTACCCTGGGTCCCGGGTTTGTCGGGTGGGAGTCGTGGAATTTCCCTGAATCAGAGATTCGGCATGAAACGAATCTGCCGAACCCACGGACCGCTCCTCCGACCTAACCCTTCCAGTGGACCAGGTATTAGCAGGGATCTCTGCACTCTAGGGTGTCCCCCCAAGATATGAGTGATATCGTCAACTTCCATTTCACCCTCAACGTTTTACAGGAGGAGGAGGCTTGGAAGGCGAAGTCAAAGCGGTATGTACTCTTTAATAATGATTGATGAAGACATTATGTACCCGGAGAACAAGGCGGTAACTTCAGACGGTATGCCCACCGGGTTAAACTACTTCTTGCACAAAACATACGGACCACAAAACGTGGGCTAGTTTACCGGAAGGCACTTAAGACGTAGAATACGGGTAGACAACCAAACCTTATCTTCCCACAGAAAAACCATGGAGCAGAGACGCCTCCTGTCCCCCTTCCTCTTTTGGATGCCTGGCGTTGAGCAAGTTTCTCTGAACTTGGGCCAGGACTGTGCACAGTTCTTAACGATAACTATCCACCCCCACTTATGAGTTCAGAAAGTAGCATTGAAAAAGATGCATGCTGGGATGAAAACCGTAATTACAGAAGAATGGCAAATCACCCGACGAACGGATTATCATGATTGTTAATAGCAAATTCCACCAAACGTAAGTATTTTCACCAATCCGCTTGCTGATCGGAAACAAAAACAAACTAAAGCTTTTGTGTACTGTTTGGTTTATCCTCTCAGTCTGCCCATTGGTCTCAGGCGGTGAAAGGCCGAGGAGAAGGGTAGGTAAATACCCAGAGCCTTACAGAGGGCTCTCCAGAAGCAAAGAACAAATTGAACCCCTTTGTCAGAAACAATATTCCCCCCCTGGGTAACCATGCAGTTTCCTATATGTTTGCCCAACAACTCAGCATCTTTTTGGCGATGACGGCAACCCACTGGAGTGGAACAAATGACCACATTTTGCTAAAGCGATCCACCACCACCCAAAGATGACCGTCTTACCCTCAGAGGGTAGGCAGATCGGTCATAAAATCCATTGTTATGGGTCCATGGATGCTCGGGTATGGGAAGAGGACAAGTTCCCCAGAAGGGCGGGTTCTGGGTGGCATTTGCCCGAGAACAAATGTTCACATGCTGCCACATAGGCATCCACATCACGATATACGATGGACCACCAGTAGTTGCGAGAGATGAGCCTCTTTGTGCAGCACTCGGGATGTCCAGATATACAGAAATATGTAATTCCTTTAAACAATCGTAAGTGAAACTGAGTGGGGACAAAGACTTTAGAAGCGGACAATTAGCGGTCTCATGTCCTGGTGTGTCTTTAATTCGTGCCTAAATCGGGGGACATGGCTGAGACAATCGTCTCTTGGTAAAATGGGTACTGGATCATCATGAGGGCGAGTGACTGGCACAGAACTTCTAGATCAACGCATCAGCTTTAACATTTTTAGTCCTGGTCTGTCGTGACGACAAATTAAAACCCGGGTAAAAACAATGCCCCAACGAGCCTGGGACGTGGGTTCAGCCTTTTTAGCATTCTCCTGGAAGGTCAGGTTTTTTATGATCCGTTAGAAATGTGACTTGGTGTGGGCACCCTCGAGGACAGTGGCACCTTTATCCATCGAAGGCCCACTAAATCGCCAAAGAGCTTGCGGTTCCCCAACGTCATAATTCCTTTCTGTCGAGGGAAAATTTCGGGGAAAAAAGGCACAAGGAAGGAGATTAGTACTGGGGCCGACCCATGACCGGAGGGACCACCCCATACCCCGAACTCATGAAGCATCTCAACTCGACGATAAAGGGTTTACTCGTGGTTGCTTGAACAAACACCGGAGCTGACACAAGGCAACTACTTACAGTTCTCAAATGATTCATGGCCTCAGGTTGCCAAATTACTGATCTTCACCCTTTCTTTGTCCTTGTCAGTCAATCCGCGCCGAAACAAGAACCGAAAATTTCCAGATAAATATTTCGATAATAGTTGGCAAACCCAAGGAAACCGCTGCAAGGCCTTCAGGGAGGCAGGAGCGGACCAGTCGGAGGTAGCTGAAACATTATCGGCGATCCATATCGAAACAAGTTGGGGAGTCAGGATGTATCCAGAAGGAACCTCACCGATCCCCCAAAAACACACTCTCGAGTATTGACAAACAAATTTTTGCACCTCAAAATTTGTAAGATTTGTCGCACATGTTTTTAAAGTGTGATGCCCAGTTTTGTGAATAAATTAAATGTCATCCAATAGACAGGCCCATACAACGACTATAAATTCTCGATAAACATTGTTTACAAGGTTCTGGAAGACCCGCACAGGAGCATTACACAGGCCCGAAGGGGCACTAAACCAGATATTCAAATGGCCACCCGCGGTATTAACATGCGTTCTTCCACACATACCTCCCCTCTTGATACCGATCAGATTATACGGCCCCCCTTAGTATAATCTCTTGGAAAACCCACACTTAGCCCCCTGAAACTTGGTTAAACAGATCTGGAATCAACGCGTATGGGGTATTGGTTCTACGTTATTTATTGAGCTCCCGATAATCAATGCCATGGGCGGAAGAGTTCCATTCCCTTTCTTCTAACAAAGAAGAAACCCTGCTACACATAGGGACACGGCAAGGGCAAATGTGAACCTTTCTGTATGCTCTCTGCAATGTATTGCTCTCATGGCGATTCTCTCAGGGACACGAAAGATTATAAATCATGCCTTTAGGAAATTTAACCCGGGCTACAATAATTCAATAGCACAGTTCATATGCGTCTATGCGGGGGTAACTTCATCAGACTGGGTCTTGGAGAAAACCTCAGCAAAGATCACGATTATACGTGGGGATCTGTCACGTACTACATTACCAAGAACAATTGGAAGACATTTCTTAATACACTGCTCGCCCCACCTAATTAACTCCCCAGAATTCCAATCAAATACGGGGTTGTGTTTCTGAAGCCAGGGCAACCCCAACACAACATCAGCGGGTAAGCCCTCCATGATAAACAATAAACATTTCTCCTTATGTATAGACCCAACTAGCATCTCTGGGGTGCAATACTGGATATTGCCCTTGACCAATGGGGTGGAATCAATAGCACACCTGCAGGGAATCGAGAGAGAGACCTCCAAGGAAGGCCCAGAGCCTAGCGAATGAGCGTCCATGAAATTGGAGGCTGATCCAGAGTCCACAAATGCACTTCCCAGAATCACAGCTGGAAAAAATACGAAATTTTTACTGGAAGCAATAGTTTCTTTGACACAATAGGGAATACCTGCTCGCCTAGGTGACCTTCCCGGGAGTCACCTAGGCGCTGAAGTTTTCCGGCCACGGCTTCTTTTTGGGACACTTCCGGATATGATGGCCTTCTCCGCCACAGTAGAAGCACAGACCCTGGGTGCGACGGGAGATCCTGCGGTCACTGACAGCACCCGCAGAAGAGGCCTCTACCTGCATAGGCTCCTCCGGGAGTATAGTCACGCAAGCAGGTTCGGGGGTAGAAGCAGAACGGGGAAGAGGTGTTAAGCGGGGCAACGGAGAAAGGGTCTGTTCCCGTCGTCTCTCCCTAAATCGTCTGTCTAGCCGCACCCGCCAAGGCAATTGCTCTATCCAGAGTGCCGGGTAGGATAAGCCACCAACAAGTCCTTAACATGTTCTGCAATCCCACTGAACTGCCCACCATGAGGGCTGGGTCGTTCCACCCTGACGGAACACACCAGCGGCGAAATTCCCGAAGCATAAACCTCTACCGTCCGCTTACCTGCCTTAAGGTGGTGAGTTGAGTCTCAGCACACGCTCCCTATCAGGATCGTCGAACAGGAGTCCCAAGGAGACAAAAAAATCTGTCGACTGAGGACAATTTGGTGCCTCTGGGGTAGTGAGAATGCCACTCCTGGGGCGACCCTTGGAGTAGGGACATGACATTCCCACTCTCTGTTCCTCATTACCAGAAGTACGTGGCCGGAGTCGAAAATACAAACGACAGCCTTCCTTGAAAGACAGAAAGGCCTTCCTGTCACCTGAAAATCTATCAGGTAAACTGGATGGGGGGTTAAAAAACAGGGAGTGGCAATGTCAGGGAACTTCCCATCCGGGGGGGGTTTACCCACCGGAGGTTTTCCTTGCTGCTGCCCCCTTTTAATGCCAAAATTTTGGGCCCAACTGGGTAATTTCCCTGCATCTGCCTCCCCCAGCATAATTTCATGGGGTCCAGGGTGCGGGGAGAAGTAATGTAAGGGCCCTTTGTGAAACTGTCACGTCAGTGGTTTTTGCGTGGGCCCGGGACTGCCCCCCAACCCCAAACCCTTGCCCCTGCCTACTTGACGGGTTCCCCTTAAAAATGACAAAACCCAAACTGGACGACAGCCCCCTACCTACAAAAGGGGCAGGGCCCGGGTCGGGGGAAACGTGACGTAAACAGTCGGGTCGATAACGGTTTACAGGTACTTTCAAAGCCCAAATGGGGAAAAAACCAAGGGGAATAACGTAACCAAACCCAAAGGGTTAAAAAACCGGGGTAAAGCGGGAAACAGAATCAAAAGGAAGAAGGAGGTCAGGAAAAGGGAAGCCGAGGGCCCGGGGAAACCAGGGCAAAAAAAAGGGAAAACCCGGGAAACCGGGTAAAAAACACAAAGGGAAACCCTTTCACAGGAAAAATAAACCCAAACTAAAGGCATTTTAAAAATGAGCCGCCCGGACAACCCCGCCCCCCCAAGCTGTTGGTGGGGCCCCTTAAAAAGGGTCCTCTATTGGTTGGGGGCTTAAAAACCTTTCTGACCTGTTTTAAAAAGGCCGAGCTTTTCATTTCCAAAATCCACCCCTTTCCCTGGGGCGTGTCCCCCCCCCCTGGAGGGTTTAAACCCCCTGTAGCCCCTTTTGGGGCTTCCTTTGGCAACAACATGTGTTTTTGGACACCTGGGGCAAAAATGATGGTGTCAATGAGGGTTTGGGAGACTTAAAGGGAAAAGGGTTTTTAAAAGGATCAGCCACCCAAAGTAAGGAAATCGGTCAGGTAACCCTTTGGGGCGGTCATCTATTACTTTAGACCACCCCTGATTTACAAAATTTTAAAAAATTTGGTTTCTAACCTGACACTTATTTTGATTCTTCCCCTTTCCCTTAAATGTAACGGGAGTTGTTTTGTTATTCAAAAAACCCCCGTTTTTGCAGGGCATTGTTTAAAATTTGAAGTAGTCATCAAGTGTGATGGAGTCATGGGGGGTTACCCCTTTTTTGGGCCTTTGTGTCATTTTTCCATCTCTCTGTATCTCCTTTACAACATGTAAATCTGTAACACTAAGCTCAATGGCCACTTCTGTCTGAGTTTAAATTCATGCTTAAAAACCCTCAAAATGGCAAGGTACTTTTTGGGTAAAAAATGTGAAAAAACCTTTTGTTTGAGTAGGACAAATTAAATTCCAATTAAAATTTGCCCCTTTTAAATTTTTTGGGGGATTTCGGGAAATAAAACACCTGTTGTGAATTTCGGCAAAAAAAGGGGCTCCTTGTTAGAGACCCAAGGCCAAGTTTAGAGAAGGCAGTTTAGTTTCTTTTAAAAAAAAGTAAAGGGAAATTTTTTTATGTTTTTTGGGAAAATCTCAACCAAAAGCTAATTTTCCCCTAATTTTTTTGGTGAGTGTAATCGGGTCTGTTTTTGTAGAAAAGGAAAACAGCTCTTCGGGGGATTTCTTGGTGAGCCATAGACTTGTCATATGAAACTGGTTATTGAAGGAATATATACTGTATACTGTAATACAGAGCAGGTAAGACTGATACTTGGAACCCACACAGACATGTATCCTCAATCAAAGGGAATTTGTAATGTATTCAGACACATGTAAAATGTTTGTATTGATGTCAGTACAAGGTCATGTGTTGTTCCCTTTACATTTTACAGTTCTTGAATTTTTTCGGTAAAAAAGGTGAATTTCAGGTTTCACCCTCCATTTTTAAAAATTTCTTTAAAAAAAAGCTGCACTTTGATCAATTTTCCCATCGAAGAATGGTCGCCACAATTTTTTTTTCCTTTAACTGCAAAATAATTAAAAATAATGGGTATATTAAAAAATTAATTTAAAAACAACTCAAAAAAAGAAATTTTTAAAAATTAAAGGGTTTCCCATGCCGTAAAAACTTTTCTATTTTGTAAAACTGTACCAAGGGGAGAACAGAAATTAAGCTGCCTCCAGTTGGCATTGTCCTTTACACATTGTTCCCACCATCTGGAGAATGTTTTCTAGAAAAGTGTCCCTGTTACACCATGTAGCACCAAGGCTTATGGATAAGTGGGAAAAAAAAAAATGGTTTATAAAGGGAAGAAATTTTTCCCCCTGTCTTGTGCTGACAACTTGCATAGGAAGAAGAATAATGTAATATTAAAATGTTTCCTCCATCACACTTAACTCCTTTTTCCTGATTTTTCTATCAATGGCACTGCACTCCCCCCACCCCAAACCAATCTGCTGCCTTGGCAAATTTCACACGGTGTATTTGCGGGCGAAAATTTCCCCCCGAAAAATTAAACCCCCGGTGGACGGGGGCGGGGCGGAGGCGGGGGAGGGGGCGGGGGGCCGGGCCTTCCCCGGGCCCAAGAAAACCCACTGAAAAGCGGGCGTATACCCGTTTGGGAAAGTGACATGGGGAAATTTATACCCCGCCCCCCGGCTTCCCCGGGGGAGGGGAGAGGAGAGTAACCCATGGGTTCCCCATTTAAAACTGGGGGAATTTAAACCAAAAATAAAAAGGGCCCGGGTTTTGGGCCCGTTTTTTGGATCCCCTTTTGGCGCGTAATTACGGACCGAAATCGGCCCTTTTTTAAGCCGTGTGAAAAAGCCTTTAGGTTTTAATCTTTTGGCTTTTCAGTGGGGGTGCCACAGCCACCGCCCACCTGGTTTTTTTTACAACCACTCTCCCATGGCCTTTTTTGGGGCCCCCACAGGTTACAGCTGAAATATTTAAACTGTGCATGGTTCCCAAAAAAGGCAGGACAGTTTTTTAAACCGCCCCTTGCCATCTCCGGGTTAAAACAGCGCTCAGTAAGCTTCGGGCCGGGAAATTTCCTGGGAAGTGTTTTCTTGGGGCACTTTAAATGACACGAGTTACAGCGCAGTGGGAGTAACATGTAGAGGTGAGTACCTTTTTGTAATTTTCTTTTTACCATTACACCTCCTATTTTAAAACCAAAAAAAGGGCATAACCCCCTACGGGGGAAAAAAATCCCAAACCCCCGGAAGTTTCCCGGCCCTTTGGAGTTTCCCGGGGGAATTTAGTGTCCCGGAGAAAAGGGGGTTAATTTAAACGTTGGAGCTGGCCCCTTGGGGCCCGGGGGAAAACATGGAGAGATGAGTTAACCTTTTTTTATTTTTTCTTTTTCCCTTATTACACTTGCCACGGGGGCTTTATACCTACCTACAGGGGGGGCTATATCTACCTACAAGGAGCCTGTATATATACCTACAGGGACTTATAAACCTACCTACTGGGGGGGGGCCCCGCTTTCCCTGCCGAAAAGGGGGGTTCTATATTCCAACCCCCTACATTGGGGGGGGGTTTACAAAACCCCACTCCCCTGGCGTTTTACGTTTCTTACTCGCACGACCTTTCAAAAGGGTTTCGCGCGGGGTTAGCACGCACCCCCTAGTGTGCAGTTTGCTTTCGGGGGGGAAGGGAGAAGGGTTCAATACCTTTAATTTGCCCCCCCTTTTGTATTTACAGGGGCCAAAAGCTTCGGGGCCCGGGAGACCCCGGGAGTAGAAATGTTGGCATAAAGGCGT